>OY720441.1:45630193-45968158 GCA_963082915.1 Dolichopus griseipennis
AAAATAAAAAAAAAAATTAAAGTTCCCACAGAAGCTTAGACCAAATGTGCACACATATACATTTATAACAAATATTAAAATTTTAAAAAAGAAAAAAAAACAGGAGAACAGAAGAAAGTATACAGGAATAATCAAATCACAAAAATTCAATTAACCTTAATGTCCTTTTAAAGTGCCTTTCTTCATACCACACATGTCATATTCATTTTTTTTTTTTTGGTTTTTTTTTTTGTCATAAATATACATATATAAATGTTTTTTTTTCTCTTTCTACATATATTTCTCCTTCTCTTGTACTATTTTTTTTTATAACTTGCATATTATTTAACATTTCTATTAGAATTGAAAAAAAAATATCATTTTTTTTTTGCGATTTCTGAATAATAATAATAAAAAAAAATTTATATATTTATATATATATATATGTTACCTTCATGTTTGCTGTTATTATATTGTTGTTGCGATTTCTGTATGGGGTTTTCTATTTTGTTGTTTTATATGTAGCCTATCACAAAATAAATTTATATTTAGTAAAGTGGTTAGAAGTATTTAATATTGTTGCGGTACTGTACATCTTTTGCTTTCGCGGTTTTTTGTTAATATAAAATCTATCCTTTAGTAATTTAGATCCTGATTAGGTGTCCTAACCTAAAATCAGATGTTTAGCAAAGCTTTTTATAAGAAAGTGATAAGAAATCTTAGAGTCATATCCGACGGAATGACATTTCTATACGTCGTTAGAAATGTAAATAAACGCGAAAAAAGCGCGCTGCAACTTTAGTCACAAAAATAGAAAAATATAATTCCGATGAAAATAAAGTTCATTACGCTTTTACAATTTTTTAATTACCCAAAAAAGGAAAATTTTCCGTTTGTCGGAATCCGGTAGAGAAAAAAAAGATAATCATCGATTTTTTAGTAGAACCTGAATAGAGTTTTAAAAGAAAATTGAAAAATTTCGACCCTTAAAGCATAGACTCAATGAACGCTTTGCATACTTCGCTTGCTAAAATACATTATTTTATATGTAACTAAAACCAATAAATAAAAGCGAGAAAAGTGAATAATGTCTGCAAAATTTTTAATTAAAAAATTTTAAATTACTCGCTTGCTTTTTACGCTTTTGACATTAAATTTTGAGAATGACATTTTTTAATTTCAAAAATTGTTTACATGTTTATAAAAAGAAAAATACGTTAATATCTATAATTGGAAATAAAAAATATTTTTTAAAATGTCTGTTTTGAAGTTTTCATTAGGTTATAGTTGCTTTTCTGCTTCTGCAAAAATAAGCATGCGATGCAAGCAAACCATTTAATAAATAGCCTTCAATGGTGCTAAGGCTTCCTGAGAAGGGGCGCGAGTATTGAATAAATTTGAATAAATATTAAAAAACTGTAGGGTTCTTAATAAATGGTCTGGTTTTAAAAAAAATTGTAATTTCGCTCGACGTTTGTTTAGCATATCAAATAATCATTTAAATTAAATTAGACAGATAAACGTTTAATTTGTCATCTGTCATTAAATTAAATATTTCTACATATTACCTAACATTGATCAAACTTTTTTTTTACTGGCGTCTCTACGTGCTAACTGTTCACTGTTATAGGCTAAACAGCCTGACTATATATGTGCATGTCAGAACAGGGGGAATATTATATTAATATTATTAGGACTGATTAAATGAATTCCACATACAATTTAAACATGAGATAGTACTATACTCCTTATAACATGTAGAAATGTCTCACATTTTAATCAAATAAGTATTGCATTTAATCTGGTAACTCTGAAATGGGCATACTATTATTATTAGAGCCATACACGTGAATTAAAAAATATCTTTTTAAATGATTTTAACATGAAAAATAACTAAACATTCTGTATACCATGTTATATTTACCACATAATGTATTACATAATATAAAATATGTATATGATGGTATGCATAACCATATATTATATGTATGCACACACATGTGGTTTTGTATACCATTTCCACATATATAGGGATTTTTTTATCATGTCATATTCCATTTAAATGCAAATTGACATAATTTTTTTCTTATTCAAATTTTTTTATTTACAAAATTTTTTTTTGTTATTTTGTTTTTTTTCTTACACAAAATTCATTTTTCATTTTTGATTTTATTTTGCAATTTAAAAAATATTAAGTATTTTTTTTTTGTATATAACGGTGATATAACGGTGATAAGGGAATAGTGTTGCAAAAAATAATATATTAATATTATTTTTTTAAATTTTTTAATATAATTTTAACAGTTTTAAATGAGTTTATGATGCCCGGTTACCTGAAAAGAATGGATGACTTTTATTAGGTTTTGATTTAAAAATAAATTAAAATTTTCTTTTAAACTTAAACTTCCGGGAGATTTCAAATAGAAGTGTCAGAAACATCTGGTATCAGTTTTTATGCTACCCAATTTGCATATTAAATGCAACAGCTTGACTTTAGATCTTGCAAGAACTGTATAATATCTATAGAAACTTTTTATATTGACAAGGACAATTTTTATTTTGCATTGAAGTTGTGGTCCCTCTATTTTTCCTCCTTCGTGTAGGAAATTTTCATATTCCTCATATTAACCCGAATTTACCAACTATTTCGAACAGCAAGTCTTAAACTGGATTTTATTTAGTTCTATAGCAGCGTTGAAACGAAATTATTTCAAAAAATTGTTAATTTATTTGACTATCGATTAGGGATATATATTAAAAATATATTTTTCAATCGATATCATCACGAAATTGTAAATGAGCGAAGTCAACTCACGCTCATCTCAAAATATAAGTCCGCTCAAGTAACGAATGCGCTCATAGGTTGAGGGAACTCAAACTTTAGTGAACTTAAGTGTTAAGTATTCAACGTTTTCAAATTAATTTTGATTTGAGTGTTAGTTAAGCGCGACTGAAATCGACTCAAATAAGATTATATTCATTATATGCACGGGTTAACTTATACTAACTTAGAATAAAATACTAAAATTAGGTAAACGTTTTTTATTACATATATTTAAAAAGAGATTCTTTAATTTGAGTCGATTTAAGTTGACGTCAACCTACGCTCAGCTCAAAATTTCAGTCTGCTCAATCATTGAGATTGCTCAACTACTCAACTTGTAGCCGCATTGCATCTCTGAAAATATGAGTGCATATATAATTTGTGTTGAACGAAAAATTATGTGAATTTGTGTTGAACGACAAATACAAAAGCTAACTAATTGCTGTAGAATAGGGTTTCCAGAAAGCTTCTGTCCGAGGCTTTGTTTCCGTGTCGTTTCCACATGATTTTTAATTCCACGCCTTGTTGAAAAGACGACGCCGAAGTTGTCCGCAAGATGTCACTTGCTTTTACTAATATAATGACATATTAATAAAAGCTTTCTATACACATACGATAGATGTCGCCTCTGAATAAAAGATGAAAAAACTATAAAGCGTTCATTTATCTATTAGTGATAATTCTGCAAACAATGGTCCTCCGTCCCAAGAGATGAAATGGACGCCGAAAATATCTTAAATTTTTATGAAGTTCTTAAATGATTGTATAGGAAATGAGGTTAACAAATTTTCAATGCATATTAAAGTCACAGTACTTTCATATGTTCCCCTTAAAAAAAACAAGTGTTTTAAAATCAAATTAAAATACAGAATGGCTCATTAGACCCATTTCAAAAAAACAATTTTCTTCCATACCCCCAAACCTACAACAGCATCTAAATCTAAAAACAAATATTGCTTTATATTTGCCTCGTTACAAGTTTAAATAGCATCTAAACACTTAAATACAATTTTTTCTAATATCACTTCTATAAATTATTACTAACAAGTTCCATTCATTACCATCAAGGAAAGAAAAAAAAAACAAATCACATCCTGTGAATTAATAATTGAAAGGAATTAAACTATTAACAAGTCTTAACTATTCAGAATTCTCTATGTAATCCTCTAAGGGTCAACAACAATTCCCAATTTAAATATAGTAAAAGATATTAAAATAGAGAACTTTTAAGTTTAATAAAAATGTACCTACAATAAAAATTAAATGGTCCCAGTCATCAACATGAAGGAATATAAAAAAGGTTTATATACATATATATATACGAGTGTCCTTATAAATCTATGAGCAAAATTTCATCCTCACTCCAATTTCATCATTATTTAGTAAACTAGGAAACGCTGAATATTGTCAACCTTTATTTCCCCATTTTCTTGTATACTACGTGTCTGATTAATTATAAAAGTTTTATTAAACATTCAAGGTTTAAATTTTCAGAAAAAGAACAAGGGCGCAAATTATCATCGTTTTATATATTAAAATAAAGAAGAGCGAAGTCCTTTTCCTTAAGCGGTCCACTATTATTTTTCTTTTATAATTTATAACTTTATTTATAATAACTATTAAGTGAATCTTCTCATTAGATATAATTTTTTTGTAAAGTAAGATGACATCAAAATGATTACCAGTTCTTAAATTTTTTAAATAGAAATAAAAATCAAAAAATAACTCTTTTTTCTCCATTTCTTATAACGTTTCTAGGAACCCCTTTAGTATGCCAGCAAAACCTGAAGAAAACTAAATGGTAAAGAAAAAAAAACGAAACAAAAGAACAAAAAGGAATAGATATAAATCTCGGGCATCCTTAAAGGTGTTTATTTTAAAAATTATGCAAATTTTTAGAACTAAAACATGGAAAACAAAAAAAAAAAATATTGTGAACATGAGAGTGAGGGAAGATCCAGTTAAAAAAAATCTCAGTAATACTTTAGTCACAGAAAAAAAAAACACAACTACCATCTGAAAAAACATTATTATACTCGTATGACCGTATTTTCAAAGAGTATTCTAAATTTACCATACCGTTTGAGATGCTTTTAAAGAGAGGGGGGTAGATATAGGCTCAAGGGACGATCGGTTCAGAATCAAAAAGTAAATCGATCTAGCTATGTTTTTACGGCTATCCGTACACCTGCACGACAACTGAAAGACTAAAAGGACTAGGATTATGAAAGTTGACAAATTAGTTTTTATGAAAGGGTCGACATCGTTACAGACGAAAACCAGCCAGTTTGATCGAGTTGGAGTACCTCCCATACATGTTTTTTTAGTATAAAAATAACTCTTAATAAAGCTGTGTATTTGAAATTTTGCCAAATGAAATTAATTGAATTAGGTTTATACTATGTTCATGGGGGTACCCTAGAGGTGACACAGTCTACTTCTTCTACCACATACTTCTTCTACTTGTAACACATTCTTCCACGTATTTTTATTTCCTTTCAATCAGTATAAGAAACTGACATTACATACATTCCAACTCATTAGTAAGGTTTGATTCGGTTGGGTTGGATTATATTCGGGAGGTTTTTTAATATCCTCCAATTCAGCAAGGGGAACATGAATTCACTTACGCACAAAATCTGTAAAAACCCATATTAAACCAAGTTTTCCACAGATGAATCATAATTTTCACTAAACTGTTGATTACCCAGCTTTAACCGTTATTTGTATTCTATTTTATTTACAATCTGACTGATATTCAAACGCAAAGCTTTCTTTTAAAAGCAGAAGACGCTGCTATAATCTACACCCTTAATTGAATTAACATTTTTTATTAATATTTACTGCACATTTGGTTTTAAATATTTAAAAACTAGTTTAAGTTGCACATCTATGAGAACTTAACTCAAATAAGAAAATTATATCTTTTGATTGGAAGTTACAACTAAAATAGATTTTATCTTTAGATATTTCAATTCTATTCTTCACCACAGTGTTTTTTTCTTTTACATATTTTTCCGATTGTTATTCTTTATAACTTTTCCAATGTTTTTCTTTTTTCAACAGCTGAGAGAAAAAAACAGAAATAATAAGTTAAATTGAAATTTACTTAAATTTGTGTTTTATTTCAGTAGCTCTCAAAAATAGGATACTGAATACTGAATACTTAAATCCTTTTCTTTAAATACACATCACTTTAGATTCGTTAATTCCATTCGTAAACATACCTTAGCCAATTGGAGTCGTATGGAGTTCCTTTGACAAGTGTAAGGCCTTACCACTCTAAAACGACCTTACCACTCCTTTTTTAAGCAAACCTTAATGGCAGGAACTTTGATACAAATGTACAGTTTGGTTTGAAAATAGCGATTAAAAAAGGAAGCTATCAAAATTGGGATTGGACGCCAAAGAGGAAAATTTGAGGGAATATTATAGAAAAACATTTCTTATTTCCTCCTGACATATGAATTACGCAGTACCAACTAATAAAATACATAATATCACTAACTTTAAAAAATATTTTCTTTTAAGTTAAGTTGGAAAATCACTGTTTGAAGTAAAATTAAAAAAAAACCGACTTTTAACTATTTTTGAAGACACTTTAAAAATTCATACAATAAAATTTTAAAGCAGTGGGGAATCTTATAAGTATAAGTAAGTTACAAATGTTATATAGCATTATAAAGCGATAGAATAAATTGAAGACACATTTTTGTTTATACTCTATGAATGTGTTTATTTTGAGTCAAAATCAAACAAAACGACTTATATATTTAAAAAAAAATTTTTAATACATTTTATTTATATTTTACATAGGAGTGTTCGAAAATAATTTTGATTTATAATAAATATTTTTCCATTTATAACACCTTCTTTTATTTAACTAAATCATATTTTTGCAACAAAGTTAAGTTACAGTGAAACCCGCATAATTTGAACATTATGCGGATCAGAAATTAATTTATAGATAATTATACAAAAAGAAAGTTTAATAGAGATCCTTCCAACAATGGAATAATATTCATCCTATGTCTTTATTAAAGTTCTGTATGTAACTGTATATAAATGACAGCTGTCATTTAATGCAAATATTTATTTAGTTCTTTACACACAGTCATATGGAAAAGAAACTCATAATTTATAAGTAATATTATTTATTTTGTTTATATTAAGTATTTTATATTTAAACTCACAATTTATATATATTATATATTTAGTCACCAAGGAGATTTGTAAAAAACAACTACTTTTTCAGTAATGTGCAGGCAATTAATGAGGCAAATGAGCATGACCATGAGCATAAGGACGGCAATCAAAATAGCACTCCCCTGGTAAATGGTCCATATGCTTACCAACTACACTACTGAAGTAGTGAGTATAAGCATATGGATTAATCCAAAACTATACAAATAACTTTAATAAAATTAATCCATTAGAAACAAAATATCAACGTAACTATTATAAATTGAGCCGGATCGGGAAATTTATGTCGATTACAAAACTGACGACTTAGTTAAAAGGCATACATATATTTTTGGAAAAGGGCAATACCCTAATTTGGAAATCAACTCTAAAATGTCTCTACATAAAGTAAATAAATTGACAATTTTTTCGTAATTTTGAGAGTCGACATTTTGGAAGTCGATATTTTGGAAATAATATTTTGGAAGTGAATATTTAGGTAAACGACATTTTGGGATTTAAGATTTTGAACATCGACATAAACTTCGTATCCTATGGAACCACAAAGATTACAATAAACAACCCCATAACAATTAATATAAATATTTTAAGTTGGTTAAGATCCTTTTTTGAAAATAGATTTATAATATTGTTGCTGCGCTTATTAAGGGCAACTCTAAGGTCCTATGATCCATTATATAGTAATGCTCTCAGAGTCACTTTTCCAATAAAAATTAGTTTTTCTTTAATTAATTGTAACTTAAAGAAACTTTTAAAATAAACTTAATTGTTTTTTTTTTGTTTTTAAAGCGATAACTGTTCAACGTTTAGGATAATAAGCTTGTCCATACCATAGGTAAACGTGGAAAAGGGACCATATTATATTCGTGTTATTAGAATGGATCTTAATGAATTCCACATACAATTTAAACATGAGATAGTACTAGGTCTTATAACATGTAGAAAACGTTTTAGACTTTCAATAAATGCAATTCTATTGTTGTTTATATTCTAATATTTTGTATTTCAGTTATATGGTATTCTATAAGTGTGAGTTATACTATTCAATTAAATTATTTGTTTATATTTTTATATTAATGTACTTTCTATTAAAGATATATAATTCTCAATTATTGATTAAGCCTTTAATTCGAACACAATGGCGAATGGTATCTGAGTCCAGTCGAAATTCAGAAAATTTTCACTTTCACAGGGACTCGAATTCGGGCCTTTCGCATTCAAGCTTGACCCTCTAACCACTGTATCATCCAGCCATTAGATTATATTCAATTTTAAATTTACCTTAAAACTTTTTTACCAATTTTTTTTCATTTTTTGGTAAAAAAACCACTTCTAGGATTTCCAATAAAAAAGTAATCACATCCGATAATTAATTTGAAATTATAAATCTTTAAAAAACAAAAAAAACAACAAAATACCATATCTGATGTGGCATTCACACATTAAAACAACCCTAATACCCTAAAGTTTAATGTAGAAAGGTGAAAAAAAAAAAATGTTTTATAATAAAAAATGGATATAAAGTTATTTTAATTATGCAAAGCTTCTTAAAAAATTATAATACAAAAGAGAAATAGAAAAAGTAAGGAAAACTCAGTATAAAAACTCTTAACCAATCCTTATTTTTTCTTTTTTTTTGTATTGCACCCTTCTGTTATTCTTTTGTTATTATGGTTCTTACTGGTTTTTTACTTTTTTTTATTTTATTTTTTTTTTCTTAGTTAAAAAAAAAAAAGAACTTGCATTAAAAAAGTTTTTATGTTATTGTCCCTTTAATCCGAGTTAAAAACTTCAAAAGAGTGTTTTTCTTTTTCATTTTTTTTTCCTTTTTTTTAATTTTTACTTTTATTGAAGGATTAATTTTGTTTTTAATTTTTTTTATTTTTTGTTATTGTTTTTTTGCTCCTTTTAAGTAAAAATAAGGTGAACAAAAAATAAAAAGTTTAGTTTTTTTTATTATAAAGGACATTTTAAATACATCCATATGCTCTTACACATACACATATGTATTGTGTTAAACTATGGTTTAAGAAGTGTTAAGTGTTTTTACACTTTAAAAATAAAATTTAATATGATAAATTTTGTAAAAATTAAAATATGAGTGAAAATTTTTCTTTAAAATCAAAATTGGAAACTAAAATTTCTTAACAATCTTTTATGTATTGGGTTAGGTCTAAATTCTTGGTTAAGTAAACCCTGTTTCAGAAAATTTCATAGAGCCTCATGGAGACATATATTAAAAATACTTGAAGGATAATATGCCCCCAATCTCTGTCATTATCCTTGAACCAGGAAACCTTTTTAGACTTAAAACTTTAGATGAAGAATTTAAAATTCAATTTTAAGACATTGAGAACAGAGGTCTCCGCAACGAAAAAAAAACTTTTTTTGGAAATTTTGTTCCGGAAAGAACGGAAAAAATATCGATTTAAAGTTCAAATAAAATTCCAACTCTTTAAAATTTAAAGGGTTTAAATCTTCTGGAGTCTAGAGTCTCCAATTCTGTGGCTGACACTAAAAGTTGAAAAAAAAATGAGAAAAGTCGCAAAAAGTGGGGAGGTGAAATAAATTCGAACAAAATAGAGTCGAATCGACCTTACTACCAAAAATAATGGAAATAAAGTCGAATTGGCAATTTTATCTTATTTTCAAAAAAAATTTTTTTCAAAAACTTTTGAGTGCTCCTTGTTAGGACGGGCTTAAGGATCGAAAATTTTAAATTTTTTGCTGCTTTTAGGTTCTACTAAAACATCGGTGATTACTTTTTTAAAATTTTGTCGCACCAGCGATTTTGTCCTGAGAAATGGAGACTTTTTTTCCAAATAATTGTAAAAGCGTAAAGGATTTTATTTTCACCCGAACTTTTAGTAGAAAAGTTTACATCTTATGGTTTTAAAAAGTTTGGATCTTATGGTTTTAAAAAGAACTTTATAAAAATTTAATTGACATAAAGTTCTGGATCGATATTTTAAATCGGAGCAATATTTATAAATAAATTTTTTTTTTGTCCCAGAAATATCAATCCGGAACTCTCAATTTTTATTTCGTTTCGTTCCAAACCCTGATTTAGAAAGACATATGATGGTTTTTAGGCTTAATTCGTGATCACTTTTTAAAATTATTACATTTACAACGAAAAAATGCAATTTTTCATATAAAATTAATATTTTTATAGAAAAAAACATTTTTAATTTTAAAAAAACTTTAAACTCAATTTTAAAGCATTTAGAAGCATATTTCGGCGTTTTTAAGCTTATTTAAAAAAAAAATGAACTTTATGAGATGATCACAAAATAAGATTAAACGTCTCCTGATAAACGCATCTAACATTCAAGTTAGTCAGCTTAGTGTTACATTATTTTATAAAACTTATAAAAATAGCTAACATTTGGCATTTTCCAGATTACATATATAATATACATTATAGAACTTTGGTTATATCCATTTATATATGGTGACTTTTCCAGGCCACTATACCTTTTATACAAAATATTTCTTCTTCCATCAAAATTTAATTTTTTTGCAATATTAGTAAAAATCGTAGTTAAAATTTATTTTCTATGAATTTCAAACGGTGTAAAAGTTTTGTAAACACACTGACGCACGGACAGAGTGAAAACATATAAGCACATTTGTTTTAATATTGTTCAAGAGTGTTCAAAAAACTAATGATTTTCACCATAAATTTTAATTATTCAAAGCCGGGAAATGGTTCTATAGAGAGTGAATACCCCACAAATCTGCACTACTCTACACCTTGCAGAAGCTTTCAATACTATCCCTCCTCCTAATCAAATTTTTATACCCGTATGACTAATATAGTCAAAGAGTATAATAAATTTGCCATTACGTTTGTGACCCAGAGAAGTAGGGGGGTAGATATAGACTCAAGTGTATGGTTCGGATTAGAATCGAAAAATAAATCGATTTAGCTATGTATGTCCGTCCGTCCGTCATCACGGTAGCTTAAAAAATAAAGGAGCTAGGACTATGAAATTTTCACAAATTCGTTTTTATGCAATATCCGGAATCGCTATTTAAATCCAGCCATTTTGGTCCACGGGTTCGAGTACCTGCCATACAACTTCTAATTTTATATGAGCATTACTCTATACAGCTACAGAGGGTTCGAGTAGCTGCCACACAACCCCTTCTTTTATATAAGCTTTACACTACACCTGATGAAGCTGGGTGTCTGAAATTTTGCCAAAAATAGTTTTGTGTAATGGCCAAAGGCACTGCAAAATTTGGTTGGTCTACTGCAGAGAATTCGAGTAGCTGCCATACAACACCAACTTTTATATGAGTATTCCACTACACTTAATAAAGCTGTATGTTTGAAATTTTCCCAAAAGTAATTAACCGGATGATATAATGTATATGTTACGGTCATACGGGTATCCCAGAGTTGACACAGTCTATACTTTACTACACTCTTCCTCGTTTTGTTATATATTTGTTTTTCTCTTGGTCTAAGGTGTTGGTGGAATTCATCAAAAGATATTGTGTGCAACTACTGTTAAGTGAGACTTCGACAAACTAAAAACGACAGCCATATTTAAAAATATTAAAACTATATCTGTATAAAATATCTTAGAGATAGATTTTATATGTACGATCAAATAAAGTTTAAGAAAAACCAATTTTCATGACTTCCATTTAAATTATTTTTTTTATCCTTTTATCCTTTTATCCTATTACCCTTATTTCCTTCCCAATCCCGATCCTAAAAACCAAACAATACATATGCGTTTAAGACCCATACCAAGTTTGTTTTTAAAAAGGGGGTGGTTTTGGTTGATTAAAGTCCAACACTCCCCAGATGAACCACGTACATTGATTCTGGTTGGCTTTCAATGCTATTCATCACCCCTCGCAAAAGAAAATAAAAATTATGGACATTAATTTTGCGCTGTTTGTGATTTACTGAAATCACAGAACCTCTTAAAGGGGATAAAAATTTATCGAGGGACTTATTCGAAGGGCCTTGTTCTTTTAAGTTTTGTCTTCTCATCCTTCTAAAAATAGTAAAAATAGTAGGAGTTTTGACGCTTCAATGTTTATGTGACCTTCTAAGCTGATCTTATGTTATATTGCATATTGCTTGAGATCCCTATGTAAGCTGGAATTTTGTACCCACCACGGAGCACTCACCATTTTACTTAGCACTTTGCTTTAACTACCAATCAAAATAAAAATAAAAACGTTTTTGTTATTTAAAAATAAATAACAAGTAAAATTTGATCCTTTTTGTGTTTGCAATTAAGTACACGTATAAAATACAAAAATTTTCAATTAAATAATCAAATCAAATATAACCGCCTACATTTTAATATGTTGTATACACATACATTTTTAATTAAATTTATTTATAAATTAAATATGTACTAATTTTTACTATATTTTGTATATATACATCCTGATTTTTGATCCTATATATATATCTATATAAAATTTTAATTTATCATTAACTTTTTATTTTTTAATTTTTTTTTCGTATCCTGGATACTTTTGTTGTTAAGTAATGTATAATTATTGGATTTTCCGGGCCAGAGGAAAATTGTGAAAAAAACAACTCCCAATTACGGATTTTTTTTTTTTTTTTTCAACAGGATATTAGGGAAAATATTTTCCGTTAATGGCTTATTTAATCGGTTTACATTAAATTTAATATTCTTTTTGTAAATGTAATGACTTGGAAAAATTTTCAAAATAAAAAAAAAAAAAACGAAAATATATGTATTTGTAAAAAAAAAAAAGAGGACATGTTCTTCCTTTATTTTTTTTTTTCTGGTTTGTTTGTTTTAAATAAATTGAACGTAAGTTGTAAAAGCTGAAAATTTTTTTTTTTTTTATTTTCATTGAACATAAAAACATTTGTTACAAAGATGAAAAACAAGAATATGAGCAAATATATTTTGTTTTACCTCCAGGTTTTTTCAAAAATTTTTGTCAATTAACGAATGAATATCGAAATTGCCGTTATTTTAAATGAGTAAATTAAACCCGTTATAAAAAATTTAAAATCAGCTTCCAATATTTGATACTGCATTCTTTCTAATATAAATTCAAACTATGTATTAATAGATATCAACTTATGTAGATCGATGTCAATTAGGGTATAACCCTATTTTACAGATGTACTTTGAAAGCTTAATGGGAATTTGTTTGCCATGCGCTCATCACATTTGTGTTACCATATTCTAGCTATTGTGCGTTTTCCACAGTTGTAATATATATGGGTACGATTTAGAAGAGCATTAAGATCTGTTCAATATAAAATTCAAATTTCCCCATCCACCATTATCCAAAAATCCCAAATAACCTGAACCAAAATCCCAAGGTCTTTTCATATCCCCATTCTCGTAACCGAACTGTACATTTGTATCGTAGGTTCCCACCCTAAAATTTAATTCAAAAAGGACAGTGGTTATGATGTGCTAAAGTAGTACGCAACTCAAAGCAACATCGCATATTTGCAATGGGTTGCTTTCGAGCTTTATACAAGTTTTTAAAAACTATTGTTCACTTATAGCGATTTTCAAGTTAGATATTCTATTCATTAGCAATCACGTGGATTAAATTAATATTAATTGATTTTATTGATTGAGCTATTAGGAATTCATAGAGAAGCTAGTTTTATATACCTTCATCTCACTTGTCTGCAGTGCTATTTGATTGTATTTTATTGATATTTGACTAAATTTTTTCTAAGTTTTTCTGTCTGAATTTGTATTTCACTGTATGCATTTTCAAAGTAGAATTATTTACAGAACTTACATTTATAGAATTAGAAGCCTTTTTAAAGGTCTATTAAAAAAGCGGGTATTCAATTTTTCCAGAATATTTATTAATAACGTCTATGCAAGCTCCGTGGATTACAGGGCATGAAATACAGCCTTGACGAATAATATGTAAGCTTAGTGGAATACTGGCCATGAAATACCTTCTTGACGAATAATATGGAAGCTTAGTGGAATACAAGCCATGAAATGAAGTCTTGTGATGGTAACTCTTGGAGTTCTAATAAATAGTCACAGGAAATTCAATTAGTAAGAGAAAGCTATCAACAAGACGAACAATTATTACTAATTTCAAAATTAAAATTAAATGTTCAAAACAGAAAAGTGTATAATTTTTTTCAGAATTTTATTTTTTAAATGAAAGTTAATAAATTGATAGGAACGGTTACATTACTACTTGTTGTTCCAGTAGTTACCATTTTATTCTTCTCCAATACAAAAAAAAAAAAGGATTACGTAATGGTGTACTATTAGCACAACATCATGATTTGATTTATTGATAATAGAAAAAAAATTAAATAAAAGGCAAAAATAAAAAGTAAAAATAATTTCCTGTTTTTGTTTAAAATATACATATACATTTAAAGAGGGCGTTATTTATATAATTGGGCATTTACTAAAGGGTAAATTTGTTTATATTTGTTTTTGACAATATTATTTTTAAAGCTTTACATTTTTAGAAATAAAATAATATTAAAATAATAATAATAATTTCGTCCGTTTAAAATAATTAATTAATTAAAATTTTAGATAGAAATTAAAGAATACATAGGGTTAGATTCCTTTATTACCGAATCCTTTATTTGACTCGCCTGCTAAATTTGAATTTGAATAATATGAAAAATGTTTTACAGATTTGTAGCGTAGTTGTTAGAACGTCTGCCAATCGAAGGTTCGCGGACTCAAACGCAGGTTGAATCATATCTAGATAAAAAAAACATATAATTTATAATTTATATCGTAACATCGTAATATAAAATTAAATAACTGTCCCACCTGAAAAGGAAAGGCTGAATCACTCGCTTATCACATTGTATAAATAAATAAATATATTATTAAATAAAACGAATAATATTTACAAAGTTTCCCATTCTTCTAATAGATACTATACTACAACTTGTTAAAGTATTCTTTATTTTAAAATGATTTTCCACAACTACAGGTTTTACAGTTATCTCCCGTTGATGCCTTACTTAGTGCTTTTGAAATGATTTTGTAAAGCCGGTATGCTTCAGAAAAATGTAAAATTAAATATTATAGGGACAGGGACAGTGAAATGCTTCAAAAGTTATCCATAAAAACTGTGCAAAGATTTTCGGGTGTGATAAACTGTAGGATAAAGGAAAAACTTTAGGAGGATAATAAGAATATATAGATAATAATGTTTCAGTTAAAGTTAATTATGTTGTGAATTATGTTGATGAACATCTGCTTTGGAATACGATTCCGTAAAAGCAAATTTCGAATAACAATCAAATTACCATAAACCAACTTCGCTTTCTTTACAATTCTCCGTTGTAGGGATGTACACCGGTGGCACTCCCTGTTACACACTAAACAATTTTTTTATTATAAAAGTTCTCTCATTTCATAAAGAGGCTAAATTTAATAAAACCCTTAATTAATCTATAGCGCGATTTTCATACTTTAACTTAAGTAAATTGTGTTAATTGATGTTTAGTTGTATGTAATTTAAATCATTTATAACATGTCATCTACATCGACTAACTCTCCCACTTTTTAACTAAAAGAAAAAATTATTTGACATGGTTTAGTGGATAATTATCTAATAATAGTTGAAGATTGTAGTTCAAAAAATTAACTCGTTTTAAATTAATACTTAATAAAAAATTTACGAATTTCAATAACTATAAATAAATGTCATCAGGTGGGTTATTATTTAAAAAGAGCTAATGGTTTGAAATTCCATTCTTACAAAATCTTGGTTGATCAAATTCGGGTGCATAAAATCTTCTTTTTACAAAATCTAGTTTTTACAAAGTCTCCTTTTTACAAAATCTTATTTTTACAAAATCTCGTTTTTACAAAATCCTCGTTTTCTTCGATAATTAAATTTCTAAACTTTTTAATAATATGTAAAAAACAATTTATTTAATGCCCCACTAACTGAATTATTCTAACTAGATTTCGTATTCAACATTAATACCAAAAATTAGCACCTACTCGTATTTCATACAAAAAACCCCCCTAATTCAGAATGTCACATTTTCATAAATACAAATATTCTGGAAAATAGAGCAATCCTAAACTTGAATCGAACTCTAAAATCCCCTTCTAATAAGATTTTTTACATATATTTGTAAGATATATTAAAGTTAACCAAAAAAAGATATTTCCATAAAACAAGATTTTGTCCATTGAGATTTTGAAAATCGAGATTATGTACATTTTAAAATATTTTAGCAAAATTTACAAATTTTATCTAAAAACGTAGTTCAAGCTTTATATTTCTTGGAGTTTTTTACACCTTTTTACAAATTTTTATACCTATACCATAAAAATGATCGTAGCAATTCGATCAATTGAAAATTTGAAATAAAATTTTCTGAAAATCGCTTTTTTTAATTAAAAAATGTAAACCAAAAATAGCTTTTAATCAATTTTAATGTTTTAAATTTTTAAGCTTAAAAATTTCGATTCCATTGTAAAATTTTAAAATATTTTGTATTAAATTTAATAACCATATTTAAAGAACTTATTATATATAATCTCATATTAAATATATATTTATATATATATTACGATTTTTTACAATTTTTTAATTATATAATTCCATTTCAAATGATAAATATAAAAATATAAAATGAAATTATGTTTCTTTAGTTAGCCAATTAAAATAAATTATTTTTAATGACTTTTAATACCTAACTATTAAATATTGTGTGTAAATATATATTATGCCACATATATATATATGTATATATAATATAATATTATATAAATATTTGAATATAAATTTCAATATATTTTATTTGGTTAGTATTATATTTTCATTAATTTATTACAAAAAAAAATAATTATTATTATTATTTTAAAATGAAGGATTAAAATTATTTACTTACACAAATATTATTATTATTATTATATAAGTATTTTGCAATTATAAAATTATTATAATTTTCCAAAAAAAAAATAAAAAACATAAAATTCAATAATTTATAGTTAATTATGCATTCAAAATACATTGTTTTCTATTTTTATAAATTGAAAATTCATTTAAGTATTATTTACTATTTTTTGGAAAAAATTTGCATATTGATTGGATTTAAATGTACATATATATATATAAATATATATATGCATACAAAATTTATAATAATGACAGAAATTAAAACTAAAAAAAATAAATTTATAAAATCAAATAAATTAATTTAAGTGGTAATTTATAATATTTTCATAATTTATAATAATAAATATTCTACTAATAAAACTTCAATTATACATTCACGTTCTTGTCACAAATATTATTTAATAATAATATTTTTGATTCAAGAATTATATTTATACTCATATGGATCTTTAAAATGTTAGTAAGTTCTAAACTAAAACACGAATAATATTATTCTATAATTGATTTCCATTCAAATCATCACAGATCCAAGTCCTATCGATGGATATTAGCACAAACAGGGTATAATGCTCAAATTCGGGTTTGAGCTTCCCAAACAGGACTGGAAACCTAGTTAAATTGCCAAACTTTGTTATTCGCAATAAATGGTCCTTACTTTATACTTTATCCTGAACGCTTACTCCACTTAGCCATCGATGCTCAGTTTGATGATTGGCCTTCGTCTTTAGATACCAAACTATGAACGAACAAATACTGAATAAATTAAATCTTTAGTGCCTTCACTCAAAGTATTCCAATGATAAACGGGGAAGAGTGTAGTAGAGTTGACTGTGTCAACTCTGGGATATCCGTATGACCGTTGTATAAACATTATAATATTATTATTATAAACATTAATTTCTATTGGCAAAATTTCAAACATACCAGCTTTATTAGGTGTAGTAATGCTTGTATGTTTAGTAATGCTAAAAAAATTAATAAAAGGAGAAGTTGTATGGCAGCTACTCGAACCCTCTGCAGTAGACCAACCAAATTTTGCAGTAACCCTGGCCATTACACTAAACTTTTTTTGGCAAAATTTCGGACACTCAACTTCAATAGGTGTAGATTAATGCTCATATAAAATATGAAGTTGTATGGCAGCTACTCGAACCCTTTGCAGAAGACCAACCAAATTTTGCAGTAACTTTGGCCATAAAACTAAACTACTTTTGGCAAAATTTCAGACACGCAGCTGTAATAGGAACAGAGTAATAACTCATACAAAGAAAGAAGTTGTATAGCAGCCACCCGAACACATGGACCAAAATGGCTGCGATGACGGCTATTGCAAAAAAACGAATTTGCGAAAATTTCAAAATCCTAGCTCTTTTAGTTTTTGAGTTATCGTGGTGACGGACGGACGGACATACATAGCTAAATCGATTTATTTTTCGATTCTGATCCGATCCATACTTTTGAGTCTATATCAGCCTCCTTCTTCTTTGACCTATAGTCACCTGTGTCCAAAAATTAACTTATAAAAATGAGGGATCGAGAAACATACTCAAATTAAATTAAAAAGCGTCTTTTTTAGTGCTTCTTAAGACCTTAAAGGTAAATAAATAAAATTTATAAACAGAACCTTAAATTAAATATTAAAATTTTTGGAAATCGAACACACAAACCAACAGTATATTTTCGAAAAAATTTAAAATTTGAATTTTAAAATGTTATAAAAAATTTTTAAATTAAATAATAACATTTTAATCAATTCAAAAAAAAATTATATATATATATATATCTTTTCTAATCTTTCTATGCTCTTAATGAACTTAACTTATACTCGTAATTTAAATCTGATGTTCAACAAAAAATTATACATTTCAAAGATATTGTGATTATATTGAACTTCCTTCTTCTTCATTCGTTTGCTTTAAGTTCATTTACAAATTTAGCACCACTTTCACAAATTTTCGATTTAATTTTTTTACTATACATAATTTTGTCTATTCAGAATAATTTTTTTATTTACCTTAATTTCGAAAATTTTAAACCAATATTGAATGTGGAAAACCATCAAAGGACACCTCAGTATAAAACATAAATCTGAAAAACATGTATGTATAATGGGATCCTTACATTATATACACTTCCATTAAGTCAACTGACAAAATATCGACTTGTTTTTCCAAAAATATCGATAGCCCTAAAAATGTTGACTTTCCAATATATTGACTGAGAAAATGACGACCCTGATAATATCGACCTTTTTTTTTGAATATTTTGTGGAATATAGTGAACATTAATAATTAAGAGGGATTTTGGAATTGGTTACAATGCTAGGATTATACGCTTTTTATAGAATATGCATATATGAATTAGGATGGATTTTAAATATATATATTTTGGTTCTTTAATTTGTTTTCTGTGGATTTAGAGTTGGCAGCCCTGTAAAGTATTGGTTTCAACAACACAGTTACAACCTTTTATTTATTGGAAAACATTTTGTCTAAGTCAATATTCCAAAAATCGACTTTGTTTTCATGTCAATATTTTAGAATCGATAAAGTGTGCAAGTCGGCATATTTGGTCTCGACATTTTCTGAACCTCCATTTTAAAACCCACATAACTTAACATATATACTACTTCAAATATTTGCTTATCGAAAAAAAAACCCTGGCAATCATTGAATATACCAATAGGTATATATATATCGTTAAAATGATTATTATATATACTTTGTAAAGTAAAGTACAGTTAGATATTTAACAGATTCTTCTTTGGCTGTAACTGCATTTTCATGTAAAATGGATAAAATATGTTCAAAAAAGTTTAAAGGTTATAGTCAATCAAAGAAAAATATGTATTTTTTTTTTATTTTAAATATTTTTTATTATTTTAATTTTTATTTTTTATTTAGTCAGAAATGGTATAATTAAAATAATTTTTTTTTTTTGGGTTTTTTTTAATTTCTATTAGTTTTATAGTATATATTTGAGTTTTTTTAGTAATTTTAAATATTATCGATTTAAACAGTGCATATAATTAAAAAAAATATTATCATTCTTCAATATAGTATATTTGGATTTGTTTGGATTTCGTTTCATATATTAAATTTTAATCTATGCACACAAAAGATGAAATGAGTTGTAGTATCATTCTAGTTCGCAACATTTATTTTCGCGGAAATCGCGTCCAATAAATCTCGACCTAGAAAAAAAGTTAATATACCCAGCGGACTTTCACTAACTTTGTATAGTGCAAAATTTGACAGTTTTAACTAACCAGAAATATTTTTTTTTGACAATATATAAAAATTAAGCCGCGGCTAAGATTTCTTAGCTAATATTTTTTCATAGAACGGTCATTCATATTTTAAGAAAATACCTAAGTATAAAAGTAATTAAACGTCAAATTAATACCGCCTAGTTCATATTAAAATACATGTTAAAAATCTTTCTTGTATTTTTAAGCTTTTAGAGGTATATTTCATAATTTCTAAGTCTCGTTTATAAACGTCAATTTGGAATCTAACAATCCGTATCTGATAAAACGATAGCAAAAATTAAGATATTAATTGGCTTTTATAGCCTATCTATAATGACGCTCTCGTTTCGCTCTCATTCCGCTCTCATTCCGTTGTCATTACGTAGCCAACAAAGCTGTGTCCAAAATAAAATGAATATGACAGCGTTTTTTGACTTTGTTTTGTTTACAAATTTATTACAAATTTTTTAAAAGTATTCAATAGTTTAAAGTTTATTGTAAATCTATTTTGAATAATGGTTTAATATTATAACCCTAGATAAAAAAGAAATTAATAATTTTACTAAATTTTTAAGCTGACAATATATTTTTTTATTTTAAAATAAAAAATATTTTTCAAAGTTCAATAATTTGGCATTTGAATACGTAGAGAAAGCGAAAAAGTTAAAAGTTTAATAACTTTTTTTAATGACTACGATAGGGCTGCGTCTATTGTGGACACTTTCATATAATTCAATACATTTAACTTACTTTGACAGATAGCTACGTATAGACAGCGGAACGAAAGCGTTCATTGTAGATAGGCTATAACATATAAATAAATAAAAAATTCTTATGCCTAGTATTCACATTTTTTTATAATTATAGAAAAATATTCAATATTCTGCATAGTATTTCATAGATTCGCGGCAGAATCGACAGAATTAATACAATTTAAATATTTTGCATAATATTCTATAGATTCGCAGCAGAATCGGCATTGGCAATCCTTTTTAAATGCGATTATAATTGTAATGGCCGCTAACATAAAAATCAACTTACGAATAGCACTGTTATCCGCATAGAAAATTGCTACTTATATATTATGTATGTGTATATAAAATACGTGTCTAAATACCATAAATATATAGAATACTATATTTTTAATTGTACTGAATATATTCATATACATATATATAAAATATATAATTCTGTTTCAATATTTGATTTTATCATTATGATAAAATCACTATTGAATTAAATGAGTAATGAAGTAACTTTTAAGCTTTAACATCTTTTTGTACAAACTATATTTCTATTTTCATTTTCATTTTTAAACCATAAAATCAATTTTAATTAAAAGAAAACTAAATTGAAGAAAATCAAATAAAAAAAAAAAAAATTAAAATAAATTGAATTTTCTTTTGAATTAATTACAATTAATTGATATTATTTACTTTTACAAGTAGTTTTTATGTATTAAAAATAAAAAAAAAAAAACAAATTTAATTAGAAGAAATTTTATTTAAAATAGTAATTTTATGTTGATTTTTGTAACCTCTCTAAAAAATTTATTATTTTCTTAGAATTTTATAGTATAGAGTTCAATTAATTTGTAATATTTGAAATTATAATTTTTTAATTTAAATATGAAATTTTTAGAAAATAATTTTTAAATTATAAAATTTATTTTTAGAATTTTTATATTCAAGCTCTTCGTACAAAAATGATTCTTGACGCGGCTGTTTAGTAAATGGTAAACGCAAACATTGTTTTTGTTTTGACACAATGTCAATTGTCATAAATGTCATGTGCGGTAGTTATAAATTATTTTATAATTAACTAGCTAATACCCGGTGCGCGTTGCTGCGCCTTTCAATGGAGGTTTAATTGAATTTGGTGTTACTGCAAAAAGTTAACACAAAAATTACCCACGGTTTACACACGTAAATTTAAAAATGTATGAAAGCAATCTTTTTAAAACGATTTTTCTAGGATCAAATCGTTTCTAATTTAGAGTAAATTAACCAAAAATTTAGAAAAAGCTGTTGGGCCGCAATGGGTTAATGGAACTCAGCAACATTTTTTTAGGGCTTTCTTTTAAGCCGAAGCTGAATTTTGTAAAATCGGACAAAATTTGGACCCAAAATTTTTTTTGACCACCCGTTGGCCCGACATGGGTTCACAAATTCCAAAACTGTTAATAGATCAACTCAATTCTCAAAGAGCATTACGTATACAAAATTTTAAGTTAATCGGTCAAACCGTTTTCATTTTAGAACAAAGAAGTTTAAATACTTGCACCACAGTCCCAACTTGGCGGTCCGTTAGAGCAAAATTTTTGGTCCACGATTTCTTTCCGTACCCAAAAACCTCTATATACAAATTTTCATGAAAATCGGCTGGGCAGTTTAGGAGTCTATTCGCTACATACAAACAAACAAACAAACATACAAACAAACAAACTTTCCCTTTTATATATATAGATAAAGTAACTAAGTTTTTAATTGTTTTACACAATATGATGAAATAAAACATTCTTTCAAAGTTTCACTTTATACGCCCGTTTGTTTGCAATATTTCTGCACCGTTTGAAATAAAGAAAGGTAATTTAAACTCCGAATATATATGCCAAAAAAAAATAGTTTCATGAAAGAACTTTTATATTCAGCCCCATCCACTACGGAGCTAAAGCCTCCCAAAGCCAAGATATACATATTTATAAATACATATTTTTAAACTGTTATAGAAAAAGTCCCATAAAGTGAATTTTAGCAATCCACAGTAAAACAGTTGCTTTTATAACTTATATAAATATTAGAAAAAACCACAATATATATATAGTGTATCTATTCGGTACTATAATTTACCGTTATGCAAAACTCAATTTATGCAATATTTTAGATAATTCATATCCTTTGAACGGCTCCAGTTAGAAAATTGAAATTTTGGAAATCAGATACTTAGAAATTAGTATGAGTCATTTAAAAAAACAATATTCAAGACAAACACTGTTTAGGAGCTACTAAAAATGAAATTAGTTATTCCTAAACACCTGTCCAAATTTTTTTGAAATAATCTACAAAATAAGACCCAACATTTTAGTTTAACCTGTATTAAACCTTTTTTTAATGTAAAAGGTCTTCCTTAAAATTGAAATAAATTTTTATACGGCTCATACTAATTTCTAGGAATCTGAAATTGCCTAATAGTTTGTTCCCATTTTGCTTATAAATTGTTTTACAATTTTCTACGCAATGCTCTTATCAATGCTCTTATCACTTATCGCAGCTCCAACATAAATGCACCCTAAGAAAATATCCAAATTTTGGTGCAAGCTACAATTTAGTTCCTTGAGCATGAAAAGTTTGAGTGGGAGAAGAGAGAGTTAGATCCTTGAGAATCTATATAAGTTTGCTTAAAATAATTTTTAAAAATCAGTGACTTAGGCAATTATATACATTTCCAAGGTTAAAGCTTAACATTGAAGCTCTAACATAGTATTTCCACACACGTTAACAGGTTTTTTTTGATTAAATCGGGCTTATATTCTAAATATCTCGTCTCCCAACCAACAGTTAAAATTGTTAAATATTAAATTTATGTCTGAGCCTACAATCCTATAGTCTTTACAAATAATCACTTATCACATACTTTCAAAAAAAACAACATATTTCTTAATGTACACAAATTTTTTAATATATTTTTTTATTAATACAACAATTTCATTCACTTAATTTATTTTTAAAAATTAATATTTCATGTGAATGATTTTTAATTTTAATTTTTTTTTTATAAATACTATAGTAATTTTATCTATACAGAGAATGCATTAATCAAATAACAAATTTAATGCTTTACAAAATTCTAAAATAATTTAAATTAAACATTGATTTTATAATTTACTTTTTTTGCTTATAAAAACCTTTTTCCTTTTATTTTTACAAAATAATGTAAAATTTGTTTTAATATTTCTAATGAAGTAATATACTTTTTAATTTTCCCAATCCCAACCCCAACCCTCACAATTCTTTAACAATTTTTTCATTCCCATTTTCATGAACACATTGTTTTTTTTGGACCAATACAAGCAGCATAAGCCATACCATGTGGAATAAAATTTTGTTCATATGCTCCAGTGAATAGATGTGAATGTGGTCCGCTAGCATACACCTGGAAAAAAAAAACCATATTTAATTTTTATTTAAAAAATATAAAAAATCAATTACATACCGCAACATCATCACCTCCATGTGTTTCCGAATCTAATGGAACCATTGTTGGAAATTTATAATGCTAATTAAAAAAAAAAAGTAATTAAAATTTATTATTTAACATAATTTTTTTTTTTGTATTAAAATTACAAAAAAAAACATTTTGCAGAAGAATTTTACCTTATCATGCATATTAATTTCACGTAAATTTCTACGTTTTCCTAATTTTTCCAAAATATTATTATCAAAACCTGGACCATTTGCATAACTTAATGTTGCATATGGTAATTCATCATCAGCCATTTGACCATCATTTATACCAAATATATCATTTTTTCTACTTGAATAACCAGACATTGACATTGTATGTGAATGATCCGCTGTAACAACAATTAATGTATCATCTAAATTTGTACGTTCTCTGGCCAATTTAATTGCTTTATCAAATTCAATTGTTTCATCAATTGCAATTATTGCTTCAGTATTATGATGTGCATGATCAATACGACCACCTTCAACAAATAAAAAATATCCTTGGTCATCTTTTTGTAATATATTTAATGCTTTATCAACCATTTCAGCAAGTGTTGGTATTGTTTCATTATCAGCATCTAAATGAAATGGCATATTACCAGTATCAAATAATCCCATAACATATTCAGTATCATTTGGCATCTATATTCAAAATTGAAAAAAAATACAAATAAAGAATAATTTTAGTATATATACTAAAGGAAATATAATTAACACTATATTCTAAAGAATATTAAAAATATTAAATAAATGACAATATTTATAGCACCTATAGAATAGAACACTATAGGATAAAGTGTTTGATATACCAAGAGTTCGAAACTCAAAAGTCATGAAAATGAAAAGGGGATTTTAGAATTGAAATAAAATTGGTACATTAATAAAGGCTTTTTATGCAAAAATTATAGTTATTTAAAAACAAGGAAGAGTGTAGGAGAGTAGACTATGACAATTCTGGGATAACCGTATGATCGTAATATTTACATTACATCATTCGATTACAAATTCATACATCATCCAAAAGAAAATATAAGTTGAAAGGCAGCTCTTCGAACCTCTTTCACTATCCCAACTAAATTTTACACAAACTTTGGCCTTAAAATTAAACTATTTCCGGGAAAATTTCAGACACCCTGTTTTATTAGGTTTAGAGTACTACCCATATAAATAAAGAAGTTTTATGACAAGTACTCAAATCCGTGGAGCAAAATGGCTGGAATTCAATAGCGATGACGCCTATTTTTGAAAATTTCAAAATCCTAGCTTTTTTATTTTTTGAGTTATTGGGAGGGCGGACGGACATACACAGCTAAATCAATTTCTTTTCGATTCTGATCCTGACCCTTTTTCTCTGCGGCACAAGCATAATGGCAAATTTAGTATACACTTTTGACCTATAGTCATACTGGTACATTAACAGTAAAAAATATCAATATTTTTTAAATTAAAGTCACTTGCTACTCTTCAACTCTTTTCAACATAACTTCAGTTAGTTATCAACACTTAAAAGCATCTTTCAATATTATACAGAGGTGAAAATATTTTAAAAGCCGTTATCTCGGAAATCGTTAGAAATACACCCCTATTCTAAACCATTTTTTTATTTCTTATGAACTTCTCTATTACCTCTGCTCTTCATCATCTCTGAATTCTAGTCACCCTGTTTAAGTTCAATACAATAACTCTATTAAAATAAATACAATAGTTCATAAATTGATATCAATATACCACAAGATATGAATGAAAGAGATGATGTTGCGGTATGTAACTTTTTGTTTTTTTAACTAATTCTATAATTGTGCAACAATAAGTACAAAACAATAGTTACTATTTAATACAGGGAATATTTTCTTTCAATGATGACCCAGATTTTATAATTGAAGCCTTTCTCTTCAATACAGTTAAACTATAACAAGAGTAACTAAAATTTTTAAAATATTTTTTTTAGAAAAAGTCAAATATTGAATCATATCACATTATTTATTCTAAAGGGATTAAATACTTATTCTTTGTATCCACAATGACATCAAATGTCCTGGAATCTGGGTATTTACCATGGTAACAGTAAAAAAAAAACTACAGTGTTATAAATTAAATAAGTTTAAGTAAAAGTAAAGGAATAGAAGTCTATTCAACAAAAGAACCATTTTAGACATATTTTTTAACATTCGGAATTCTTAATTTTTTATTTTAGATTTAGATTTTTTTAAAAGTACTCGAAGAACTTATTTAAATATAAACGTAATTTCAAATGTTTTATTGCTTATTTGTCTTCCGTTCTGAAGTTTTGGTTTTATAGCTTAGTCAATTATAAAACAAGTAATGAAACAACAGTAAGTAGATATAACTGACTTAAAAAAACCTTGCACCTGAAAACTCAATTGACACATAGATGAACCTCCACTTTATTAATTTTTAAGATATGCTGGTTAGGTCTAAGGAGACGTGAAACATATTCTATCCGAACCACTACTTTCATTCCTCTCAAATTTCACAAACAGAAGGAAAACAGGACCGAATTCTATTGTTCCAATTTTTAAGATTCTATCTTTATCAAATTCAAAGATATATGAGTGGTGTGTGATAGGTAACCAAACCACCACGACAATCCATCCAAAATTCTTAGAACTTACTATAAACCGGACAAAGCATCAATTTACCAAATATCAAGTTAATATCTTCTTTCATTTCAAAGATGTGCTTTTAAGTCTCGGGAGGTTTTTTTGGATGTAACCAAAACTTTGCTTCATTTCATTTAAAACTTTGGTAAGACAAGGGAAATATAAAGAAACAAGCTTGTACCAAATTTGAAGGTTCTCTCTTTATTGGTGTGGGAGATACGCTAGTTTGACCTTGAGTCGATCATAAGCTTTCGAAACCTGAACCAATGGTCCGATCTCACTCATTTTTAATACTCAATTTACTTTTCTAATATGTAACCTACAGTATTTTATCACCTTAGCGACTTAGGAGGCCTATTACATAAATTAGTATACAGTGCCAAAGTTAATATACCCCTATAGCCCAGCCTATTCTAAGATAAGTAGAAGCGACTAGGAAGCAGCAGATGTGAAATGCGTTGAGTGATACTTATACTGAAAAGACTTCAAGTTGCAGGCTTATTGCCAAATGGTATAATACATCTACAATCTTAAAAAATAATTCATAACATAGTTTAGAAACAATTCAATTACTAATTGTTAATCTATTTACAATTAATAAAATCAAATACTTTTTTTTTTAATTTAATTTAATTTAATTAACTGCGTATAATAGATTTTAAATTATTATCTGAACTTAATTCTAATATTAAAAAAAATAATAATTGTAAATAAATATGTATTTTAAAAAGTTTCAAATTGATTATATTCTATTATCAAAACTGTTTCATAATAATTTAAACTTTGTTTCCTCAATTTCTTGTTAATTAAACTTTTCAATATATATGAAAATTATATAAAATTTCCAAAATTATTTTCTAGTTAATTTACCTTTTATATATATTTCATGTAATTTAATAGGAAAATTCGTTAGAAACTTGAAATTACTTAGGACTACTTAAAATAAATTTTTAACTAAACTACCTAAAATATTTTTGATATAGGATGCTTTTGTATTTGATTTTAATAATTTTCTTAGAATTTTAATATTAATTTTATTCGTAACTTTATATTTTTGTTTTTTTTTTCAGGAAATTCAAATTTCAAAAATAGATAGTTTTCAGTAACACAATCATCACAATAGATATGTTTGGTCTGACTAAATCTTAAAGTTCGTTTTTCGACTCAAATTATTAAAAAGTGGTACCTTACAACATCTTTCAAGGATTTTTTAAAAATAGATATATTAGCTGTGTTTTATTTATTTAGTTCAGGATCAAGATTTACTTTATAAAACATAAAAACAACCACATAACCCATATATTTATGTAGGCCAGGACATGTAATCTGTATAAAAAAAAGTTACAATTAATTGAAAAGATGGCGCGACGCAGACATTGTTTTTAATATAAATAAAATAAAAATTTGACTTGATTTCTCATTTGACATTCTAATTCGAATTTTAAAAAGTAAAGTTATAAACATTTCAAACTAAAATCTTTTATACTTGAGTGACCCAAATCGTTTTTTTCAAAACCTTGATACTGGCCCGGATGTAAAAAAACCAGCTACTGTTTTAAAGTTAATGGAAATGCAGTTAAATAAAATGGGTCCAAATATACGCAGTCACATACTATACTGTTAAATAAAAAGTTGGTTATGGCATTACCCATCACAGGTTAAATAAATACTCGTATAACAATAGAAGATCTAATTAATATAATTCAAACCAATTTTTTCACAAAACACCCTGTTTCATAAAAAAATAACCCAAACAAAAATACATATTTTTAGAAAATTCTCTAATTAAAATTAAAAACTTTGAAATCAACTTCAGAAAATATGATGATACAGTATACATGATATTATTTTACAGAATATTAAAAGATTGAAAGAACAATTGTGTATATGTTCATGGAAGTACACATATACCAACTGGAAATGTTAAAATTTCCAAAAGATAATTTTGAAACATAATCCATGTAAATTTTTTTGAAATATTTTTTGAAAAAACAAAAACTAAACATGAAATTTTTATTTTTAAACTATAATTGCTTTGTTTGAAAACTTTAACATATTCCTAATATGATCATATCTGTTACTATTTTATTTTAATATAGCCAATATTTAGTTATGGTAATATTCGATTTCATGTTCTTTTTTTTAATGCTTAAAGTTATATTGAAACTACAGATAACTTTTTTGATACTTCATTGTATATGTTTCATTAAATCAAAATTTGATAAAACCAATTTTAAAGTTGTTGAATGGTTATTATAAGTTAATTATTCAAATAATTTAATTAATTTATATTAATTTAGTATTGATATGTGCCAAAAAATCATTTATAAACCCCTATTCTGAAAGGATTATCACTTCATACGATGCGTATCTAAGCGCACCTCCTTCAAAACAAATTATCACGTCTGGCTTTTCTAGCAACTCGCAATTTACAATCTATCTTAATAGCCAACTACAATGACGCTCTCGTTTAGCTTTCGTTTGATTCATCATTGAAAAGAGTGT
This sequence comes from Dolichopus griseipennis, assembly GCA_963082915.1. Taxonomy (NCBI): domain Eukaryota; kingdom Metazoa; phylum Arthropoda; class Insecta; order Diptera; family Dolichopodidae; genus Dolichopus; species Dolichopus griseipennis. The sequence goes on from OY720441.1 coordinate 45,659,696, forward strand.
TCACAATGAAATGTACGTGACAGGGTTTTTTGACATTGTTTTGTTTACAAATTTCATGAATTAAAAAATATTCAATAGTTTAATTTTTATTGCATACCTATTTTAAAGAATGGTTTGATATTTTTTAACTCAATATAGGAAAAAAATAAATAATTCTACTAATTTTTTATTCTGATAATATATTTTTTTATTTTTCAATAAAAAATATTTTTCAAAGTTCAATTATTTGACATTTGAATACGTAAAGAAAGCGAAAAAGTTCAAAATGAAACAACTTTTTTAATGACTACATAAAGACTGCGACATGGTTGCATCTGTTTCTTTCATATAATTCAATACATTTAACTTAGTTAGACAGATGGCTACGTTTAGAGAGCGAAACAAGAGCGTTCATTGTATATAGACTTTAATGTTTTGATCTTTTAAAGGCGTTACAATATCCCACATTTTTTTTAAATTTTCGAAAATACAAATCTCTCATTTTTTCAAAATCTTTAAGTTCCAAAAATTTTGTAAAATCTCGTTTTTTTAAGGTATCAAAATCAGGTACGTCTTTTACGCCCAGCCAATCATACAAAAAAAAAAACAATTATAAAAATAAAAGAAATTACAAAGTTCCGAAATTTGATTTTCGAAAATTAAAAAAAATACAAAACTTTGATTTTCGATATTTTAGAAAAACAAGATTTTAATTTAGAAGAAAAACTAAAATATCGTACCCGATCTAATAATCCCATATCACCTTGAATATTATTTTTAAATTAGTTAATTAATTAGTTAAATTGTGTAAAAGATGTCACCATTTTTAAAATTTTATATTTTAATTAAAGTTTCAAATAATTATAATACAATTAAATGTTAAACGGAAGAGCTTCAACAATTTAATTCTGATTTGAAAAGTTTATTGCCTCCTTTTGATAGTTTTAATTATATTATAATATTAAAGTATCATATGTATGTGTTATAATAACATATACCAACATATACCAATTATTATATATTTTACATTGAAACATATACATAAATGCATAAAATATACAATTGATATTTTAATATTCTAAAGATACAAAAAAACATTTTACCGTACACTATTATCCTGACAAAATTCTAAGTAAATTTTTATCTTATTTTAATATCTTTTACATACGTAATCACGTACGAATATATTTGCATCCTATAAATTATGTTATTTAAACAATAAGAAGAAAAACTATATTATCTATAGATTGAAGTTCCTTTATATTTCAAATATAAAAGAATTACATATATACAAAAACTAAAGAATAGTATAAAAAGTGCCGTCATATAAGACCATATGTCATAAAGCCATAAAGAGTCACTCGAGTGTGTTATAAAGCCATAATCGCGAAATTTTTAAGCCCACTTGAGCTAGTCATAATAAAGTAGCTTTAGGGCTCCACTCGACTGAGTCATAGTTAATTAGTGAGTAATGCATAAATATATTTACGTAGGTGGCGAATAGCTTCAACATCGTCGAGGTCTGTTCAGCCTTCCACGAACACGACTGTTTTCCGGAGTACACGGACGAAGACGCGTAAGGGACTTAAGTTGACCTTTTCATTGTAACAGTGCAAATATAACTTAAAGTGGGCTTATGACAATATGGGCTTCTGCCTCTTTTGACTGAATCTTAAAGCTACATTAAAAAATTTCGCAATAATGGTTTTATAACTCAATCGTTTGAATGATAAAGCCATTATGACTTTATGATATAAGGCGTTATATAACGGCACTGAATAAAATTGGATCTAGATAACCATATATACATATACATGCTATAATCTATTAAAAACAAAAGTCATTTCCTATGTTGCATTCATCTTTTTTTTTTGTACAACAATTTCAATTGTAATACAATTTTACTAAAATAAAACTACATATATCATTCCTATAAAATATGCTGCCATTGTTACCATAGAATCACGTATATCTAATCATTTTATCTTGTAGTTTTTTGTATTTTTTTTTTTATTCCTTTTCATTTATTTATTTTATATTCAATTTTTTTTTTTTTTTTTGCAAAATATAAAAAATTGAAATAGATTCATTATAAATAAGTTAGTTATACATATATAGTAAATATAAATATAGTATATTATATTATATTGCAAGCAGTACCTATATTAAGTATACATTCTACATACCTTTAATAATTCATCCTTTGTTTGAATATATTTTGCATTGAATTTTGAATGCCTTTGTTTCCATTCATCAATCAAGTTAATATTGTCTTTACGTTTACCATTGTTATCTGTAATATCTTTTTGCCATTCTGGTAAAAATTGTTCACGTCCACCGCCCATAATAACACGTAAATTATGTCCAACTGGATTATAAATAAGCTGATGTGCAATATCATTACATACTAATGGATTACCACCATCTAAACTAACATCATGATCACTCTCCCAGAAACGATTTGCTGCATGTGCATATACACCAGATGGTGATGCATGTGTAACTGAAGTAGTTGTTATTAATCCTTTAAATAAAACAAAAAAAAAAATATTAAAAAAATTAAAATTAAAGGAATTGAAAACAATAGATTTGAAATTTCTTTTTATTTTTGGAATACCTGTTAATTATAAATTCGTTGTTTTTCTAATCCGTTTGTTTATTAGAAATTTTGTAATTTACAACTGACAGATTACGTCTACTAATAAAACTTGTTTTACAATATTGCATAATTTTAGGATGAATTATTTTTTTTTTAAGTTTTGCGTGAGTTTAGGATAGAATTTTTCGTTTTTAATTTACAAATTTTGCATAAGTTTAGGATGAGTTTTTTTTTGTTATATTAATTTAATACAAATTTTTATCCAGCGTCTTAATACAAAATTTATTTCAGGACTCTTTAAGAAATGGTTTTATAATGAAGGAAATCAATTAAATATTTTTGAAAGATTAATTAAATTTCAAAATTAGTTTAACATATTGAAAGACATCTAAAAAATTTTAATTGAATATAGTTAAATGTAAAAAATTGAATGATAGCTAAATTTTGAATAATGAAATATTATAAATAATGTATAAGTATGTTTATTTCTTACATAAAAATATTAAATAATTAAAAAATTAAAAAAAAATCTATCAGAAATTAGCAATAGAACAGAACTAGTAATGTGTTCTTGCATTACAAGCGTTTGCTTGGTTGGTTTCTAGTAATTGTGTTCTTCATACTTATATTATATTTCTATACAAATTATGAAAGGATTAATACTTTTCAAGGCCTCATCAAAAACTTCTAATAAGATGGCATAAATAACTTTTCTAATTGAGGACTAAAAATATCTTTCATGCTCAAACAGAGCTCCTGGATTATAAATAGCACCCAACCTGATTACATATATACTGAATTTTATAATTCAGTGTTTAAAAATTTTCTGAACGCCAAAACATAAAGCTCGCCAAATCCAATGACACACCACATCATATAATTCCAGAATATTAAAGAAAAGTCCTAAAAGAAATATTCGAAACCCAAAAATCTTTAATGTCAGATTCTTCTAAAAAGTATATCTATCAGAAAGCTCTATTAAATGTCTTTTACCGCAAATCTATTGCATATATTCTAAGAGTGCTTCATCTTTTACAAACGTCAGTAAGTGAATCGTGCCATGCAGTAATAATATATATTAGGAGCTGTTCCATTCTGAAATGAATAGTTAATCAAAAACTGCAACGACTGCCGTTATCTAATATTTAATGAACAAATTTCAGGATCTTACTAAAATAACTTTCTCAAAACGGTGTTTTACTAACATCTAACATACAGATACCAATGTAGAGATTTGTGGTACATACAACTCTTGTGTTTGAATCTACTTTAAAAAATCACTTTAATCTTAACTTTACACCACCCGAAGCTTAAGATTTTCAAAATTTTATAATCCTCTTTTAAATCCATTCTAAATTATAAAAAAAAAAATATAAAATATATATTTCTTTCATAAATCAACGGTTAATTTTACCGTTTAAAACCGTTAAACCTGATAATATTTAACGCACCCAATTAAATACAACGATTTAATTTAAATTCTTATTAAACTTATACAAATTTTAATATTTTCCTTTAATTCTTATAGCATAGATAAATTTCAGTTCATTCATTCTATAAGTTCATTCTTTCAGTTTCCATTTTTTTTATTAATTTAATATTTCACTCATAACGGTACAAATGATGTTCATGGTTACAAAAACAAAAAAAAAAAAAAAACACAATATTTAAAAATTCTTCTATTTTCCATCTTTGATAACTTTTATTTATTTCCATATCTTATGCTAATAACAAATACCAGCAGGATTTATACCAGGAATTAGTAAAATTGAAATTAAATTTTCTAAAATATTCACCAAAGTATACAAGTCGGGATGAGGTGAATTCCTTTAACTTTATTCTATTTTATAATAAAAGAAAAACAAAAAAAAAAACAAAAACAATAAAAAATAAATAATAAAAACAAATAATTTAAACAATAGAACCTCAACAGGATCTTTGAATATATATTCGAATATAACAGATACAACTGTTATGATGTTAGATACTCTTATCAATTAAAACAAATTCCCCATACACACATACAAAAAAACAAAAGATTCTTTAGAATTGTAATATTAAGAAGGATTTGAAAATACAACCTTGGGTAAAGCAAATATTTCCTTTTTAAAACTAAATTTATATACATCTATATACTTATATTAATATAAATCTTTAACTATATCTAAAGATACATTTATACAGGTAAAAACGAAAAACCATTGAAAACCAGGTGCTGAATTTTTTTTTCAATAGAAAAGCCAAAATATTTTAAAAGTAAAAAAAACAAACAATTGTTTTAAATTCTAAATTAAAAATTATAAAAACCAGATAAGAAATATAAGATAAGTTTTTTTTTTTCTTTTACTTTTTACTAATTTGAATTATTTTATAAAATCTATAGATACATATCTTATTTAAAGAATTGAAATAAAAAGTACATAGTTGAATATCAAAGAAAAGTTTCTAATTAAAAATATTGATTTTTTTTTTTTTTATTTTAGAATTTCGATTTTGTTTTTTTTTTTTGAATAAAAATATAAAAAAAAATTAAAATAAATTTTTAATTAGTAAATTGAATTAAATTAATTTATTTGTGTAAATAAAATATACTGATATTGATTTATAAAGCTTATTTTTTGATTTTTTTATTCAAACTTATGATTTACGAAATATACTTTTAAGTATCTATGATATAGGATTACTTTCTTAAATATAATCTGAATTTCTGAATTTTAATTCCCAAGACTTTAAAACAAATGTTTTGGAAAATGTAGTACAAACCAAGTGAATAAAGCAATGGGCTAAATGACATTCAAGAGAATATTCCTCTTACATAATATAAATTAATGTAGTACGAGATGATAAATGGACAGTGAGAATTTAAAAATTATAAAACTTGTGAGAAAAGTGCGTCCAAAGATTTAAGATTAAAACGTTTTTCAAATATGTATTGAAATATCCAAAATGAGAAATCCTATAGTGCTATGAAACAAGACCAAACCGAAGCAAAAATGGCATTAGTCGAAAAAAAATTTAATGGTTATCTATCATTCGCAAGTGTATAGGTATTTCAAAAATTGGTGATTGAAATGAAAATAAATGAATACAAGAATTTTATTAAAAATTGAACTTAAATTTGAGATCATATATGGCACCTAACATCATATGACATTAAAAATCAAATGACAACTAACATTTTATGGCACTTACCATCATATAACACCTAACATCATATTACACCTAACATCATATTACACCTAACATCATATTACACCTAACATCATATTACACCTAACATCATTTGACACCGATATCATAATATGAGACCTAACATTATATGACATCTAACATCGTTTGACACCTAACAACATGTGGCATAATTTGGCATCTAACACCATATGACACCTAACATCATTTGATAACGATATCATAATATGAAAACCTAACATTATATGACATCTAACTTCATACGACAACTGACATCATAAGACCATCATATGACACCTAACATCATATAACACCTGAAATCATATGACACCTAACATCATATGATATCTAACAACATATGACACCTTACATCATTTGATACCGATATCATAATATGAAACCTAACAACATATGACTACTAGCAAAATATGACAGCTAACATCATATGACACCTAATATCATATGACATCTAACAACATATGGCATCTAACACCATATGACATCTACATCATTTGATGCCTATAAAATAATATGATACCTAATATCACATGACACCTAACAACATATGACACCTAACGTCAAGTAATATGTAACAAAGAATGACAGTTGTTTTATACAATGAAATATATAAAGAAACTTTAACAAATTAAGAATTTTATACAATTTTTTTTGTCGATTTCAAATGAAACTGATCATTTTCTTAAAAACATTCCCATGTTCAAGTCTTAGAAATCCAATTGTCATTTATATTTGTATTTGAAAAACGACTAAAATGATTTGAAAATAGAAAAATTTCATGTGAAAAAGCTGCAAGCTCATTTGACAAGAATGTCATTTATTCTATATTTTTTACTAAAATTCAAATTATATTTTAAAACAAAAATATCATATCATTAACTATAATAATATTCAATAATTACTTTCATTTTATTTCAATTTCTCCAAAATACTCAACATCACATAAAATTTCAATTAAAAAACTTAAAACATAATAATTTTCCACTCATAAAACATCCACAATTCTCGTATAATACTATTTAATAAATACTCTATACAATTTCAAAATAATTATTTTAATATAATCCTTTACATAATACGTAATCGAAAAATCATTGGAAAATTTTCCAAAAATTACAAATTAAAATCCTTTAAAAACACTAAAATAACCATTAACTTAGTGTGACAGTCTTCTATATTTATAAATTTATTTTGATTTTTTGTTTTTTTTTTTTGAAAATCTCATACTAAATAATTTACTAATTATATTGTTAAACATTAAATTCCAAAAAATTAATTCATTTACTATATATTATAATAGTATATAAATTTTAATAGTATCCAAATAGGTCATTCTAAAATTATTTTAATATTTTAATCCCATTTTTAAAAAGGAGACACCGCACTGTCAGCATTTTATACATTATGTATTTGCATAAAATTTGTATATAAATATTGTATAATTAAAATAAAACAAAATTTTAAACTAAATATTGTAATATACACTTACAAATATAAATATATATATATTTATAAACACTATAAAGGATCAAATAAATTCATATTTATAAAATTACTATTTGAATATGTATATATATATATATTAGCTTCAATTAAACCATAAGTTGAGGTTTTTTTTATACCCGTGCATACATATATGAACATCGGGTATATTAAAATTACTCCTCCGTTTGTAACGCATCGAAATATAAGAGCTAGATATAGTGTCAAGGGTACGTATCGAATCAGCATCGAAAAGTGAATCGATCTAGCTATGTGTGTCCGTCCGTCCGTCCGTCCGTCCGTCAGCACGATAACTCAAAAACTATAAGAGCTAGAGTTCTGAAACTTTCACAAAGTAATTTTTAGACAATTTCTAGGTTCCCTATTGTTTTTGGTTAAAATCGGACCAAGTCTTCGGGGAGCTGCCATACAACTTTTTTGCACCAATATGAATTTCTTCAAAAGTAATTATACTACGAGAATGAAAATTACACACGGTTAGTTTTATAATGACTCCGGCACTTATATGAAGTTTCAAAATGTTAGGGCCCCATTTTCGGGGGGCTGCCATACAACTTCTTTGCACCAATATGAATTTCTTCAAAACTAATTATACTACGAGGCTGAAAATTACACACGGTTAGTTATATAATGAATCGAGCACTTATATGAAGTTTCAAAATGTTAGGGCCCCATTTTCGGGGAGCTGCCATACAACTTTTTTGCACCAATATGAATTTCTTCAAAACTATTTATACTACGGGGATGAAAATTACACACGGTTAGTTTTATAATGACTCCGGCACTTATATGAAGTTTCAAAATGTTAGGGCCCCATTTTCGGGGGACTGCCATACAACTTCCTTGCACAAATATGAATTTCTTCAAAACTATTTATACTACGCGGATGAAAATTACACACGGTTAGTTATATAATGAATCGAGCACTTATATGAAGTTTCAAAATGTTAGGGCCCCATTTTCGGGGGGCTGCCATACAACTTCTTTGCACCAATATGAATTTCTTCAAAACTAATTATACTACGAGGCTGAAAATTACACACGGTTAGTTATATAATGAATCGAGCACTTATATGACGTTTCAAAATTTTAGGGCCCCATTTTCGGGGGGCTGCCATACAAAGTTTTCGATTCAATAACTTTGAATCTAATGAAGCTACAAGGTTAAAATTAAAATTGGGCAGATAAATTAATAGGGCAAGTTACTTGGCAAAGTTGGACATCACTCGGACCTTCGGACTTTTAGGGTGGGCCAATTTTTTTTTGTTTTTTGTTAATTTTTTTTTTTTTTTTTACGTCAAAATTATGGGGTAATGAGTTAAATGTATAAGGGAAGTAAATTACGGTTTATTTTATACACCATAGTGGGTATGCACGGGTATCTAAAAGTTGACAAGGGCAACTATAATCTTCCTCGTTTTTTTTACTTTTTGCTAAAACTAATAATAATGAATGGAAATTTAAATATAGTTAACATTAAATCCTAGTTATAAAATCGAATAGTAAATTACAACTACAATTAAAAAAAAAAAAAAACAAAAAAGGAGGAAACTATTATAGGATTTATGCAAGTTATTAGTGTATTGTTGAAATTATCCTATTCTACTATAGATAGTCAGATAGAAACTTATAAATGAATTCTATTTATTTTTTTTTAACACTAAATATGTATATAATATGTATACATGTATATATACTTGTATTATTGTTACTATCATGTGTTAGTATAAAAAATAAAAAAAAATTTTCACAATCGTTTTCTCTAATGTTTAATCGATGCAAAATTCCACAATATAAATTAATTTATTTTTCTAACCAATTTTTATTTTTAAATATATATATACATATATATATACATACAATATACATATACATTCATATATATAATATACATTCATATATACAATATACATTTAAATTTACAAATGACTTGAAAAAAAAAATTTTAAATATACATACTAACATTAATACAATGCCATAAAATAATATTACACATATGTATATATGTATACACACATATATATATTATATATAGTGCCAATTAAAAATAAAATTCATTGGCACTGTCACAATTATTTCAAATATGCAGCAAAAGCACTAACAAGGTATTAAAACCGACACATTGCAAAACAACACTATAATCTAAGGATACAAAAATTCTATTCTATATCTATATACTTTTAATATACATATACATATATGTATATCATATATATCTTCTTTATATTTCCTTCCTATATTTTCATTTTAATTTTGTATTATTTTGTTTTTTTTTATGCACGATCCCTCTATTTCCGCTTTTGCAATTATCATTCTCTTGTTTTGGGTACACATTGAATGTATATTTTGATGATTTCTGATAATAATCCAAAAAATATAACAAAACAAATATGTATATATAGGTACATGGTGACTTGCTTTAAATGCAAATTATATACCAACTTTATTCAGTATCAACAATATCACAAGTTAGATACATATATATGTAGTTAATATTAAAATTTTATTTAAAAAAAAAATAGAATTTAAAAAATAAAATAGAGTGATTTAGTTTATTTTAAGAAATTATTTAAACTAAAGAATTAAGTATAGTACAACGAGTCGCAAGGCCTAGATGTTAAAATGGGACATGCTATATCTCGTATATTGAGCAACAACAATAGAATAAATTAAGAAGGAATTCACATGGGATGCATGCATCCGGATGCAAAAATTTAATTGGTGAATGTATATAGCGTATTTATGACATGCTCCCCCTTTCACTCATTTAAGATGCGTAATTTTTTACGTCTTCTATCAAAAGCTTACAAGATGAAAATTTGTTTTAAACGTCAAATTTCATATTGTAAATGTTTTTCCATATGTGTATTGTCAAATAATTGTATTGTCAAACAATTATCCCGTTTTGCATCTGGTGAACACGTGGATGTTTGTTGAATGCAAAATATTCGTTAATATTACGTTGTACTCTTCCTTAATACTTCGGTAATACTCACGAAATGTAACCGAAACAATTTTGGCATAAAGATGCATGCATCCAATGTAAATGTAAATTCACCCTTAAATTCTAGATATTATTTAATTTGAAATCTATTAAATATCATGTTGACAACTATAATATTCTTAGTAAATCTCTCAATATCTACTAAATATTCGTCAAATCTTAATGTATACTATTTGAGTTATATAAATTTTAAAATATGTTAACAAAGTTATCGATGACAGCTTTAATACATGACATTTAAGATTGTTTAAGGGTATTATAGCTAGAATGAAGATTCGCTCAGTTTTAAGAGTAACTTATTAAATCTAAATCATATTTGGAAACTCCTCTTAAAATATCTTAAGACTAGTTTAGTAGGAGTTATTGTGGACGGCCTAGTCAGTAGGTTTCGAATAAAGTCTAATAAACAAAAATTTATATTAAATTTGATAGCTCGAAAATTTCAGAAAAATTGTGAAATAAACAATCAATTCGCGTTAAAAAAAAACTCAATCATTCACTTCTTATCTTACTTATATATTATAATAAATTAATTATTATTTTAGCTTCTCTTTTTTCTTCAAAGTTAAATTCGGCCTGTGAAACCAAATCGTTAAACGAAAAAACCAGGGGAAACTTAAGAACAAAGGTTGTGCGATCAAACCATAATGTGTTAATTAATTGTTATATAAGACTTTATTTCCATCATGCTTATGATTATGATTGACAATCAAAAAAATTTAGGCGGCGTTAATTGTATTATTGTAATTTTTTGAAAAAATTTTACAATCTCAATTTCTTGAAAAATTAGATGTGAATTATTAATTTTATATAATTTTTATTACCATAAAAAACCATTAAGCACCCTGTTAACAATTACAATTCTCTTTTTTTTTGTCATAGAAAAATATATTTTGACGTAAACATTTTCATTTTATAGTAATTATACAATCTAGTATACCTTTATTCATAGTTCAAAATATACATATACATATTATATCCGATTAAGTGTTTCTATTCTTTCATTGTATATATTTGTCTAAATATATATATATATATATATATTATTATTAATATATATATATATATATATACAGGCATATATTATATAGTATTATCAATTTCTAATATCTAAATAATACTAACCTGTCGCCATTCCTTTTTCTTGAGCCCATTTAGCAATTGAAGGTGCATGATATGCTGTATTATTTTGTCCCATGCAATCGTTAACATCAACAGCAGCTGATACACCAATAGTGGCATAATTTCCTTTGACACCACTTAAATATGCAGTTGCTGTACATGCTGAATCAGCTACTTGGGTATTAGCACAATATGTCTGTAAAATTTATTATGATTAAAAAACAACATTTATAGAAAACAAAATATAAACTAGGAACAAAAGATTAAATAAAAAATTTATAATACTATTTATATACTCATATATGTTGTATATATATATATACATATATATTTAAGAATTCATTTTTTATCCAATGTTACTATTGTTATTAAAAAAAAAAAAATTGCATTGTGAACATTGGGTTAAGAGGACAAAGATATAAATTAAAAAAAAAAATTTAAAATTAAATGAAAAGAAAGAACTTGGGTAACATATGGTATTAATTGATGTTATTGGGGTCTTCTTATATATGATTTTCTTTTATACATTTTTTTTTTTGGTTTTTTATTTTTCTGAACATTGTTTTTTTTACAAAAAAATAACAAAATCATATTAAAAAATATAAATTTTATTAATAAAAACAACATATAAAGTTAACACATTTAATAAACAGATTACTTTTAATATTTAACAAAACAATGTTATTACTTAAACACCAATTATAATTTAAAACGAGGAAGAGTGTGGTAGAGTAGACTGTGTCAACTCTGGGATACCCGTATGACCGTTATATAAACATTATATCATTATTATTATAAAATCTTATTACTTTTGGCAAAATTTCAAACATACCAGCTTTCTTAGGTGTAGTGTAATGCTCATATAAAAGAAGGAGTTGTATGGCAGCTACTCGAACCTTCAGCAGTAGACCAACCAAATTTTGCAGAAACTTTGGCCATGAAACTAAACTACTTTTGGCAAAATTTCAGACACGCAGCTGTTATAGGTACAGAGTAATACTCATATAAAAAAAGAAGTTGTATGGGAGCTACCCGAAGCCATGGACCAAAATGGCTGGATTAGCAATGACGGCTATTGCACGAATTTGCAAAAAATTCAAGATCCTAGCTCCTTTAGTTTTTGAGTTATCGTGGTGACGGACGGACGGACAGACGGATAGACGGACAGACGGAAAGACGAACGGACGAACACACGAAAGGACGGACGGACATATATAGCTAAATCGATTTATTTTTCGATTCTGATCCGATCCATACACTTGAGTCTATTTCTACCCACCCTCTTTCTCTGCGTCACAAACGTAATGGCAAATTTATTATACCCTTTGACTATGTAGTCATACGGGTATAAAAATATAACCAGATTACATACAACAAAATATTGCATACAATTAGGCGAAGTTAATTAAAGCTGTTATTTTTAAGAAAAACTCAAGGTGTTATGTAAGAAATTTGTAAGAAAATTTTAATAAAACTTTAAAATCAGCTTTATAAATTTTTTAAAGAATGTTAGTATTTAAAAAAAAATAATAAGTACTAATATTTAATATTGCGGTTTATAATCGTGTTTTCCGGATATTTTTAAAAATTGCGCGAAAAAATTGAAATTGTAGAAATCTAAGAATGTTCAAAATACCTAAGTGGGATTTTTATTAAAAATTTTTAAATTTTTTTATCTGAATGTAAATTTTTGACGTTTGTTTAGATATGATCACACAATTTAACATAATATACATTGCATCGCATCGCGTATCTGACACAAATACATTTTTATGTAAAGGCGACACGATACTATTTTTAACTATTATGCATCAGTGACAAGTCTGAAAGAATCTAGGTATATATTTATGTAGTAAAGCGATTTTAGAGTTGGTTTCAGGGTTTCAGGGTTGGTTTCAAAATAGCAAGCTTCCGCTAAACAAATTATTAAAATGTTTAGCGGAAGCTTGCCATTTTAAAAGTTTTGTAGTTAAAATATTAATGTAGGAAATGTAATTAGAAGCGATTTTAAAGTTAGTTTCAAAATAAGAGTTTCAATATAATTTCTTTAATTGGGATTTAAGGCAGCAGCCCCCCTTATTTTAAAATATTTTTAATGTTTTAATATGGAAATATGTATGCAAAAACATAATTCGGAGGGAAGAAGCGACATCCCCCACTATTTAAAAAGGTTTTTTAATGTATCAATATTGAAATATGTATGCAAAAATATAGTTAGGTGGGATTTTCTACTAGGTACAAAATCAAGATTGTACGCCTTTTACAGAATCTGTGTATATATGTATATGTGAGATTCTTAACTAAGAGAGACTTTAGGATTGAATTCGTAGGCAGGATTTTATGCTTCTTCCAGAATATTTATATATATGAATGTGTGAGATCCTAAATTAAGAGGGAATTTAGGGTTGTATTCAAAATCAGAGTTTAAAACGCGGGATTTATCACACGAGATTTTGACACACGCGATTTTGAAACACGAAATTTTGAATCACGAGATTTTGACACAAAAAATTTTGTACTCAACCTATTAAAAACCATAATCTAGTACACAACAAACTACCAGAATACTAAAAACTTGTTTTTAATTGAAGAATACCTATGATATTTAAATAATAATTCATGCAATCAATTTTGAAAATAAATAATTATTTATAATTATATATATATACCTTTGATAAACCAACATATGGATATTCTTCAAATGAAAATTGTTTTTCTTCACCACCCAAATAAACTCGGCCAGCTGTTATTGTTGCTATTGATAAACCATCACCCAAAAATAATATAATATTTTTTGCTTTATTTAAATTTATATTATTTTTTTTTAATTGTTGTTCTAATATATTTTGACCAATATCATTCCAATATTCTCCACTTTCTTCAACTAATGGTGGTTGAAAATTAATCAATGGCATTGCACGTCGTTGACGTTGACCCAATTTATCATTTTGCATTTGATTTTTTGATAATAATTTAAGACGAGGATGAGCTTTTGCGTCATCAAATTCTAATTGCATATGAAAATTAAAAAATAATAATTATATGTATAAATATATTTATAAATAAATTAAAAATTATTATAAAATTAAATAATAATAAATTTTAAAATCCAAATTTTTGTTTATACTATATGGGTATTGAATAAGCAAATAAAATTTTAAAAATTTAATTATTGGTATATTATTTATAGATGACGTTTATAATTAGATGAGTTTCTAATCAAGTTATTTGATTTATATAAATTGTGTTTTTTTTGATTTTTTAAATAATATAAAAAAATTTATTTTTAATAACTATTTTATATATTTGTTGATAATTATATTGATAATTATAAGGTATTATTTATTAATGCAATTCATCAAAATAACAATTTAAAAATAATATTTTGAAAAAACCCTTCTTACGTAATTTTTTTAAAGTTACATAATTTAATTTATATATTGACAATTATTGAAAACTAATGTATGACTGTACCAGAAAGTTTCCTTTGGGATTTTTATACAGAATAATAAACACTTTGGATCAAGAATTAGCTTAAGAATTATTAAACTGATTTTAAAATATAATTGTAAATTTGACAGTTTAAAAAAAAATTAAAAATTTGTTAAAAATTCTTTTTCATTATTTGGTTTTACGCAATTATCAAATGGAGGCATGTAATTAATACAATATAATATGAGACTTAGTTACAATATGCATTCATTGTTCTAAAGCTTCCCAACGACGGAGCGGGTTTAACTTGATACGCGTACTTGCGAAGTTAAATCGTCTATGGGCAAGTTAAAAGATCATTTTGAATGTTGAAAAGCTGGTTGAAAGAAAATCAAAAAATTTTAATTATTGTGGACGGAGTTTTGGTTTTGCATATTGAGTTGTAACGTGTATGGGCAAACGTTACAACTCAATATGCAAAACCAAAACTCCGTCCAATATATATCGTTGAACAACTTAAATGTAAATTTTTTTTTTTTTTAGTTTTTTACACGAAAGAACGTTGAAATTTTCCGATTTGAAAAAATAATGAAATTATAATGTATAAAATAAATTCTTTGTTATATAATTCTTTGTTATAAGTAAATAATTATAAAATTAAGTTAGAAAAATATTTTAAAATATAAAAAAATAATTAAATATGTTAAAAATTAAAATTGTTAGATACTTTTGACATTTAACATATTTTTCAAAACAAAAAAAAATAAAATAATAGTTCGATGATAGGTTGGATTAATGTGTGGTATAGTTTGTACACATGTCCGCGTACCAAATTGAAAACCTGGTTCACCGTCTATGGGATGCATAATGTTGAAAATTTTGCCTGAGAAGGCTATCTTATATTAAAAATATATTAAATGTAGAAAATAAGGTATAACTTAGCTATAACAAAACCGTTGTAAATAGTGTTAATATACATCATCTATAGTTAAAAATTAAAATTATTAATTCTTTAGAGAAATAAAACTTCTGATCTAAATAAGATTTTATATTATTAATTATTAATTATTTAATTATAGCGACTGATTATTTTATCATATAGGTACTAAAAAATAAATTTTTTACTGTCCGACGTTGGGTACATAAATGTCTTTAAGTACGTCCCATTTTAGTGACCTTATTCATTAATATTTAAATAATATTTTAAAATAAATAACAAAATTTAACTATTACAGCCTATAGGCTATATGTGGTCCATATTAAAAAATAATATGGACCACAGTTTGGCCGACTATTGGTAGCTCAACCCTACTGTATATTGACGTTAATAAGAAACTTTTTATTTAATTATGCAATATCTTTAATTTTAGCCTTAATATTTTAATTTTATTCTATTTAAATAATAAAAAATTTCAAACCATTAAAATTGAGATAAAGAAGTTTCTTTCATATTCCTTCAATTTTTGTATATATAAGAGATTCAATACAACAGATTGTCATACTTTTTTTTAAAATATATACTAAAATATACCTATTGTGTTTCAATTAAAAAAAAATTTTTAAAAAAATATAAAAAAATACTTAAAAAAATATTTCATAAAAAATTTAGAGTGCAAGTGCACTTGTGTTAATATTGCCCTACATAAAAATATTTGGATTTGCAACATTTTCAGTGTCTTATAATATTATTCTTTTTTTTTTTTAATATTTAATTAATTAAGAACTGAAATTCTGATCTAAAATAATAAACCTATGAATTATAATTTATTAACTTCCTTTTAAAACGATTGTTTTTAATGCATTTTTGATATGAAATTAAAATTAAATTCAAAAATATTCCAATATTTGATTAGAAATTAAAATGAAAATCAAAAATATATTCCCATATTTGATTTAAAAATTAAATAAAATCTATATAAGGTATATATAAACTTACCATCATGATTATGTGAATTCACAGCACCAATTAATAAAACTAAACTTAATAATAAACATAAATATTTAACATAACACTTCATTATATTTTTATTCGTTCTCATTTTGTTTTTTATTTTTTAATTTTTTTTTAAATTAAATAAAACTTATATTAAAAATATAAAATAAAAACTGTTTTAAAAAATTTTTAAAAAAAATATTACAAATATTTTTATTTAACAATTTTGTTATCTTTAAATCGACATACAATTATAATATGCAACTAAAAATAATAATTCTATTTTAAAATCACGTGTTTCACAATTTTTTATATTTTTTTTTTAATTTAATTTTATAAATTTTTTTAATCTCTTAATTATTTTTTTTTTCAAAATTAACTCTATTTTTCTTTTAAATATTTAAATTTTAACTTATAGCTCATATTCAGACATCGCTCTGTTCCAAACTGATTATTATAATTAATTTGCATTCAATTTTTATAGATGCTGAGCTGGTGAGTGTTGCCTGGTTTATTACTTCTTCTTATTATTTTATTTTTTGTTTTAGTTTTTTTTTTTTTCTTTCAAAAAAAATTTTTAAGTCAAAATATTAATAATAATAACGAGGAAATAGGTGTAATAGACTTTGTCAACTCTAGGATATTTAAATTTTAGACTAATAATCATATTACACTAATATGTAACGGAAGTCTTTCACACTTTAGACAAAGAAAGTTGTGTCGATTGAAAATTAAATTCTCTTTTGACCAAGTTTCAGATATGCAACTGAATCGGTACACAAAGACGGTTTAAAAAAGAAGAGAAGTTGAAAGCTATGACAGCTTATGACAGCTAGTCAAACTAATTGAACAAACTTTAAAAAATTCAGAATTCGAGAAAACTTCAGAATTCAAGCTCTATTAATTTTGCTCTATAATTCGGTTTAATAGTCGTACAAACAAGGACGAACAGACAAGCTGTTATACTGGCGAAAGTCTAACAGGTAAACAGTCGAACAGACTGTTAGACAATTTAATAAATCGATACCATCAAATAATTCGATACTGATCTATCTTGTCTCCATAATAGCATCACAAACGAAATGGCAAATTTAGAATATCCTTTCATATATATTCATGAGGGTACAAAAACAACAACAAAAACAAGGAATTAACTTTAAAGTCTATAAATATGATTGTTTTGACTAGATGCGCTAACATAGTTTTGAGATAACAATAAAATTCCATATTTGTACTTTGTATGTGCCTACAGACAGTTTAATGTAACATTATCAATTATATTTGTACAAACCTACATATTTACTTATTTTAAACAGACATAATATTACATACAGATTAAAATGAGATGAATATGTTTCACAATCATCTTAGTATTACAACTTAACGTGAAATACAGTGAAGCATAGGAAATAAAATGAAATTCTTTAAAATTTTGAAGAGATGAAGTGATAATGAATAAACTGATGTTTAAAAAATTTAAATTATATTTTATTAACAGCATTTCACACATTATTGTTAATAACATGGTAAGTTTTTAAAAACGTATAAAACGATTAGTAAATAATAAACAACATTTTGAAAGTAAACAATAGAAACTGGGAATTTTTTTTGGAAATGCAAAGAGGTAGAACTAAATAAATTTTTTGGTAATAAAATGTTATTGAGTTCTTGGTAAACAAAATTTAGTTGCAATTATGTTATGGGTCTAGGGCACTTTACTGAAAAAATAAATCCCGAAAAAAAAATTCCGAATGATTTAAAATCTTGAAAAAAAAATCCGAAAAATATCAAAATCCCGAATGATTTAAAATTGTAAAAAAAAATCCCGAAATATGAAACCTTAATCAGGTAGGGTACGAAGTTCCAAAAAAAACTTCCACGTAAATATTCTACATAGTTACTTAGTAAAAGACATATAAATACTCTGGAAAAAGCAGCAATCCTGATTTTGTATCTAACTCTGAAATCCTTGCTAACTTTTTTTTTAAATAATAAGTTAACAACAAAGCATTTAAAGAAATGCTGCCGACCCCAAACCCCTACTAAACAAGTTATTAGAACCCTGATTTTGTATCCACCTCTGAAAGCCTCTTAACTTGTTTTAATAATAACTTAACAACAAAAAGTTTAATATTATGTGAGCTGATTTTTGGTTTTCAGTATTTTTAATTTTCAGTAATTTGTTTTCGGGATTTTGGAACATTAGGAATTTATTTTACAGAATTAAAGTCAGTAAATTGTCACGCACCCCTAAATTATATTTGTGTAAAATTTTTAACTTATATTAAATTTAACTTCAATTTTTTTTTATTTCTTATGCTTATTAATATTTTACCTTAAACTATCATAAACTAATAAAATTTATCATAGGTCATAATTTTTGAATATTTGTAATATTTAAGAGAAAGTATGTACATATATAGGAGAAATACTTTATTTTTCGTTGCTAAAAGAATATTACGCCTCATCCACATTTACGTTCCCGTTTCTGCACAAAAGACGCGAAGATGAAAAGAAGAAATAAGATAAGACAGGTAAATTTATAACTTTTAAATTATCATCAACAATGACGTCGTACTTGTGGCGCTTCAAAATGTCAAACAAATTTGAATTTGATAAAAAAATAAATATCATAATCGTACATATCATAAATACTATCCGTAAACGATCATCGATTGTAGTTTGCGCAAATAAGTTTGCATTTGCATCAAAAATTTGCCCTCAGCACAACATTAACTGTCAAAAACAAATTTTATTTTAATGTCAGAACACTCAAAGCTCGTGATTCCTATTTTTTAGGACATAGCGCGCTCTACGTGCATTTTATATCAAAAAAATTAAATATTTAAAGACTTACTTAAATTAAGAAAGCTCAATAATTAAAGCAAAGTTTTAAAAAACAATTTTAACATTTATTTGTATTTTAAAACGTCGAGTATTAATAATTACAAAACAGTGTCAAAAAACGCTATGTATACGCTTTTCGATAGTGGTTATTCGTAGCCTATATAAAGAGATTGTAATGATAGTGTTATCACTGTAGATACAGCAATTCAATAGGTAATTCAAAAAAAATGTTTTATAATTCACAGAAAAACGTATACCTTTCTCTTAAGAATGATATTTTAATGAAATAATAAAAATAAAAAATTATTTTAAGATCCTAATATATATATATATGTATATGCATTGCATCTTTTATTAGTCAGCTAACATAATAATAATAAACAAAGTAGTAACTGTATTATTTATTACTAATTTTAGGACTGTACAAGATTTATAAAAACTAGTATTTGCTTAAAAAAAATTGTCGTAACAACGCACAAACAAATGTTTACAGCGTCTATTGAAAATTAAGAAAAACAATGTAGGTACTATACAAAATTAAATATTTGGAATGGAGACAAAATTTCTAAAAGAGTCGGGCTAGCCAAATGTACTTTTTCCACAAAATTATTATTCTATTATTTAAAAAGCAACCTAGTGAATTTTTTTGTAAAATTTTGGCCAACCACATAGACGGTTTCCATGGCAATGTGCACATATTGGGGAAACATTTGGCTTATTAACCGAGGGAGTGTGGGTTCAATATTCTAGTACAGGTCATGAAATATTTAATTGAATAATTTTTTAACAAAATCTCCTTGGTGACCAATTATTTATAATAAAATATAGAATATATATATATATATATGATAAAAAAAAAATGGTATTATTAATATTGTATATGTATAATGAAATTAATAAATAGTAAATATCTGCTACGCCTTGAAAAGAAAGGCATGCTTGACTTCCTTATCACATTAAATGACATAAGAGACTGCTTATAAATAAATAAATAAATAAATAAATATAAATTTTTGACAAATTGCTTTTATAAGGTAAAAAACCCAGAAAAATATAAAAAAAATCAAAAGCGATTGATCTGCATTTAAAATTTTAATATAATTCAACAATAAAAACAATAAAAAATCCCCACTTAGGTTATTTTTTTCCAACACAATCTTTTGATTTAGCAAATTAAAGTAATTGCTATACAAATCATTTAGTATGCCATCAAATTAAAATATTTTTTTAATTTGTTTTTTAATATTCCAAAAATACATCCACTAATTACAAATCTGCAAATATTATCAGTATAAGTTTTAATTTATTGGTTTGATTTTTTTCTGATACCCAATTTGTTTGGAACTTGGTAATTAGTCAAGGACAAACTTTATTATTAATTTTATTAGCCCATGCTATAATTTTAATAATGCTCGTAGATACTAAAAGTTAGTGTTAGGGATTTGGTTTGTTATTAAATAAAAATATATTAATGCAAAATTTTAATATCTTATGATTTTAAAATTTAAATTATTCAAAATTGCAAACTTTAATTGATCTGAAAGTTTTAACCGTTCGGATGACAAGTTAAAAGTGTACCAAAAGCTTTTATTCATTATTAATAATAAGTTGTTTTCAGCCTTGAATGCTTTTTAATAATATAAAATTAAAATGTACAGGGTCATAAATATGAATTTCAAAATGGGTCAAAATTTTTTATTTAATAAGTTTTCAAACTAGTTTTAATTATCAGGAAGTTAACAATTAGTTAGTTGCCCTATATTTTATGACAAAGTACACTTAAATTACACTCTTGAATTTTACTGTTATAATATGACAACAATAATACAATATCGAATTAAAATAGTTTTTTTACTAAAATACATGATTTTTCCAGTATTTAAATAAATCAACTCTTGATAATTCTATTGAACACAATTTCAATTATCAAACGAATAACAATGTCAATATATCATGCATGATTTGATATACGATTTAACGTGTCAAACAACTATTTTAAGCTTTTAATAGCAAAATAAAAAAAAAAGCTTTAATTTCTTTTATA
This sequence comes from Dolichopus griseipennis, assembly GCA_963082915.1. Lineage (NCBI taxonomy): Eukaryota > Metazoa > Arthropoda > Insecta > Diptera > Dolichopodidae > Dolichopus > Dolichopus griseipennis. Next base: position 45,681,366 of record OY720441.1, read on the forward strand.
TGAACATATTAATCGGCTTATTCGGTCACAAAATTGCAGGTCGCGGCTCCATCATTTGTTTATAAATGTAAATAATAAAATGGAAATTGAGTGCTTAAAAAAAAATTAAATTAAATTTTAAATAAAATATTAATAAAAAAATAAGTTTTTTATTTTTTTAATGTCGAGCCGAAGCGTTTTGATCGATTGACTTAGAATTTTGCACAAAAGCTCTTGTTAGCTAATGGAATTTGTTATGTAAAGCTGGAATATATTAAACCTATTTAGCCCGGCGGGCTTTCAAAATAATTTTTATTTCCGATTCATTTTCAATTTTACAGGGTTATTTTGTAGTTCAAAAGAGTGGCTGATACAAATTTTTGTTAAATTAGGTCAACGTGTTTAGGCACAACAAAAAATTTTTTTGCTTAAACGATTTAATTGATTAAATTGAAAATATTCAACCAGTATTGATCTTCCACATATTCACACAAGCATTGAAGAAGCTCACCATGTGTTTGTGGTTTTGACCTGTTTATCTGTTTCAGCACAAATATTCAATGAATTTTTTTAATTTATATCGTCCTGGTTAAAACCAGTTCAACCAATTGAGTTTTTAGTAAAAGCTAAATTAGATCTTATTTTTTCGACCTGTTAACCCGTTTGGGCACAACGGCCAAATTAAGTTTTTTTTAATTTTTTGCTATCCTCCTCAAATTGTTCATTAACTATATTATATAGATTTAATTATACTCGTATATTAAAATTTTGACGAATGGTACGCTTTCGCTCAACGCCGGGGCAATCTGCTAGTACTGACATAATCGAACCGAGGCTTAATAGCAAAAGACTTTGTGAAGTTACATTGATATTTGTCAAAGTGTAATTTGTTATATCAGAACATTATTATATTAGCAGCTATCAGAGTTGTCGAAGTAAATAACGGAAAGTCATTATTATGCTATCATTTCAAACTTAACTATTTAAATTAATTTGATTTAGAAATTCAATATAGACTTAAAAAAATTAATTAAGTGCAACCAAATATTCTGAAAATAGTATCAAAAGCAGTTCAGTGCTGCCGGGACAACTGTATTCTACTTCTTAAAATTAAAATTGTTATCAATGAAAAATTTCTTTATTGATAGTAAATATAATATTATTTTCGAAATAGTATATTTTTAATTCAGAATGTTATATTATATGGATGAATAGCTTAGCTATATCTGTCAAATAAAATCGGAATCGGTCGATGTAATTCGGATTAATGCGGATTACTGATGTCCATTTTTAAGGAGCATGTTATATTTATTATTATTATTTTAAAATATTTATTATTTAAAAATTCAAAAATATTAAAGATTATTAAAAATATTAAAAATAAAAATAGATAGACAACAATAATAAATATTTAATCATACCAACGCACGCTTATGTGATTAGCGATTAATGATTCAGACTATTTAAAATTTAACTAGCCTTTCTGTGGGCGGTTTTCAAAAATAAGAGTAATAAACCCACCCGACTTTTAAATTTCCATTAGAATATTTTAACTGTCACTCTGCTATATGATATTTGTTATATTGTTATCTTCTGAGACTTCTTTCACAATTTAATTACCTAAAATCAGAAATTATTAAAATATAAATTTTGCATTGTTTTTCCAAAATTTTGAATATTAAATTTAATTAGGTATGCTTTGTTTATACTAAAAAAAACATAATAAATAATTAATTATTCATTGTTTTGAAATTTATAATTAGAAACACTCTGATAAAATATAATAATTAAAATAATAATTGATAAGGGACTTGAACCACATTAATTTTTCATTGAATAATAACAACAAAAGAATTGCTAATTTGCATTTAAATTTTTAAGAACACTTTAACCTTGAATTGCATAAATACGAATGATTGTGCTAAAGAATTACATAACTTGAATTATGATTTTACAAAGTGTTTTTAAAGTATTTGTTAATATTTTTATTATTTTTCATAATATTTATTACTATATTATATTGATTGATTTAAACGGATATGAAATAATCTGGACTTTGTTAATATAAAAATTTTTTGAACTAAAAACATTCCCATTGTTTCCTATTTAAAAAAAAAAATATTAAAATTTCTGTATTCGCATAATTGATCTATTTTTATTAATTAAATATATATTTTTAGAAGACATGTTAAAGACGAGAAATATTATAGATGTCCTTGTCAACTTTTAGATACCCGGCATATCCATTATAATGTATAAAATAAAATAAACCATTAATTAATTGCTATTACGCTATATTAAAAAACTACAGAAGCCGTAACATTTTGAAATATCGCACAGGTGTTTTTCCTATTATATAACTACCCGTGTCTAATTTACATCCTTCCAGAGTTATTAGTTTTGCAGAAATTCATATTGGTGCAAAAAAGTTGTATGGCACCTCTCCGATGCCGTCGTCCAATTTTAACCAAAAACAATAGGGAACCTAGAATTTGTCTAAAAATGACTTTGTGTGAATTTCAAAACTGTAGCCATTTAAGTTTTTGAATTATTGGCTGACACACGGACAGACGGACAGACAAAAAAAGCTAGTTCGATTTACTTTTCGATGCTGATCCGATACCTACCTTTGACACTATATGTAGCAAGTCTAGATCGTTTCGTTACAAACGGAGGAGAAATTTTAATATATCCGTTGCCTAATATAATAATAATATATAATATATAATATAATATATGCACGAGTATAAATTGCTAGCTGTTGTGCTCGTTTTTATTGAAACTGATGAAATTAAAATGTGAATAATATTGAATGTTTTCTGATACTTTGTGGCGTTTAAGAAATATTTGTATTGATAACTTTACAAATTATTAACTTGTACTTTATAAATTAAATTTATCTATTTTTTTTTCTTACTTATTAAAAAATTTAACAACAAAAAAAAACAATTATATAAAAAAGTTCATTTCAAAATTAAATGATAATCTAAGCTTACAGATAATTTTCAAATTGAATACTCTAAAACAAAGCTAATTCAGTATTCGAATTGCATCATAAATCATAATCATTCATAGGTCACAAGTCAAAGAAAAATTATGCATACCCAATATCAGTGCAAGAATTATTCACAACCTATCTTAAAGTGTTTATATGGTATATGGTATAGACAGGTTTATTAGTCTAAAATTGAACAGTTACCACTTATAAAATAGTATGCTGTGTCCACCACAAAAGTCAACCGCTATTACAGGAAAAGCGTAATGCAAAATTACTTTAGTGGATTTTTTTGCCTATACAAGCTTTTTAAAAGTTTCCAAAACACATCCTTATATAAAAATTTTTTGGGATGTAAATGAGATATAATTTATAAAAATATATATACACAAGAAATTTGAACTTCAAATTTTTTTTTTTAATTTTACTTAATTCGACTCCAAAGCTCGTCTAAGCAAGAAACCTTCTATGGCAAAGTTGCAGCTCTTTATTTGTGTAACCACTTTTATTTAATAGACTTTTTTGTACTGTTTTAAAAAATATTCGCAAAAACCTAAAAAATGCCCTAGGGAAGTGTCTATTAACATCAAAACCTTATATTCTAAAGGGGCTTCCAAACAGATGGCTAAAAAAAAAAATTTTGTTAACCAACTTCAACTAATTTCTGAGGATCTAACTTCTTCCAAAACTTCAAGACTCCAACTTAAACCGTTTACAAGTTATGTGGGGCCAAAAATTTTGAAAAATTCACCGTTTTCGGATTAAAAATTTATCTAACAGAACTCCTGGTTATAACAATTGAAATATACGGCTTTTCCGACTTTGGGGGGCGGTTGCTCCGTAACTGGTGGGGCTAAGAAAAAAGTTCTTCCATGAAATTATGTTTTTTGCAAAATACGGACAGACGAACAGAGTGACTCTAATAGACACATTTAGACTAAAAAATAAAATTAAAAACAAAAATATGTTGTAATATTATTTTTATTAATCACAAAATTAAATTAAATTAATCAAAAAAAAATAAAATTTAATGATCACGAGATTTACATATGAAAGAAATTATCACGAGACTTAAAAAATGTTACTTTTAAAATTTAGTTCATGAACTCAAAAGTCTGTGATAATAAACAATAAAATAAAATGTTTTTAATAAATAAATTAAAAAAAAGACTAATAAAAATAAATGAAATAGCAAATAAATTATATCAATTAATTTTAATATTTTTATAAAACTTTTCGTTTCCTGTCGACGTAAGTCGATGTCTTAATAGAACATCTTCAATTATCAGTAATAAATATTTATTCATAATTTGAAGATATTTGAACGAATTTTAATTTTTTTTTTTAAATCAAATATTTGTAAGTGGCGTTATATATATATATTTATTGATAACCTGTCACTTTTAATTTGTTATTTAATAAGCAATCGAAAAGTTTCGTTAGCCACAAAATTATAAAAATTATTTGTTTCAAAAAGTTCTCGAATGTTCAAAATAAAAAACAAACTAAAAATAAAAAATCAAGTTTACCTGCACTGGTTTTAGGCAGTGAATATCTGGTTTATTATAAATATGCAAATTAAACCCATTCAAAAGTGGTTTTACCACCAGTGACAAGTGCAAAAATATTAAAGCACACATGTAAAAAAGTTTAGCAGTAAAATTTATCTTAAGCTCAACTTAATTTTTTTCGATAACTCTTCAAAGTCCAGAATTCTGCAACTTTCATATTCAAAAAATTTAAAGACAGATAGCGAATTCGGTTTTTCCAAAGTGTTTTTCCTATTTCTCTTTTATTCCTGAAATTTGAGATCAATTGGAGTGATGATTCAGGTAACTCCCGCACACCTCCCAAGCATTAATAAGCATATCTTCGAAATTAATAAAGATAGAAAATTTGAAATTTGTACAAGAGTGTTTTGGCCAGCTTCTTTATGTTTATGAAAATTGAGAGTAATTAAAGTAGTGGTTGAGAAAGCTACTGAAATGTATAATGGGAGAAACTTGAAATTTGTTACAAGATTGAGTTCTTTTCCCCGTTACCTTATACCCGTTTCACTATATAGTCAAAAGGTATAATAAATTTGCCATTACGTTTGTGACGCAGAGAAGGAGGGCGGGTAGATATAGACTCAAGTGTATGGATCGGATCAGAATCGAAAAATAAATCGATTTAGCTATGTATGTCCGTCTGTATGTCCACACGATAACTCAAAAACTAATGGAGTTAGGATCTTGAAATTTTCGCAAATTCGTTTTTTTGCAATAGCCGTCATTGCTATTTAAATCCAGCCATTTTAGTTCAAGGGTTCAGGTAGCTGCCATACAACTTCTTTTTTTATATGAGTATTACTCTATACCTAATGAAGCTGGGTGTCTGAAATTTTGCTAAAAATAGTTTAGTGTAAAGGCCAAAGTTTCTGCAAAATTTGGTTGGTCTACTGCAGAGGGTTCGAGTAGCTGCCAACTCCTTCTTTTATATGAGTATTACACTACACCTAATGAAGCTGGGTGTCTGGAATTTTTCCAAAAATAGTTTAGTGTAATGGCCAAAGTTACAGCAAAATTTGCTTGGTCTACAGCAGAGGGTTCGAGTAGCTGCCATACAACTCCTTCTTTTATATGAGTATTCCATTATACTTAATAAAGCTGTATGTTTGAAATTTTGCCAAAAGTAATTAACCGGATGATATAATGTATATGTTACTGTCATACGGGTATCCCAGAGTTGATACTGTCTACTCTACTACACTCTTCCTCGTTTTTTTTAATTTAAAATTTTTTATGTTATTATTTAATCCTATTAAAAGTAAAACCTAGAAATTTAAATTTTAATAGAATTTTCCAGCAGTTGAGTATTAATAAATTGGTTAAAAAGGTTTTTGACTTGACAATGTTGCATCTGTTACTTAAAAAAAACATATGTGAAAAATATATTTAAATAGAAAGAAAAATAATTTTTTTAAATTTATAATTTCGATTTGACAATACATTTTTAGCAATCAATTAATTCGGTATGTAAACAAAAATATTAGGCAATACATCGAACTTGATTTGTACTTGGTTATTTTAAAGTTTAAAAAAAAAGATTATTTTCATAAAGTTTCTAGTTTAATCCAATAAAACTGGGTTAATTAAAAAAAATATAAATGAAAATACAAAACATATTAAATTTTAGTCGAATATTGACGTTCGCGAACACAATGGTAACACTTATGAGCTAAGAGTTTTAATCAAACCTTAAAAGATCACAAAAAATAAGGTCAAATGACTGATAGTGTAGTGGTTAAGGCGCCGGCTTTTTAATCGAAAAGTCCGCGTTCAAATCCTGGGTCAGATTAAAACTAATTAAAAAAAATATTATAATTTTTATTATAATTTTTTATATCATGATATAAAAGTTATAAGCCTGCCGCAAATTGAAAAGGAAGACAGACTCACGGATAGCAGATTATATATAAATAAATAATTAAACATAAAGATTTTTGAATCTTTCAAATTATAACGAGAATTATAATTTTTTCAATTAAAACATGTTAAAAATAGCATAAATCGATCAAAAATCGATTTATTTCGATATTTCATATTTTCTGTAATCTGGCAGTTCTTTTTTAACTGGGATTTTGTGAAATCCAAATATTTTCTTTAACATTTACTTGGACTTCCCCATATCATTCCACTATTTCATTAATCAAATAACAAAAATCTAAATATAATAAAAGACAACTTGCTGTTGCTATTGTTGATTAGTGTGCTGTAAACTGCTGCTGATTAGCGTGCCTTATGTTATGTTAAGTGTTATTTATACACGTAACATACTTTTTACATACATAAACCTTACCAAGAAAAAATACTATTAAAATGTATATTTAAGTTTTCAGGTAAAACAAATTGCTGCTAATTCACCTGCCCTTTTCGTCAAAATTAACACTTAGCAAGGAAAGTAAAAGTGAGCCAAGCGGGCGGATGGTTAGAGAGGGGGTTACGAAATATATTCATTTTTAAGTTGTAGGATTTAATTCAAATCCAGATCAATTTTTATTATATACTTTTATATTAACTTTAAACCTTGTTTAAAGGTTTTTTTTTTCATTCTGTAAGTTAGTGATAAATTAATATTAGAAATCTGACCATAAATTTATAAGAATTGTTTGGCGTAGTGGTAAGCAAAGTGGCTTCGGGTGAAAAAAAATCTGAGTTCGATCCTCGTTAAAATATTAAAATGGTTGATCTTTAGCATTTAAAGGTGTTTTACTATAAAAATAAATTGCTGAAATGAGAGAAAGTTATTATTTCTGTTAACATTACTCCAGCAATTTACCCTTACATTTAAACAGTAACAAATTCCCAGTATGTACCATTATTTTTTTTTGCTTTCTACATTTTAGGGGGCTAGTTGTACTTAAATAAAAGTATATATTGAATAAAATATTTTTTTTATTTTATTTTATTTAGATGTTTGTTTTTGTAAATGCGATTAAATTAAAAATTATTTTTTTCACTTAGAACCCTTATGTTTTGATTGATTCAATAAAATTTTATTTTTCCAGTTATACCTGGGCTACACGACGACCAACAGGGTTTCCCCTAGTTTTAAAATATTTAAATAAAAACAAAGAAACTTAAATAGTACTTTAATTCAGAATAAAGTTTAAAAAAATGTATATATACCTATTCTACTAAATCTTTATCAGGGCCGGCGCTTCCATATGCACAGATGGCACAGTAAAACCGGGCGCCAGAATTTTGGGGGCGCCAAATTTATTGTAAAAATTATGTACCTACCGACCTAAAATAATTTTTTTTTTTTTTTGAAAATAATTAATAAATTTACATACCAAAATTTAAAAATTAAAATTATTCCTTTGAATTAATTCTTTCAAATTCTGTTCAAATTAATTCTTCTTAACTCAAATCAGATATATTTTATTTTATCATTCATTTTATAGGTACCTACCTACTGTTTAAGTTCTTCTTGCTTTGATTCTACTTAGTTAAAATAACAATTTAAAAATATGCTCCAACACATAAACAAAATCATATAAAGCAAAATATAAATGTTTTTCGGTTTTTCCTATACATTTTTTTATTTAAGGTTCAATCATTTTTTATTGTTCCTTAAATTATTTATCTATTATAAAAAAAAGAAATAGAAGAGACCATAAGAAAATAAATTCAATTCTCTTTTTTAGTCTTCTTTCAATAAAATCAAATAGTTTAAATATACCTTATGCACAGTTTAAAAAAGTGCTCCATATACATAAGCAAAATCATATAAAACAAAAAAATGTTTTTCGGTTTTGTACTGCATTTTTTTTATTTAAGGTTCAATTATTTTTGACTGTTCCTTAAATTATTTATATATTAAAGAAAAAAGAAATAGAAGAGACAATAAGAAAGTAAATTAAATTCTCTTTATTAGTCTTCTTTCAATACAATCAAATAGTTTAAATAGCTTTTGTTCTGCCTTCTACCTTCTGCACAATTTAAAAAAGTGCTCCATATACATAAGCAAAATCATATAAAACAAAAAAAATGTTTTTCGGTACAAAACCACATTTTTTTATTTAATGTTCAATTATTTTTGACTGTTCCTTAAACTATTCACCTAGGTATATAGAAAATAGAAATAGAAGAGCCAAAGAGAATAAGAAATAAAAAACGTTCTCTTAAATTTTTCTTTTACATTGATTTGCATTTGATTTATATATTATAAATACATACTTAATAATTTTTTCTCTTATAAAATTATTTCTAGTATGTAGTAGAGAAATAAAGAGTTAATAAAATAACATATATTTATTTTATATGTTATTTTATTAACTCTTTATTTCTCATCGTATTGAATAAAAAATTGTAAAGTAGTATTGTATTGTAATGTTGTATAATGTAAAATAATGAAATTTTGAATATGTGCACTTGTTTTTTCTCAATTTTTAAAGCAGTTTTTGCAATGGTCGTCAATAAAATATATATCTATGTATATTACATGCATAAAGTAAATGTACTTCTACCTATTTATATTTTGGACAATCCAATTTTGTTTTAGAAAATAAAATTTATGACCATGGCCATGAAGTATGAGATTTATGTATAGTGTGGTTGAAATTATGAATTATACGAAAAATACAAACTTTATAATAATTATGTTTGTCTATAAAAATAAAAACAATCTTATCTTGTAGAATAGGTTTATTTTAAAAGAATTTATTTAAAAAAAAAGATTTATTTGTTCATTACTAATTTGGTTTAAAATTTTAGAAAAAATTAATATAGTTAGTAAATATTTGCAAAGTCCAGGAATTTGTTTAACGACTGCTGTTAATATTTTGCTCACAACTAAAGAATTTTTGAGCAATTTGAGAACGGACGAACATTTTTATGATTTCATTGCGCAAGCTAAACAAATCGCTATAAAATTAGATGTAACAGCGTCGTTTCCTCCCGTTTCAACACTTAGAAGTCGTAAAAAGTCTCGGCTTCTTTCATACGAAGGCAGGGATGAAGTTATTGAGAATCCGGAAGTTAGGTTTAAAGTAGAATTTTATTTTAAAATACTAGATCAAGCTCTTCAGTCAGTTACAGAACGGTTTGAACAAATTTCCGCGCATAATAGTATATTTAAATTTTTACATGAAATTTCCATCATTTCGTCATATACTTCAAGTGATCTGTTTAATTATTGTTCCTCTTTAGAGAAAAATCTAACACACGATGGTTACTCTGACATAAATGGAGTAGAGCTATTTGAAGAGCTTAAAATATTTCCTACTTTGGTTTTGAAAAACCACCTTCATCCCCTCTTGAAACTTTAAACTTTATTTTTGATAAAAAATTAGAAACATTATTTCCCAACCTTGTTATTGCTCTAAAAATTTTATTGATAATACCCGTTACAGTAGCTTCTGCGGAACGTAGCTTTTCAAAATTAAAAATTATTAAAAATTATTTGAGAACTACAATGACTCAAGACAGATTAGTAGGATTAGCAACTATATCTATTGAAAAAGAACTTCTTGAAAATTTGGACTACAACGATTTAGTTAACGATTTTGCCAATATAAAAGCGCGAAGAATTAATTTTTAATATTTTCGTTTTATTAAAGTTATTAAATTATGTGATATATAGTTTTTCCTCGCGTTTTCCTTTTGAATTAAATTTCTTTCATTCAAGTAAAGCGCTATTTCTTCTAACTAAATTTTTTATTTTCAATTTAAAACTATTTTCTTTTTTAAATTAACTTATTTTTTAAAGAGGTTATACCTCCGTGGGACTACCTCTATAAAAAAAATGCATCGATAATCCTACCTCATGGGTGATGTGGAAATGGATTTTTTAGGGCGGCGTTTTAGAAAAGTGCACCGGGTGACAAAATGCTTAGCGCCGGCACTGATCTTTATAAATTTTTAATAAATTTTTAAACCAAATGTGAAAAATAACTCTTTTTAATCGTATATGCATATATGTATATATTTATTTATATATATGTATATATATTAATAGCTTAACATAATATACACACATCAATTTACTGCAGTATTTTTTTAAAAAAAAATAAATGAAAGTTTAACTTTTAACAATTGAAAAATTGACAAAATAAAATAAAAATAAAAAACAAAAAAAAATAAAGGATAAAAAGGAAAATAAGGACATAAAATCTGTTTTTTTTTTTTTTTCAAATTTAAACAATCGCAATCATATTTCTAACACCAAAAAAAAAAAAGAAATTTCGGAACAAATTTACTTTTACATTTAGTTTATTTTATTTTCATTTCCCATTTATAAATTTTTTTCTTTATTTTTTTTCAAGGGAAATAAACAAAAGATAAAACTGTATATAATATGGTTTTATATTAATAAATTTTACTTCAAATAAAAGAGTAAATTAACTATATATATATATACATATACATACATATTTATATACTGCAGTTACAATATATCTTATCATATAATAAAAACAAAACTCATAAAAAATAAAGTAATTCACATTTCATTTTGTTTGATTTGTTTTTTTATGTATATATATTCATCTCTCTTTCTCTTTTTTTTTTCATCTTTTCTTGATATCCTTTTCCTTTTAATTTTTTTTTATTTTATTTTATTTTTTATTTTATTTTTTTATTTATTTCATTTTTATTCCATTTTACCTTTTCTAAAAATATAACAATATAATCTCTCATACTCATTCTACTTTATTGTATTTTTTGTTTTTTTTTTTTCTTACTCTCTTTTGTTTTTGTTTTTGTATCCCGTTAAAAAGCTCCCACATATTCTCTATATTTCTCATAATGTAGATCGAAGCCGACACATTCATAAGTGTACTGCAATTCATTTACAATCTCTATACAAATTGGTATACATATGTGTGTATAAAAAAAACGATATGGTAATGCGGTAAGCGTTTGGTATTTTTTTCTTTTTTTTTTTCTAAACAAATTGCCCAATTTTTTTTTTGAGCCGAGAAAATGAAAAAAAAAAAAATGGAAACAACCAAACAAATGAACATTCATACGCCATTTTTTAACCCTTTTTTTAACCTTTTCATTTTTTTCTATCTCATAAAAAAAAAAACAAATTACTTTTGTTTTAGTAGTTTTTTTGTTTTTTTTTTTTCTAAGGGTATGCGGTATTCATTGCTTTAAGTTTAAATATTAAAAAAGACAGGGGAGTATTCATCAACTTACACTTAATAAATACATATATGTATTCTAAAAATTTATTCATTTATATGTTGGAAAAATAAAATTAAAATCAGAACAAATAAATAAAAATGAAAATAAAATTTTTACCCCAAATTTTATTGCAGTCTTAACTGATTGATGCCTAAAAATATGCTTTAAGATATATTTTTATAGAAGTTTATTAAAATTTTTTGTACAATTGTCTTAAGACAGAGCTGGTTTCAGAGGTCTCTTTCACCAAATTTTACAACTCTTACAACTCTTACAATTTTTTATAAAATGTTTTTGTAAAATACATTTAAAATTTTTATAAAAAAGGTAAATTTGTATTGGGATTGTAAATTTGTTGTAATAGGTCCCATGTATTTATTTTTTTTTCAAGAGCTTGCTATTCAACTTATAGGCAAAGTATGGTCTGCTGTCAGTCTGTACTATAGGTACGTCACAGGAGGAAAGGATCAGAATTGATCTTAATGAATTTTATCGTACAACAATTAATACATGAAAAAACCCTCTTAGATTTAAATAGACATAATTCTTTTTCTTTTGCAATATAATAATTTATTTTTGTGTTATACGGTATTTTTATATCTGTGAGTTATATTATTCAATTAAATTATTTTTTACTTTTGATATAAAATTATTAATTTTTTGTTATAAAACCAATGGCGAATGGTAACTGAATCGAAATGAAAACCAGGTAAATGTTTTTTCATTTTTACGGGGATCCCAACGTGGAGCCTTTGAATGGAAAGTCGACACTTTAATTATCATCGACTTACCGATTTCATTAAATGTTTAACTAATGTTGTTGCTCTATTAACTAATAATTTATCGATTAACATTTGCATATGAAAACAGCAATTAATAGAGTTGAAGGATTAAAGGATTCCTAAACTTACAGAATCCATGCTTTACTTTAATTTAGAGAATTCATGAATATTTTAATTATATTAGACTGATTTTATATGAACGAACAGAAATTTGAAAAATCTTTAAATTATATTTTATTTCTACAACGAATTTGGTTTCTGATACTTTAAGAACTGGATGGATACTAAGGTTAAAACTTTATTTAAGTCATTGAAGTTTTAGTTGGAGAGATATTTGGAGAGTTTTGGTACATACGGATTAAAATTAATGTTCAAATGAACTCAATATATTTTCATAGTTTTAATCAAAACAGCTCAGGGATCTATTCTGATACAAAACATCACTTAAATGTATAGACAAACCTTTGACTGCATTGGTGATATGAGTATCACTTTAAATAGAAGCATTTTACGATTTTACGATGTTTCTATTTCTTTTTAAATTAAATGAACGTTTGGAATTCGTCAATTTTTTATTTCTTATTTTATAAAACATAAAAGTGGGGAAAAAAGATCTCTTAAAAATTTTCAAATGTTACAATGATATAAAATTTAAATAAATTTTTATAGAAAATTGACAAGTTTACGTTTTGAAAGAGTGTTAGATCAAAAACGTTTTCAGTTTAATAACGATTTTTAAATATTTATTTTTTATTGTGCCGTAAATACGTTAAAAATTTGATACCAAACTATTTTATTTTACAATTTTATGGTTTAATATAAGACTCATTTACTAGGTGTTTCAGATATAATAGTAAATCTGTACTAAGGTAAAAATAATTTCATATGACTGATAGTTTAGTGGTTAAAGTGGCGGCTTTTCAATTGGAAAGTCTCGGGTTCAAACCCTGGGCAGATCATACCTAATAAAAAAATATATATATGTATATAATTTATAATTGATATCGTAATAGTTTATACCATAATATAAAATAAATAGGGGACTGTAAGATTTACTGCAGATTATTATTTATTTTTTTAATTATTTTATTAACATTAGGTCCGCTTGGATGTCATCATGATGCACAAATTTTTAGACCTGCACAGTTCGGTTAATAGTACTTAAGAATTTATTTATATATAGGATTGGTCATGAAATCCTCAAGTTGAAATTCCCAAGACAAAATCCTGAAGCCAAATCCTCCTCAAGGCAAAATTCCTAAAAACAAAATCTTCTAAGACGAAATCCCCAACAAGGAGAAAAATTTATAATTCAAATAACTTTTAATTATTTTTTAGAGACGGATTTCAACCTTAGGAAAAAGGGATAAAAGGATTCTGTAAAAGCGAATATCGTGATCGAGAGAACGGTACGTATGTTTTTTGTTTATTTAGCTTATGAGGACTTAGTTCTCGGAATTTTTTTTTTTTGGGGATTTAGTTTGAATCCCATATAATATAGTTATTTTTTTTTTGAATAGGTTGTGATCGAAGTTTAAATCCAAAACCTTTCGAATAAAATGCGAGTAAATTAGCTTATTCCATTTAGGACATGATAACAGTATCTAATGATATAAAACATTTATAATAATATAAACTAAAATTTTTAAACTTTATTGGAATACAGCAGACCATTCCTATTTGGAAAGCCATCTTTGATTCCAATGAATAAACTGCATTCAATTAAAATTACCACACAAATCAAAACCAATTAAGTTCCGATATTTTAAATTAATTTAAAATATTCAAATTTCCATTGAAATATTTAAATTACACTTTAAATACATTATTTTAATAGTGAGGTTTTTCTTTGATAGTGTGGTAATTCTTTTATTTTAATATAAACGAAGACAGTGGACTTGGAATATTTAACATAAAGATGTAAAATAAAAGAAAAATTATTTATCCTTTTTAAATCATCTTTACACCATTTTATTTATTTTATATTTATATCTTCACAAATGTATATATATATATATATATATTACATACATATATAAATTTTTTTTTATCAAATTAATTTTTAATGTTTTTGTTCAACACAATCCGCTGCAATCATGAATTTTCCGACACAACAACAAAAATTATAAGATAAAAATCTTTCTTATTCATTTTTTCTTTAAAATTTTCCTTTTAATTTTCCAAAAAAATAAAAAAAAAAATTCCTCATTATTCATAATTTTTCATTTTTCGTTTTTTTTTTCAGTTGCTTAACAGTTAATAAATTATTCCAGAAGATTAAGCCATAAAAAGGTTCTCTTTAGTATCAAAGCAAGCACAAAAAAACAAAAATTTAATGTTTCAAAATTATTTTAAAAAACGTAAATCGACGTTCACATTCTTTCCGAAAAAAAAACGAGGAAGAGTGTAGTAGAGTAAACCGTGTCAACTCTGGGATACCTGTATGACCGTAATTTAGATTTGACAAAATTTTAAATAAACAACTTATTAGACTCACAGTTATGCAAAAAAAAGTTCCAACGCAGCTCCTCGACCATATTCCACTACTCCGACTATATTTTATTCAGACGTTGGCCATTAAAGTTAACTGCTATTGACAAAGTTTCAGATATCCAGTTTTACTATGCATAGAGTTTTTTTCATATAAAAGAAGTTGTATGGCAGTTACTCGAACCTGTGGACCAAACTGGCTGAATTTCAATAGCGATGACGGCTATTGCATAAAAACGAATTTGTGAAAATTTCAAAATCCTAGCTCCTTTATTATTTGAGTTATCGTGCGGACGAATGTACAGATGGACAGAGGGACGGACATAGCTAAAACGATTTATTTTTCTATTCTGATCCGATCCATACCTTTGAGCTGATATCTATCCCCCATTTTCTCTGCGTCACAAACGTAATGCCAAATTTAGTATACCCTATTGACTTATAATCAAACGGGTATAAAAATAAAGAACGTTCCGAAATTTCTTTTTTTTTTTTAAACGCAAACATTAAAAACAAAAACAAACATAAAAATGAAAACAGAAATGATAACGACGGACAGCTAATAATCGCATAATCGCGTTCCTTATTTTTTAGTTATAATTTATAGTTTTTCAGACAGAAACAAAAAAACAAAAACACATTTTTTTATTATATAAACAAATTGGGGCAATACAAGCGGATCTAATCTTCTATATATATATATATATTTTTCATTTTTATTTTGACATTAACTTAAATTAAAATAAATAAAATTGTTATGAAATTGTTTATGCGTTTATGATGAAATAATATAAAGGTGAACTCAAAAGAAATTCAAGTTTAACTTTTAGTTTGGAAATTTTAAAATAATTTTGGGTTTAATTAAGAACCTTCTCTTATTACTTTAGATTTTGAATCCCCTAGAAAGTTCTGTAAAACAGCATTATCTCTTCTTCATCTATTTTAGCTTAAACAAACAAAAAACTTAATTATAAGATAAATGATTACTATTATTTTTTGTTATCCCTTTCCACTCTCTTAAGTAGTTATTGAGTATTCACTGTCATTTAGACTAGGCTTCAGTTTTTATCCATTTATATACTAAACCGTTGACTGTAGCTCCTGTATACGTTAATTTTATGCGCCTATTATCTTATACATCAGTTATATATATATAAAAATTTTTATATAATATTATTTAGTATTGCAATATAATTATATATTTTTTTATTATTAGACTGGGTTTGAACCCGAGACCTGAGGTCGGCGTCTTAAACACTACACCATAGATTAGGGCTATTATTATAAAAATGAAAAATTAGGTTTATAAGATGTAATGGTATTTATTATCTATACTATAAAATATTTTAAATATAATATTGGATTATAAGGATTTCATTAACAAGTGTAGGAACATAGTCAGTGTTCCAAAAAAGTGAACATTGCCAAAGATTAAAAAAAAATTCATACATTTAAGGATGTTTCAAGAAAGATTAAATCTATGATTTTTAGATTCAAATAGACTTCATAACTTAAGACTCAAAAAAATCTCAAGACGGTGAGACTGAAAAAACCACCGAACCACGAATTGGCATTCATATTATCGGAGTTTGAATACGATACAGCTTAAAAGGTCGGCGACTTTTTATCAGAAAAATGAATTTATATAATACAAATGACCAATGATTAAAATAGAAAAAAATAATTGCAACTTCCATAGGAATACAAACAATAAAAATAAAACAATTATTTCAATAAAGCTATCGTGATTAGAGCTAGTTTCGTGATTACTTGGAAACTTCCACAGTGCAGTAATTAGCACTGCAACCCAATCTAGTGTTAAGTTGAAAATTTAATAACTGTAGCTTAAAATACAGTGGTCACCACAATTATTTACACTCAACCATATTTCTTATGAAATATAAAGTAAAATCAGTACAACTTTTTTAAATATTATTTTATAGCATTAAATTTTTTTTTACATAAACTTCATTTATTTCTTTATAATAAAAAAAAAAAAACATAACATAAAAATAAATAGAAAATAAAAAAAACATAGAAACAAAAGTACCAAAATTATTTGCACTTATAAAATAGGCGCCACAATTATTTGCACTACTACTAAAATTGATTTCGAGAATCTAACGGTTGTTTGTTTTTCAATAATAAGTGATCAAAAATAAAAAAATAGTTTGTGCTCGGTCATTCGAGTTATGTTTTTCGAGAAATAAAGTTCACTTAATACTTAAAGATGCCTCGCAAAACTGAATTGTCAATAGAAACACGTGCCGCAATAGTGGCAGAATATAATAATGGCATTTCAGCAGTGGAACTTTCTAAAAAGTACAAATGCCATAAGCGGACAATTTTTTATCAAATTAATAAACATAAAAAAAATAAAACGGTGGTTAATACCCCAGGAAGGGGAAGAAAACCAGTAACGAGTAATGTGGAGGACAGAGCATTAATACGTTATGTGAAATCTAATCCAGCAGTAACCATACAGAATGTTTACAACGAAATAAACAAATTCAGAAACAATAAAATCAGCAAAACTACAATTCGGAGACGGCTTCACGAAAGAAACATTAAAACGTTTGTGGTACGTAAGCAACCACACATATCCGAAAAAAATCGTAGACTCCGATTGCAGTTTGCTTTAGATCATGTAAATAAGCCTATTGAATTTTGGAGATCTATATTGTGGACAGATGAAACGGCAATATCATTTGATGGAACTTATGGAAAACACTTCTACCGATCTGATCCAAAAGAGAAACGATTTCGAGAAATTGTTCAACATACACGTCATTCAAAAGGCGGTAAAATTATTATATGGGGATGCATTTCATACAATGGCGCTGGTCCTATAGTGAAATGTCCAGAGAAGATGACATCACCACATTATTTGCATATATTGCATGAACATGCTATCCCTGCAGGTGATGGTTTAATCGGAACTCATTTTGTGTTGCAACAGGATAATGCACCCATACATACGTCCAATATGATAAAAACTTTTATATCAGGTATTCCACTTAATTTTTTAAAGTGGCCCCCACAAAGCCCTGATATCAACCCGATTGAGAATGTTTGGCATAAATTAAAATCTATGATTTCCGAAGAAGTTGGAAGATCACAAGATAAGGTTTGGCAGGATGCACAAACTGCATGGGATGCAATTTCACCACAAATAATAAGGAATTGCATCGACTCAGTACCAAGAAGACTTCGAGCCGTAATTGATTCAAAAGGAGGAAACACCAAATATTAGGTAAGCATATTTAACTTTATTTGTCAGAAAAAGAAACAAAATCACCTTTTTGTCTTACAGATTAAAGATTAAATTGCGAAGTGCAAATAATTGTGGCGCCTATTTTATAAGTGCAAATAATTTTGGTACTTTTATTTCTATGTTTTTTTTATTTTCTATTTATTTTTATGTTATGTTTTTTTTTTTTTATTATAAAGAAATAAATGAAGTTTATGTAAAAAAAAATTTAATGCTATAAAATAATATTTAAAAAAGTTGTACTGATTTTACTTTATATTTCATAAGAAATATGGTTGAGTGTAAATAATTGTGGTGACCACTGTATATGTATAATATAGAGATGCAGTACAACAGGATATAGAAAGAAAAGTGATATTAAGCATTTTAATTTAAAAACGAGGAAGAGTGTAGTATAGTAGACTGTGTCAACCCTTGGATATCCGTATCACCGTAATATCGACATATTATCCAGTTAATTACTTTTGGCAAAATTTTAAATCACAACTTATTTGGCTTTCAGTTATGTACAAAAAAAAATATAAGTTGAAAGGCAGGTCTTCGAACCTTTTTCAGTACACCGGCTCTTGCATAAAAACGAATTTTTGAAAAATTTCAAAATCGGTATTTTTTTAATTTATCGTGGGGACGGACGAATACATATAGCTAGATCGATTTACTTTTCGATTCTGATTGGATCCACACCTTTGAATATATATCTACCCGCCCCTCCTGCTCTGCATCCGAAACGTAATGGCAAATTTGGTATACCCTTTTGACCTATAGTCATACGGGTATAATAAAGTACTCTTCTTATGTAATAGTTCACTACCCTTTTTTAAAAAATAATTCTTCAAATCCTTTAGTATACAAGTTCAAAAATTTTAAAAATCTTTTTCTTTATGTTCATTATAAACAAAAAGGGTGGGATGGATTAAAAAAAATATTATATAAAAAGGGAACAAACCCTTTGATTAATAAAAATTAAAGAAATTTTAATAATTTTATTAAATTACCTTTGATAGCAAACATTTTATATCAATTATTTCTATTATTTTTTGTATCTTTAATAAATTTTTTATTTATTACATATATACATATATATTTTTGTTAATTAAATTAGTAAATTATGATTTATTACTTAAAGTAATGGCTGGATTAAATTATGTAAAATAATCGTTTATGAAGTCCAATAATTATTAATTAATAAAAATGCATTTTTTAAATTATGTAAACCTAAAAATATCTAAAATGAAAATTTATTACAATATATCAGGTTCTAGTAGAAAGCCTTCAAAACTTAAAAATTAACCAAATCTAGATATTAAAAGTATAATTTCCCATTCATTTAATCATTCAATAACTTTTCAAAGTTCTCGATACCCTTAAATAAGGAAATACGTCTATAAATATGCTTGTAAAATTTAAATAGCGATTTTTAAAATGATTGATCAAATAAATTTGAATTAAAAGAAAACTTTTGATTTTAAGTCGCAAATTTAAAAAAAAAGAAAAAATTCAGTTTTTTTAATTTCAAATCAATAAAACCAAAACTGGAAAAGAAAATTTCAATTAAAGTCATGTATAAAAAATAAAGGGAAAGAACAAATTTCCTTTAAAATTTAATATAAAAACTTTTCTTCTGGGCACAGCCGTTTTCCGCACATAATTAATCAAAATTTTTAAATAAAATATAAAGTAAAAAAAAATCATTAAAATATTCACGGAGAAGTTTTAATATTTAAGAATTGCGTTTATTTGTTATTTCCGTTTACACAAAAGGACGCACATAAAGCACAAAAATTTTTAATACTAAACAGAACGTAATTTTCTTTTATGATTTAAATAATTAAAAGATCTTAAGGTACAACCTCAAGTTTTAAGAATAATTTGAGGGAAATTGAAAATAAATATGTATACAAACGAAAGTAATAGAAAACATTCTATAACATGCCCCTTCATTTATTGAAGAAAAATAAGTTACGCTTAATTTGTATTAACCTAAAATTTTAATCAAGAAATTTAAAGAAAAGACAACATCTTTGTCCCTGAAGAATAACTGTAAATCCTTTGAGTTCCAGAAGCCATGTATATACTGTTAGGTAAAAATTTCACCTCAGTATTATTAATGGTTTCAAAAGTAAACTAATTTGTGTGAGGAAAATTTTCAAGGTGCAATCAATTACAAATCTTTCTTAAATAATACCCATACTTATTTCTTGTATTATAAGACTTTATCTATGGAGGTTTTTATATTGGAGTTGCGATAAGAGCGCCAAAAAGAGCATAGGATAGAAAATATAAATCGTTTATCAATGATTAAAGCGATGCTCCATTATAAAGACCTCCATTTAAAATTTAAATCATGTATATAGTTTTTTACGCTATGCTCTTACTGAAGCTCTTATCACTTATCGTAACTTCAACAAAAACGTATCCCCACGCATAAAATTGAGACTTGAACTGAAATAAAAACTTTTCAAACAAAACCAAAAGTTCAAGTCTATATTTTGTTTGAAAAAGATAGTTGGAGGTTCTAAGTCAGTTTTATACATTTAACCCATGTTACAGATATTTAATTCTATAAATTTTCTTTTAGATTTAGAAAAAGTTTCTCTTTTCTAAAAAATATAACAAACAAGAATAGGATCTGAATTGCCACTTACTTAACTTTGCAATGCAACGAAGTATTGCAAACCCGCATTTGGGGGGTTACCCCTTAAAATTTGCAAGAATTCTCATATGAATACAGCATTTCTTCTTAAAATTTGGACTTTAATTCAAATTTAAAAATGAAAATTAGAGAACAAATTATTTAATTCAAGTTTCCAAAAAAATCAAACCTTGGTTCTGATCGTCGATCTGTTAATGAAGGCGTTGATAAAACCTAAGTATTTAAATTGAACCCCTTGTATACAAATTCTCATTGGTAAACGCTTTGCTAATAACTTGTAGGCGTCACAAAACCATAGGGGTAAATATTGAATCAAAATTCATTTAATAGAATCAACTTTCTCTATTAATAGAACCAACTCCGTATATTAATAGAATCAACTCTGTCTGTTAATAGAATCAACGCCGTCTGTTAATAGGATCAATTCCCTGTATCAACTCCCTCTATTAATATATTTGAACTCCGTCTGTTAATTAAATGAACTTCGTATGTTAATAGAACCAACTCCGTCTATTAATAGAATCAATTCCCTGTATTAACTGTTAATTGAGAGAACTACCAATAATAGAATCAACTCCGTCTGTTGATAAAATCAACTTTAAATGTTAATAGAATCAACTCCGTCTGTCAATAACATCAATTCCCTGCATCAACTCCCTCGGTTAATAGAATCAATTCCCTGTATTAACTGATAATTGATAGAATTACCATTAATATTTAGAATCAACTCCTTCTGTTAATAGAATCAACTCAAAAGTCCATAGTAAATAGTAGAAGTTATTTATTACAAAATTAAAACACCAATTGTAAAATTCATTACTAAGTTTCAAACGTACATTTTAAAGCACCAAATTACGGTATTCTTTTATCGACTACGTAATAACAGAACTTTTGAATTTACAGTCAAAGATTTGCAAAATAAAAATAATAAAATAAAATTAATCTTAATCTCATTGAATTTGATCTCAAAATATAATACAAAAAAAAACCAGGTGTAAATCTATATATATATATATATATATATATATATATACATACCATAATAGATTGTAATTTTTTTTAATATTCTTTATTTGTTTTGTTGTTTCATTTATTTTTATTCAATTCTAAATTGTTGTCAACATAAGGATAAGCTGTAAGAAAAAAAAAAACAAAAACAAAAACAAAACAAAATCACTACAATCAACGACATTTTCTTTTTTTTCTATTTTTTGTTCATTATTCTTCATTTGTATCACACTTTCATTTCCACCTCATTTTCATTTTCTTTAAAAATTTTTTTTTTAATTTTTTTTCTTTAAACAATTTTTTCTCATTTTTATTTTTAACTGTAAATTTTGCTGAATAATTTGTAATTAGGATAATGAATTAGATTTTCTTTAGTTCAAAAAAAAAAAAAAATCACAATAATAATAAAAAAAAATATTCGACCATATCATCCCCCTTATTCAAAATTTAGAAAAGTTTTGTACAAAAAAACGAAAATACAAGTAAATGTAATGAAAAAAAAAAAAAAAATTTAAAAAAAAAAATGAATTAGTTGATGAATGATGGTAAGAAAAAAAATAGCCTTTTTTTTTTAATAAACAAAAAAGTCTTACATAAAGAAAGGAGCGAATATACATATGTATTTACAAGATAAAATAAAAATTTAAAGATTTTTTTTTTTGTATCTTTTTGGTATAGAATTGAAAAAAAAATCATGACTAAAAATATAATTTAAAAATTGGTTTAAAAATACGAATGTATAATAGTATAACAACATTGATATTACAACGCCTTAAAGTAAATAAATTAGTTTGGTCCTAAATGTAAAATGATGTAACATAAAGTCGCTTTCACCAAAATGTTATTACATTATATTATAATCTCTAAACCTCCCAAACCGCGCTGGGATATTTCTATAAAGTGCGTAATAGAACTTTCCTACACTTTTGAATTATTAAGATGACGAAACACGGCTTATGGAAATTCGTTTGTTGTGCGTAATGTAATTATTTCCTTTACCAACATTCTACTACCAATGAATTCTCATTATAATTTATTTTTCTATGATTATCCTTTTCAAAATTTCTCTTCAGAATTTGAATCTATATATCGTCGGAGCTCGGGCAAAAGTGATTAAGTACTTTTCTATTCCATAAAATATTTTAATGTTATATCTGTTTGAGAACGAAGTTCCTACTCAGCATTAGTGTCGTATCAACTCATACAGGGTGTGGCGTTACAGAATTTTTAAAGCTTTCTGAAGGTGTTCCAAACATATTATTTCATTTTAATTGCTGAGATATATACAAATTAAATTAACACATTAAAATAAAACTTTAGGCCCCATTATAAAATAAGCGAGGGACAGAAGATTTTAGAAAAGTAAATTCCCCCTTCGGATCTTATTATTTGTTTGTTTTAAACTCGTTTTTCATCAACTTCTATTTGGAAACAGGGCAATATTTTTAATGACACTCTTTATAATTTTATCTCTTATTTGTATGTGATGGGGCTCTTGCAGTATTATTTGACAGAATATTTCATTTCTAATACGTCTTGGCCAAAATTTTTTCAATATAATTCTCAGAAATTAGTTCAAAAATATTTCTAGTCTATTTATATGGTGTTCATTAGCTAGATTTAATTACCACACGGCAAAATTGATTTTCCACAAAAGTCAAATTTTGGTTTTAATATGGTTTGCCGGAATTTGCGTTTGTCGAATATTGTTGGTATTTTTATATCTTCGCTTATATTCGGATTTTTTATTTCAATTCTGAACAGGAAGATTTATAAGTGTCTTACGGTTTCTCTCCAATTGTGATACTAGTTGTATTTGTTTTTATTTGCATTGCAATTTCTTTGCTCACATTTATCTTCAAAGTTTTGATTTGCGTCCACAAGGAAGGTTCATCTACCTTGTTTGTTAATTTTCAGCTTTTGTCTCTGGGAATTTTGTTGGGTTTCTCCATGTTTCCTCCAGGAATATGGCGAACAGTATTGGAAATAAAGATCATCCAACTTTACCTAAGAAATGGAATTAGAATAGAACGCCCACTATCTCCAATGTAGTTCAAATTCGTTCAAATTCATTGTTTATTTAAATTGTTTTTGTTATTGAATAGAATATTTTTGATTTGAATTGTTTTTCGTAGGAATCTATTTATTTCAATCGAAATAATTTTATCGATTTATGATTTCGCAAATGATATTTAAATAGATCTTGTGAAAGCACATATGAAATTTTATTTCATAGTTGCAAGTTGAATTTTTATTATTATTTGATAGTTGTTGAACATCTGATCTAATCTTTGATCATTTTCAAAGTGTAAAGAGGACAATACCAACTAAAAATTATTATAAATTTTATATCAATTATAAAAAATCGTCTCAGTTAGTTGTTGGACCACTCTAATTTGAGGAAAAGTTTTTTTTCATTTCAAAATATATCATATTATTTCAATTTACTTTTATTCATTTTAGGCAATGAACTGACATAAGACAGGAAAATTTTTTGTTTTTTTTTATCCTTTATAAAAATCTTTAATTTTCTTAAAACATTGTCTCATGTCCTTACAAGTTTTTTTTTTTTGTTTTTTTGTTTTTTTTTTTTCCTTTTTGTTTGGCAATAATTCTTTTAATGCTTTTTTAATTAAACCGAAGAAACGTCCTATTTTTTTTAGAAAATATGTAGAAATTTTTTTTTTTAATATAAAAAAATAATATTAGAAAATATTATTAACTTTAATTTTATTCACAATACCTTCGTATTTAATTAAGTTAAAGTCCAAAACTGGTCTACATCCGAAAGGAAAGCGTGCTTTAATTTACCGTTGAGATTTAATTTTTTAAAATAAATACGAAGCTTTAAATGGCTTTAACTTAAAACCTTTAAGTCTAAATTTTGAACAAACTTCATTAAAATTTGTTATATAATTTAAATTAATTTATAAATAAAATTGAAATTTATTATTTATATTTTTATAAAACTTAAATATTTAGAATGTAATTAAAATGGTATACAAATTAGCTTGGCATAGTATTATTAAGTCACAATTGGTGATATGATAAAAGTCCCGGAGTGAAAATGATATATAATTGAAAAAGTATGCTTGAACTTTTCGGGACATTATAACTCCGAAAAGTGAGTCAAAAGAGTCCCAGGGACTTATGGCTATGGCACTTTTGTCATACGACCGTCCTGGATATGTTAAAGCTTTAGAGTTTAGAATATGATACAAGCGTCAATAAGTGCACTCATTATGTATATAAAAAATTTATTTAAAAATATCGGGTTTTTAGTAATAGTACATTTTTAATTATCAAAATTTAGTTAAACAAATACCTTGAAAATTTCTAAAAATAAAAATGTCTCTTTTTTTATTAATTATAAATTAAAAATCATAAAACTCTCGATCGAATGTATCAGACTGACCTTGAATTAAAATTTTTTATTTTCTTTTTCACGAGGGAACAAAAAGCTCGAAAGCCACCCACCCATTGAAACTGCGCGGTGTTTCTTTGGGTACACGGCTTTAACACGCCAAAACCACACCCTTTGTGAACCAAACTTTATAAATGAACCTTTGATACAAATGTACCGTTTGGTTGCAGTGATCGGGATAAGGATGGATTATGGGATATGGGGAAAACTTGAAGGGATATTTAGGAGAAAGATGTTAGTATTCTTTATACCCGTGCATACATATAATAAATACATCGGGTATATTAAAATTGCTCCTCCGTTTGTAACGCATCGATCTAGACAAGCTAGATATAGTGTCAAGGGTACCTATCGGATCAGCATCGAAAAATAAATTGATCTAGATATGTGTGTTTGTCAAAAACTAAAAGGGCTAGCATTTTAAAATCCATACAAAGACATTTTTAGACAATTTCTAGGTGCCCTATTGTTTTTGGTTAAAATCGGCCCAAGGCTTCGAAAACTGCTATAAAACTTTTTTGCACCAATATGAATTTCTTTAAAACTAATTACATTACGAGTATGAAAATTACACACGGTTAGTTATATAATGAATCAAGCACTTATATAAATTTTCAAAATGTTACGGCCCCATTTTTGGGCAGCAGCCATACAAAGTTTTCAATTCAATAACTATGAATCTAATGAACCTACGAGGTTAAAATTAAAATTGGGCAGGTAAAGTAACAGGGCAAGATAATTGGCAAAGTTGGACATCACTCGCTTCAACTTTTAGGGTGCCAATTTTTTTTTTGTTTTTTTTTAAGCAAAAATTATGGAATAATGAATTAAAATTTTTTCTAACTAGCTTACTTTTTTAAATTTTTTTTTGTTAACGGTTTAACGGTTTATTTTATTGTATACATCATAGTGAGTATGCACGATCTAAAAATTTTATCTAAAAGTTGGCAAGGGCAACTATAATCTTCCTCGTTTTAAGTTTAATTAAGTCGTACACATACGAACTACCAACTTTCGGGACATTGGGCGGAATATAGTTCCATAGTCTCGACTTACGCATAACAAACGAATTTCCTTAAGTCGTGTTTGAAATAAATGTCCCACTTTCTAAGAACAATTTTTTGAAAAACTTAGATTGAGTTCAGACTTTAAGGTTATTTATGCATCCAGCCATATATGTTTCGAAAGATTTCAACAGTCACTTTTATTCTAAAATTTTTCAAGGATCTTGAAACAGTTTTCGTAATATCTATATTACTGGTTCCCATCTTATATTTCTGGTTCACAATTTTTAGGGTCTTAATATTGCTATAATTCCTCTGGTTATTAAGGTCTATATTGATGCTCTTACAACTTAATCGCAACTCCAATATTAAACATATCCTTAGAATAATCAGATCAGCTTTAGTTTTCTCTTCTAATATAATAAAACAACTTAAAAATGTTATGTTTTTTTCTGTAATTTCTATTTGGGCCTAAAAAGTATTTTCTTGAACCGAATATAGGTTTTAATTTAAAGTTTTTACGCAATTAACGCAATAAAAAAAAAAATAAAAACAGAAAATAAATAAAAACTTAAGTAAAAATGAAGTAAAAATATTAAAAATCTTTTAATGAAAAAAATATTTAAAGTCAAAGTTAGTTTTATTTTTTTTTTTATTTTTTCCATCTCCTGCTTCTTTTCGTTTTGTTATTTATATACAATGTCCTTTTCTGTTATATACATATTCTATTCTTATATACATATAAAAGTATATTCTTATATACATATTAAAAATTTTTTTAATATTAGTTAGAAAAGAATTAAAATAAAAAAATAAAAAAAAAAAACAACAACAAAAAATGAAGTAAAAATGAAATAGAAAATAAAATTACATTTACTGTACTTAAATTGTAAGTAGATTTTGTTAAAAAGTAGTTTTTCTTTTTAGTTTTAAATTATTTTTTTTTTCTCTCAAAGTTTTTCTTAAGTTTTGTTTTTTTTTTTTTGTTTTTTTTTTTAAAGCTTTGATGAATTTCCTGAAAAAGAATTATAAAAATAAAATTACAAAATTTGTTTTTCTTCTTGGTGCTCTTTAAATTTTCAAATATACTTAAAATTGAAATATAAATAAAAGAAAAAAATT
This sequence comes from Dolichopus griseipennis, assembly GCA_963082915.1. Lineage (NCBI taxonomy): Eukaryota > Metazoa > Arthropoda > Insecta > Diptera > Dolichopodidae > Dolichopus > Dolichopus griseipennis. The sequence continues at coordinate 45,708,769 of OY720441.1, forward strand.
AAGAAAGTTGTTTTAAGAAAAAAAATATATATATATATATATACGAGTATATAAAATACTAAGTAAAAATATAAAAATATATAAAAATTAAAAAAAATTAAGTAAATACTTTAATATTCTTTTAAAAATTGTTACAATAAAAATGTATTAAATAGAAACAATGTCCCATTATATGCATTTGCAATGAATTGAAAAAGATCTGTTCTCTGTTTTAGTAGAACGATCTGTTCCGAGAAACGGTATTTTATAGTAGAACTATAAGAGATACACAGTTTTCCTAACTGAACCGCAAGCAAATTTAATAATTTGCTCATATGCATAATAAATATAATGAAAATTTTATTAAAGTAGAAAACGTAAATGATAGGTAATAGTCGATAGGTAATAAGCATTCAGCCAAAAATATTGGGAGACAAAATACAGGTTAATGTAATACTACAAGATGCAGATGATGATATGCTAATCGTATGCAATCAGATGGATCAATGTAACGACACTAGAAAAAATAACACGTTTTCTATTTATTATTAGTTTTACTAGTAGTAAACTTTAGAGATTGGAATCTTATTATTATTTTTAGTTATTGGCGAACTGTTTTACCATTAACTCTCTTATATATAGATATTTAGTTGAGATGAGCACTTTATTTCTTTAGAAGAAATAAAACAATTAATGTCTGTGAAACAAGAGTGCAGCAGATATTCATCCCTATACTCTTGAGTTCTTGAGTGGCCGTGTTACGAGCTAATGTAAATTCATTTATTATGCGCAAGTTAAGATTATGAGATTAAGGAACCATATTTCATTGCACGTGTTCCTTAAAGTTGGTACATCATTTGTGTACGACTTAGTTAAATTTAAGAAAAACTTCTCAATAAAAGTTCGAATTTTTCCTATAGGATCCCTTATCCCCAACCCCAATTAATTAATTTTCCTTTCCTAATTCTCATTCTCGAAATCAAACTGTGCATTTATATTAAAGTTCTCCTTTTTAAGGTTGGTTGTAAGGAGGGGGTGGTCTAATCACACATTACCCAAAATAACTCTGTGCATTTTCTATGGTTGTCTTCTAAGGGCAGTGTCCCTCGTTAAAAACAAAAAAAAAATTCCAGTTGTTGAGCTCTAAATTTACTTAAATTTGTTATATTTAAAAAAAAAAATTACCCTAAAAGTGACTATAAGATAGCGAAATTTCTCTGTAACATGGCTGTCAGCATTTCATTTAAATATGGTGGCTCTGACTCAAGTTTCAGATAATTATATTATATGAATTATGATCTTCTTCAACTACAATTCTAGTAAAACAAATATCACATTTCCAAAATTTTTACATCTTCCATCTTCTCTATTATCTTCTCGTTATATTATTTATCATATTTACTTTTGTTCGAACATATAACTATATGGTATAAAGGTATTAATCGATCGATCAACTGAAAAATACGAATAGAAATTAACACTTTATATTAAGAGCTAAAATCTTTTCTAAAATGTTACCATTGAAACATAAGCAATTCTTCATAGTAGATGACTTACAGTTTCATTTGTGGACAAAAAATAAAACGGATCTGACTGTGAAAAAAATTTTTAAAAAAATTATTTCAGTGACTGTTTATACATATGCAACCAGATCTACTCATTTAGAACTTAGAACTACAGCAAACTCGAAAAAAAAACCTTAATCGCACATGATGCCATTTGTCAATAAAAGTTCTTGTCAAACAACAACAAATTTTTAAAATTTTTTTTAATTAAAGCAAGAATAATTATGTGAACCAATTTTTTATGCAAAGACTTGCACACCTTTATGTACAGAATCCCCATTATATAAAATGTATGTATTTTGTAAATAAATAGATATATATATATAGCATTTTCCGATTAAATGAAACTCTTTTTCAATAGAATGAAACCTTTTTACAATAAAATTATATCTTTGTTAAAATATTGAAATTGAAAAGTTGTTTCATTCAATTGAAAAATTGTTTCATTTAATCGGAAAATTCTATATATAAGGTGCACTAAAAGGTATTAGAAAAAAGTTGCTTTATAATTCCCATACTGCCTTAATTATTAACTTCAGGCATTAAGATTTTTTCATAATTCACAAGCATAACAACTATTACAACAGCCTTTAAATTTTTTTAAAATTCTAAACAAAGAACTTTTAAAAGAATATTCTTAAATTAATTTAAAACTAATGAAGAGCACATACTTAAAAAACTTATTTAAAATTTCTTACATAAGAACTTTAAATACTTAAATTAATCAAACTTAAACAAATATAAACTTTGCATCTAATTTCCTAAAAATTTAAAGATTCTTAAAAAACACTCCCATTTCATATTAAACATCATAAATGATTCATGATATAAAAATCGAATTTTGAGAAAGAGAATGAAAATGAAATTCAAAATAAAATTAATTTTGATTTGTGGTCATTTAGCATAATATATTATATATTATATATATAATACACATATACATATAAATAATATCCTACTTATATTTACATGGTTTAACACTAAAACATGGTTATGGTTAATATAAAAAAAAAAAAAAAAAATTAAAAAACGACTTTCACATTTTATTGATCACATATAAATCATCAAGAGAATCAAAAGGACATGGTACATTTTACATATATTTCATATATATATATATATATATATAAATTAATATAAAGATACTTATAAACGAAATAAGAACCCAAAAAAAAACTTCATTTGTCACAAATCACGTACTCTAAAATAAAATGCCTCTTAATTCAGATTGTAAGCGTGACCAATATATAATATTTATTCAATAGGTAGTAATAAGTTACATATATATATATAAATATATACATCTTTCTATATAATTTGAGAATATTAAGTAAATTTTATATATACATATGTACTTATATTAAATAATATGATTTAGGAAAACAATCAATAAAAAAATTATTATTTACTTATATACATACATGTATATATATAGTTTAATAATGTTCAGTTGCAATTTTTGACAAGAGGTTTTGGTCTCTTAAATATATTCCAATTATTATACATTATTATTTCATATATATATATATACATACATATAAATTTTTGTTTTATAATTTATTACAGGGTGGTAAATTTTAAGCCGCATTCGATCAAATCAATTTTGAACCACTTTTTTGGGTAATTCAGGCCTTATTTCATAAATAACAAGAGTTATGGCGGCTTCCAAAGCGTCTTTTGTTTCTGGGTTAATCAGCTTAAACCAATGTCTTCACATAATTACCAAATCGTTTTTTCAATAAATGAATTAGTGCGGTAGCAAAATGAGGTGAAGCCCCATCATTTTGGAATCACAACACTTTCGGATCTGTATATTCAAACTTTGAAATAAAAAATCAGAAAAAATCTGTAAAGAGCACCATTCACTGCAACATTAGCCTCAGCATCGTTTTTAATTTATCGTTTAGCGCTAATATCAAAAATCTGAACAGAACAGATATTTACATATGTGCATAAAACTAATCTGAAGGTAGGTAGTTCTTAGGGTAGTTCCTTTAATTTCGGGATTAGTTAATTTTTTTGGGAATTAGATTATCATGAGATTTTTGTTTTGTTATAGCTAAATACAAATTTTTTCATATTATAGACAAATATACATGGGAGAAGTTTTGACGAAGCATTTACCGTATTGTTGGCGACGGGACTAGTGACTTAATGCTTTTCAGAATGCCTTCAAAAAAAATCAGTACCCTGGAGTTATTTTATATAAATTTTCTGATTTATTGAACAGAGATCAGAGATCAATTTATTTGTTTAGAGAAGTTTTGGGAACGGTGGTCTTCACAATAGGTTTGATAAAATATTGATGTATTATTAAAAAACATTTTATATTTGAATTCTAAAGAGCAATGATATTTAGAAATTTGTTTTCCTTTCAGAAGGCTGTTAAGTTTCTTATTTTGATGAAAAATTTAAAGTTCTTCAAAATATACATACAATAAATTTATAGTACCTATCAAATTTTAAGATTAATAAAAATATCATTAACGACTAGGTGGCACAATGGTTGAGTGCCGACCTTGATGCGAAAGGCCCGGGTTGGAATTCCAGTGAAACTGAAAAAACTATTATCTGGTTCAACTCAGATTCGCCATTGGGTTCAAATTAATTACGAGTATATATCTGTAATAAAAAAGAATTCATTAACATAACAATATATATAAAATAATTTAATTGAATAATATAACTCACAGATATAGAACAATTTTATTTTGAATTGTGTTTATTAAAAATCTAAGACGTTTTTACAAGTTATAAGGCCTACTATCACATATTTAAACTACACGTGGAATTAATTAAGATCAATTCTAATGACCTCCTATTACAACATGTACCTATGATATAGATAGACTTATTAGTTTAGCAGTTAAACAGTTAACGCTTAAAAAAAAAAAAAAATCAGACTTTGAATTAAACAACTATTTTTTTGGAACTTTCAACACCATATCTTTCAATCTTTTAATTTCAATTTTTTTTTTTTTGCAACTGCTATTAAGTGGTCATTAATTTTTTAATAATTTATCAATTTAAATCCAATAATAATTTCTTAATCACTCTGTCTGCAATTATTTTGAACAATCATAATGAAGTTTCAGATTTATTTTCTATTTTCTGTACCACCTCCCTTCCTTCCACCTGCCTTCGTTCGGAACGATAAAAACTTAAAGTGTTAACTAAGTATGTATATTCAAGTTCCAAAATTTTTTTCAACTATTGTTAAATGAATATACACACAAGTGGTCCACAACCCGCACATAGTATCAACAGAGAACATAAAATAAAATAAAAAAAAAACAAAAACAATTTCATAAGATTTCGATTTTGAATTGTAATGAACTTCTTAAAAATTTTTTTTTTTTCTACAAGGACAAATATCATTTTTAATCATTTTCCATCCGATTTTTTTTCCAACTCTCCAACTTTGAAATGATGATAAATTCGATAAGAATAACTTATGATGCACGAAATAAAATGAAAGTCAAAACTTATAAAACAAGTAAAACACCAAAAGAAAAAAAGGATATTTCTAGTAAAAATATAAAAAGGATTCAGAAAAAAAAAAAAAAAAAAAAACAAAATAAGGATTAATTTATTGTAAGGGTTCTTTTCATTCATCGACTTATTACGAGTTATGAAAGATACAATTTTTCATATAATATAATATATATCTTCCAAGTTTATTTATTTTTTATGATCTAACTGTATCTTATGGTTTTTTTTTTTGTTTTTTTTTTGTGTCCTGTATAATTTTTATAGTTATAACTTACAGCAGAGCTTTGGTATGAGCAGATCAACATAATTTTTTGAGAATGGTCAACAAATTTTTATATTTTTTAAATGTTCATTCATGGTTATGAGGTTTTCCAATTTTTTTTTTGATTTTTTCTATAGAATTTTGGTTTGAGGTTTTTTTATACCCGTGCATACATACATATATGACATCGGGTATATTTGATTTGCTCCTCCGTTTGTAACGCATCGATCTAGACGAGCTAGATATAGTGTCAAGGGTACGTATCGGCTCAGAATCGAAAAATGAGTCGATCTAGCTATGTCTGTCTGTCCGTCTGTCTGTGTGTCAGCACGATAACTCAAAAACTAAAAGAGCTACAGTTTTGAAATTTTCACAAAATATTTTTCAATCAATTTCTAGGTTCCCTATTTTTTTTGGTTAAGATCGGACCAAAACTTCGGGTAGCTCTCGAACAACTAACTTTTTCAACTCCAACATTTTCATACAAAAATTTGAAATCTTGACATGAAATTATATGAATTTTGTTTTTTTGTTTGTTTTTTTGTTTTTTGTTTTTGTTACAAAAAGTAGATAACGATTTGGAGTTAGAATTTTATATGATTTAAATGATGCGTAGTTTATTTAAGATAAGCAAAAAAGAAGACAAAGATTTTTTTTAAGTAAATGGCTAATTGATATTGATAGATTGATAGATTATGAATATGATGATTATTATCTTTCATGATGATTATTATATGAATGTGATCATATGAAGTTGATTTTGCTTAAGTTTAATATATTGGTGAATTAAAAATTAATTATAAGAGATAGAATTGAAAAATTAGAGCAAGAGTTTTGAAAATCACACAAAACATTTTTTGGACATTTTTGAGGTTCCCTATTCTTTTTGTTTAAGACCAGATCAAGGTTTTGGGGAGCTGCCACACAACTTCTTTGCACCAATATGAATTTCTTAGAAACTGATTATACTACGAGGATGAAAATTACACACTGTTAGTTATATAATGGGTCGAGCACTTATATGAAGTTTCAAAATGTTACGGCCCCATTTTCGGGGGGCTGCTATACAACTTCTTTGCACCAATATGAATTTCTTGGAAACTGATAATACTACGAGGATAAAAATTACACACTGTTAGTTATATAATGAATCGAGCACTTATATGAAGTTTCAAAATGTTACGGACCCGTTTTCGGGCAGCAGCCATACAAAGTAATCAATTCGATAACTGTGAATCTAATGAAGCTACGAGTTTAAAATCAAAACTGGGCAGATAAAGTAATAGGACAAGTTAGTTGGCAAAGTTGGACATCACTCGGACCAACTTTTAGGGTGGGCTATTTTTTTTTTTTTTATGGGATAATAAGTTAATCAAAAATTATGGGATACCTAATAAGTTAAATTTTTTTTAAACTATTTTACTTTCTTATATTTTTTTTGTAATATTTATAATATCATAGGGGAAATAAATAACGGTTAGTGGGTATGCACGGGTATCTAAAAGTTGACAAGGGCAACTATAATCTTCCTCGTTTTTAGTTGCTTTATGTTTTGTGTATATGTTTTTTTGTTCTATCACATCGTAATGACTAGCTTGTATTTTATTTGAAGTGAGAATGAATTCCAGATGAATTACAGTCTTTTATTTTGTAATATAAAATGTAATAGAAAATAGAAATCAATTTTTGTTTTAATGTTTGTTTTTTTTTTATAGTTAATTTTTCCAAATAGTTTTTGAAAAGTTTTCTTATTAATTTCAGTCAGACCCGTCATTTATCTTGTAAGTTTATTCAATTTTATCAAATTGAATGAGTGAAGTACTCTGTGAATTCTTGCGTTCCTTAATATCGATTGTTTAAAAAAGTTGTATATTTTTGGAAGACTAAACTTTCGAGGAGACAGGTGTAACAGGTGTAAAGCAACCTTTTTAATGCATTCCTAAAAGGTAAGGGGATTGCAATTTTCTAACGGTTGAGAAAGTGGTTATGACTTTTATTCAACTTACGAACTTTTTAAATTCTGAAAACGCTAAACGTCAGTAAAGTCAGTCTGTCAAATATGTTAAATTTGACATTTGAATTTCCCGTTATGTAGAAACAATATTTATACTCGTGCATACAAAAAGTCACGTATATAATGCTCCTCCGTTTGTAACGCATCCATCTGGATATGCTAGATATAGGCACATACCCTTGAGAATAGAATCAGCGTCGATAAACCCGTCCGTCCTTCAGTACGATAACTCGAGAACTAAAAGGACTAGAGTTTTGAAATTATCTCCCAGAAATTTTTAAACAATTTGTAGGTTAGGTTCTGTACTTTTTTTGGAATAAAAATGAATCGGAAAGCTAAGAGAAGCTGTTATACAAATTTTCGAATCAATATCTTTAAGAGTAGACAAAAGTTGTATTTAAAATCTTTAATTTATAGGTTCTTTTGAGTTTCTACCCGTTTAGGAACCATAAGAGATCAAATCTTGGAAATCTAGGAAACAAATTTTCAAAATTAAGATTAAAATGTGTGTTTGCTTTTAAAAAGTTTTGCATTCTGTCATATTTTATACTATTTTTTAGTGTTCTAAACTTCAACTTTGATTCAGTTATTGTTGAATTTACTTTCATTATATTTATGATGTTACAGTGTTACACAGATCATATTCCTTACTATTGTTTGATTTGTTAGAGTGTATATAGTGAACACAAAAAACACAAATTTGTAAAATCGTGATTTATTAATTTTATGACAAATTATTTTTAGTTGTTCTTCTATTTATTTTATTACTTCCTAAATTTGTAATAATTTTTGTTTTATTTCATTCGAATGACCTTAAATTAATAAAAACTGAGATTGTGGGTTGTCTTCGGTCAAATGAAAAATAAATTAAAGATTAAAAAAAATTTATTTCTGACATAACAATACTTTATATGAAAAAAATTTAAAAAATGTTTAAAAACTTTAACAAATTGATTAATAATAAAAAATAGGGATTATGTAAATGACATCAGATGGCTCAATTTAAATATTGATTAGAATTCTGATGATTAATTTAATGCTGTTTAACTAAATATTGTTACTTAATTTGATTAATACCAACAAACTTTGTTTAAACAAGATGCAGTTCTTCATATTTATTAAAAAATAAGAGATAAAATAAAAATTTCCCCAAAATCTTAAACTTACCCAATCATTAAGGAGAAACTTTGGGATTTCCCAAACTTGAGATTATTCCCAAAATTTCCTCTTTAAAGAAGGTTATGCAAAAAGTATTTAAATATGTGTTTAAAGATTAAAATAAAATTTAAAAATTTTCCATTAACCAAAAGTCAAAACAATAAAAAAACGAGGAAGAGTTAAGTATAGTAGAGTAGATAGTGTCAACTCTGGGATACCCGTATGACCGTAATTTAGGCATTATATAATCCAGTTGATTATTTTTGGCAAATTCTTAAGTACACAACTTATTTGGCTTTCAGTTATGAACAAAAGAAAATATAAGTTGAAAGGCAGCTCTTCGAACCTCATCCGCTACACCTACTATATTTTATTCAGACGTTGGCCATTAGAATTAACAACTATTGACAACATTTCAATTGTCCAGCTTTATTATGTATAGAGTTATGCTCATGTGGAATATGAAGTTGTATGGCAACTCGTCAAACCCATTGCAGTAGACTAATCAAATTTTAAGAAAATTTGGTCATAAAACTTAACTACTTTTGGCAAAATTTCTGAACCCCGTTAGGTTTAGAGGTATAGAGTTATTTTCATATAAAAAAAAAAAGTTGTATGGCAGCTACTCAAACCCGTGGAGCAAAATGGCTGGATTTCAATAGCGATGACGGCTATTGCATAAAAACTCCAAAATCGCAGCTCCTTTATTTTTTGAGTTATTGTTCCTTTGATTCTATGTCTACACCCCCCCCCCCCCCCTCTTCTCTGTGTCACAAACGTAAGAGCAAATATAGTATACCCTTTCAAATTATAGCCATACGGGTATAAAAAAAAAACAATTAATAAAGAGGCAGGGGATCATCAAAATAAGCACTATGAAAAATTCTAACAATCTTATGACGTACAAACTCTGAGATAATTTTGAAGCAGACCAAATAAAACCAAAGTAGGTAATTAAAACATACGTTTAATTTATTAATAGAACATGGATGTACATTATGCAAAAAAAATGCCAATGAAATTTCAATAAATCATAAAACTGAGATAAGAACTAAAATTAAGTTATTTTTTTTTATTTGGGTTTTAAATAAAATTTTTTTTTGTTTCAGTTTTATTGTTAGATATGACTTGTACTAAAGCTGGACTTAGTATATAATTTAATTAAAAATCTATTTTTCAATCGTAATTAAAAAAATCTTGACGTAATTATAGTTTCTATTTTTTGAAGAAATATTATGCGGGGTAGGATATTTCCGAAATAAATGCAGTTATATAAACATATGCTTATTAGTAGAATTTTTGTTTGCATGAGAACTAAGCTTAGGTTCTTTCTATAGTTTCCAAGATATGCAATTTTAAATAAACATCTATAACTCTATTTTGAGATCATGTATGAAATTCTGTTATAAATTCATTGTCTTATATCGATTTACAATCATTTTGACCAATACCGTAGTGGTTAAGACGTCATATCTAATAAAAAAAATATCATAAAATCGTATAATTATATGGTAATTGTTTATATCGTAATATTAAATAAGATTTAATAAAAATATATATAATAACTCTAGTGTAAGATAAAGGATGGCGCTCAAAATTAACATTTGTATATTTATAGTCTTAAACAATAGCTATAGCCGAGTAATCAACGGCTTAGTGAATATAACGATTACAGAAACTGAATCCTAGTCTAAATAAACTTGTTGAATTCCCTATACTTCTTAAAGTAGTGGATAAGGAATAAAAAGAAAATATCATTTACCTTAACCAACAGCTTATGGATGCCCATAATTACTAAACAGTGGTTCATATCATGTATTTAGTACACACTCTCTATATACAATGTATGTGTAATTTAAAAGTAAGACTAAAATGCAAGTCACAAAGCCTACGTTTTAAGAAGGCACATGCTATCCCCCATATCAAAACAACAACAACAATACTAAAAAGACATCTAAAATGTACTCATTTCTACCATTTCCTTCGTTAACTTAAACTAAGGGAAAGAAAACATTGAATTCCAATAACATCGAAGTTTCAATAAATCCATAAAGTTTCAAACTTTGTCCTTTCATCAAATTTACAATTTGTAAAAGGAAAAATACAATTAATTATAAAAATATGAATTATAAATTAAGGTAACATTTCTGAGCAACTGCTCTTCTTGTTTTAATGAATTCCGTCAGACTGACAGACTAATTTTTTTTACCATTTCATTTTTAAATATTTATTAAATAATTAAAATTAAAAATCTTGAACACAGCTCGTGCCAAAATTAAATTTTAATAATTATTCATTTTTTTTTACGGTTTAACTTTAAAATTCAAATATTATTTTCTAAACTTCAGTCTTTTTAATAAAATAAAATTTGAAGGGGTTCAAAAAGTTCATGGAAAATGAGGAAAAAAATTTTATTTCGTTTAAAGTCTCGTTTTTTTTTTTGATAATTCACGTTTTAATCTCGAGTAATTTTAAGTCTTGTAGAATTTATTGTTCATGTGACATAAAAGTCACATGAATTTAAATGGGAGCGTATATTAGTTTTATTATATTATTTCAATTTTAAAAAAATTTATTAGTTTATATTGAATGTTGTAAAAAATTTATTCAATATGCGATAAGAGTTTTATATTTGAAAATAATTTTTGGACCCGGAACTTTTTTATTATGTTAATTATCAATTATGTTTGAAATTTAATTTATTAAAAATTAATTAAACATTTTAACGCTTTATATTTAAAATAGATGTTTATGTTTTTTTGTCATCTATCTATCATCTTCTATATGTATAAAAGCGAAAAATCGTTTGTTTGTTTGTATGTAGCGAATAGACTCCTAAACTGCTCAGCCGATTCTCATGAAAATTTGTATATAGAGGTTTTTGGGTATGGAAAGAAATCGTGTTCCAAAAACTTTTGCAAGTATTTAAACTTTTTTGTTTTAAAATGAAAACGGTTTGACCGATAAATTTGGTATACGTGATGGTCCTTGAGAATTTAGTTGACACTATTAAAATTTTTGGAGTTTGTTAACCCATGCCGACCCGACGATTGTTCAAACAAAAATTTTGGAAGCAAAGTACGTCCAGTTTTGAGCAGTTCTGCTTTGGCCAAAAAGAAAGTCTCGAAAAGAAAGATTACTCTAAATTAGAAACGCTTTGACCGGTTGACTCCAAATTTTGTACGCGTGAAGCAACTTGAAAATTAATATGAGTCTGTTAACAGGCTTGGTGTTTGATAACACATGTAGGTCCTACAATTGTTCAAAAAAAAATGTTGGGAAGTAAATTATGTCCAAATTTTAGAAAGTTGTTAGTACTTCTTTGAATTACAGGAAGTTCGTTCGTAGAAAAATCATTTTAAAAGAATTGCTTTAATACATTTTAAAATGAACATTTACACCATGTGTAACTTCTGTGTTAACTTTTTGCAGTAACATCAACTTAAATTAAAGCTCAATTGAGAAGCGCAGTAATGCACACCGGGTATTAGCTAGGACACTAATAAAAACTTTAATAAAAAGTCTATTTTTCTTAAAGAGAATAAATTTTTTTTTTTAAAACAAAGCTTAATTTTTTAATGTAATTCAAATCCACCTTAATATACATTTGAAAATTAAAATCAAATTCAAATATACATTTGAAAATTAAATTTAAACCACTTTTTTTTCACTTTTTATTTAAGTGCTAACTGTTTAACTGTAAGGCTTTTAAGCTCGTGTGCACAAAAGGTACATGTTGGAACAGGGGTTCATGTTATATTCGTGTTATTAAAATTGATCTTAATGAATTTACATACAATTTAGCATGAGATAGTATCAGGCCTGTAAAATATGTAGAAACGTCTTTATCTGCGAGTTATATTATTCAATTAAATTATTTGTTTCTATTTTGCATTTGTTTTATGTTTGTTGTTTTTATATTAATGTATTTTTTATTAAAGATATATAATTATTAATTATTGATTTAGCCATTAATTTTAACCTAACGCCAAAAGAAAGCTGAGTCGAAAACCAGGAAAGTTTTTTCACTTTCTCTAGGATTCGAACCCGGGCCTTTCGCATGAAAGGTTGGCACTCAACCACTGTGCAACTTAAATCACTTTTATGTCCACTTTACTCTGAATTCACAATACGAATATATTGTAAGTCAGTTGTCAAAAATAAAATATTTTTGACACAACGGGGACTTATTTAATACAAATAGCGTATAAAATTAATCAAAGCTAATCACTTTTACGCTAAATGAGTATTTTGGTTGCAGCAAGTATAATTCTTATGACACATTATTATTTTATATTTCATTTGAGTTAAAAAATTTGGCATGTTTAACAAAATGGCAAAGCTTTTACCATATAGGTTATAAACAATTGAGTTAAACAAATTTCGTTTGTAATAATTCAGTTAAAAGTAGAATACTTTTGAGATAAAATTAATGAGTTAGGCAGAATGCTTTAAAATGTTTAAACTTTAACCTTGTGGTGGCTTTAAATTTAATTTAATAATAAAATAAATGAAAAATAATATTCTGAGTCTTTCACAAATAAAGTCAAAAGTTCTAATTGTACAATATACGTTATACATTTTCTGCGTCTTATTAGAAAAAGATTTGATAAGAAAACGAAAATCAAATACTTAGATGCTATATATTATAAAATGTTTAAACATTTGGTTAGATTAGAAATTGAAAGTTGACGCAATATAAATTCCAAACTATTTAAAATATAAAACGCAATTTTTGATGCAAGCATTTATATATAATACGTAAAGTTATTTTGAACTTAAAAAAAATCATTTTTATCAATAATATTGTACATTATACTTAAAAGTAAGTAAAAGTAATTTTTGATAATTTCCTCATATTTTTAGCTCATATTTTTAATAATCTACATATATTCTAAATCTTTTACAGCAGAATTCTAAATGAATTAGATAAAGAATTAGAAAATTAGGCGGTGAAAAGTTTTCCAACAATTTCATTTAATACTTTATATATTAAAAAAAAATTGTAATCAAGGAAAAGTTATTTTTTGTAAAAAAAAAAGTATTTAAGAAATAAAAATGTTCTTCAACAGTTTTAAATTAAATTCTCATTTATCATTTTCATATCTTATATAATAACTGAACTTATATATATTATGCAAATATTATGTATGTACATATATATATTTTATGTTCATATGTAAATGATAATCAAAAAATGTGTTTTTTTTTTCTTTTTAAATTTTCACACCCTTCTAAATTTTCTTTTAGAATTTTTAACTTTAATCTTTTATATTTTTTTTTTATGATTTAAATACTTATATTATTGTATATTTTGTTTTTTTTTTTTTTATTCTATATTGGCGCGGCAACACTTATGCAAGTTAGACCTCTTAAATTTCCTAAAGTTGACAATTTTGATTATTACACTTTACTCAAATTTAAGAAGAATCTTAACAGATTCTTCACGAATTTATCATCTAACTCCCCGTCGTCCTCATTTTTTCCTTCCCTTTCCTATCCCATTCAATCACAACTACGTTAAGTACAAAAGATCATATTCCTAGTATTCCTATTACACCACATTTTATTTAAATGTTTAGTGGTGGAAATCAATGAATTTTTCTTAATATAGTTTCGAACAGATGGAAGTGAAGGTAAAAATTTGAAAAAGATTAGATTGGAGAACTATACTACTATTAATTAATATTAATTTGCAAAACCTTGTACTTTAAACTATTTGGGGAACATACAAAACACGATATTCTATAGCCCAAAATGTCAAAAGTTTGTGAGTCAAAAAATCCTCACTCATGTCAAAGTTGACTCACTGACCTCAAGGTTGAACCACTCATCAACCTTATAATTCTCTCATTTGACATATTTTTTAAAGTTGGCTCACTCATCTCAAAGTTGAATCACTAATTGATGTTATAGTTCTCTCATTTAAGTTATAAGTCCCCTGGTGATATTTTAAACCGAGACTTTAGTCCTTCCGAAATTCATTGAATTGTATTAAAAACTTTTGGCATATACAATCTCAAATATTATACAAAATCCCTAGCAAATTCAACCCTTAATTAAACGAACTAAATTATATGTGAATTGAAATAACATTAAAAAGGTGCAAAAAATATTACTTTTAAATTTTAAAATAATAAAAGTATATAATATAAAAAGATTTCAATATCAAGAGTTGGGATTTAATTTATTAAATACAATCGTATAAAGAGTGAATTTGCTTACAAGTGTAATTCAAAATTTATCATCTGATAAAGTGTAAATCTAAAAATATGATTTGAAATAATAAAAACGAAACTAAATATAAAGAAATTATTTTATCATTATTCCTCATATTCCATAAATCCTTTTCAAAAACATAAATACAAAAAAAAAATAGCTTCATATGTATATATGTATATATATATAGCAGCTTACACGTATATGTACGATATACAATGTTACTGACATTCAATTCAATTTTTTTTTACTCTTTTAATAATTTTAAAGCTAAAGATTTCACTCCTGCTGTGCTTTTCTATCTTTCTCACCCACACCCACACCCTCTCGCTTTCCCCTTCCATAAATTAAAAAAAAAACTCTTTTCTTATCCATATCTTATAAATTTTTTGTATGTATAATATCAAAAAAAAAAAATTAAATTTTAAGATTGATTTGAAATAGCAAACCCCCTAAGGCTGTACACAACACTTTGTTATACCGAGTACTTTGATCAAAAAAAAAAAAATTTCTTTAACTTAAAGGAACAAAAAAAAAACTTTTGTTATTTCAGTATTTTCTATATGTTCGCACTATTATATAATACATATTCAATCTGTCAAAGTATATATATGTATTACAAATTATAAGATAGACATATTGTATTATATTATATATCACAGCTGCATAGCATATCTTTATAATAATTGTGAGAAAAATCAGGTATTACTCAATGAGCGGAGGCGGGGTATTTAATTTGTATAACAGAAAGGAATAATAAAGGGTTGAATATAAGGACTGTGAAAATTAAACGGATTATAACATTTATAATACAACTACACATTGAAAGTTAATGCATAATTAAAAAATTATGAACATTTTATATAGTCAATAAAATTTAAAAACATTTGAAATATTCAGATCACAAGCTATATGATGTTGATAGATAGATTAGTGAAGATGAAAGTAGATTGATTTAATTAAGCTGAATTGTACAGTGATTAGAGATCCCAACTTACATCAGAGATCTTTCAATTCAAATCAAAGTAAGTAAAAAAAAAAACATCTAGATTAAAACTCGACTAGCATGAACTTTTGTTCAACTGTTAGGCTAATAAGCCTCATTATACCATAGATATATGTTGGAACAAGGGGTCATGTTATATTCGTATTATTAGAATTGATCTTAATAAACTCCACATTGAATTTAAACGTGAGATAGCACTAGGCTTTATAACATGTAGAAACGTCTTAGATTTTCAATAGATACAATTCTATTTTGTTTTTATTGTAATAATTTTGTATTTGAGTTATATAGTATTTTATATCTGTGAGTTATATTATTCAATTAAATTATTTGTTTATATTTTTATATTAATGTATTTTTTATTAAAGATTTATATTTATTAATCAAGCCATTAATTTGAACCCAATGGCATAGTCGAGTCAAAAACCAGATGAGTTTTTTCGCTTTCACTTGGATTCGAACCCGGGCCTTTCGCATGAAAAGTCAGCACTCTAACTAGTCAGCCCAGTCTAACTTTCTTTTAATAAAAAAAATATTCATACCAAATTTCTTTGAAATCATTTGAGATTTTAATGAACTATTAGAACTCTTAAAACCTTTAGACCCCATGACACTAGAATCAATTTATTCAACTATGATATCCACCAATAGTATATGTACCAAATTTATATTTTTATAGTCTAGTACTCTTAAATAGTCTGTGTACTCCGTCGGTTAGAACTCGAGATTTCTTGAAAAATCTAGTGTTTTGTATGGAAGCCTCCCGGGTCGTTGTCAGATTTGTCCTATCTACGAACGTAACCTTAATATTGACAAAAAAAGCATTGGTTACAAAATTCATTAAAATCAGTTGAAATTTATGCGAAATCGTGTTCACAGACACACATTCATATACACACACGAATTCACAAAAAAAAAATTTCTAATTTACTCATTTCAGACAAAATTACAACAAAGAAACAACTTTTGTTAGGACAAAAGTTACCTGCGATTCCAAAACTTTTCTTATGTCATCCATACGATTAAATGTATGAGATAAATGTCAATTACAAGATTGGATTTGGTTTCCTTTTTTTTTAAATAATATCTTTAAATAATTTAAAAAAAAAAAAAAAATATTATTTAGTACATATTTTTAGTAAATTTTAGTTTAATTTGATTTTTCTGAAGAAAGATTTTGAAATGTATTTAAAAAATATATCAAAGTTCGTTTTTTTTTTCCTATATAAATGAAGTTAACCTAATTGCATCTAACATATTTGTCACTAATAAAAAAATTAATTTTTGATGAAAAGTTTTTTTGATTTGATTATTTTATTATTTCATTTGCAATGAGTTCAATTTTTAACATAATAGCCCTGACCTTAAAATTGATAATTGAATTTCATTTCAATGAAATTTATTCTATTAATGGTATTATTTTAAAACCATACTTTTATCGCAAAGTACAAACTTTACAAACTTTTTGATAAAATAAGTCAGGCAATAAAAACGCCAAATTTTCCAAAAAATTATCTTTAAAGATATTAAAAACATAATAGAACTTCATTTTCTTCAGTTCTAAGAAAATACAAAATTTACTTTAAGATAACTTACATCAATCCCTAATAAATATAGATATGACAAGTAATGTGTTCTTGTATTGCAAGCGTTCAAACGGTTGATCGCATTAAATTTCAAAAACAAAATTTGTTGTTTGTTATTTGGGATAAACCTTGCGGCACGTTGCTCATCCCACTTCCAATACTTTCTATTAATTAATAAGTAATATTATTTTATTTAGCTTATGTTATATATTCTTTTTAATTTAAATTATATTTGGTAACCAAGGAGATTTGGGAAGTAAAATAATTTTTCAATAATTTTTCATCCAATTAAATATTTCATGACTTGTAAGGGAATCGAATCCGTACCCCCTCTGTGTTAGTAAGCCAAATCCTTCCCCACTAACCCTCCAAGGCTTCTAAAAAGAGAATTTAATCGCTGACTTTTATTGAAAGAATTTTGAAACTTTTTCAACACCTAAGCAAAACGAGTAATGATTCCAACCCCCAAACAAAAGTTCTAAAGTTTGACAAATTTTTATAATGATTTTCAAGGCCATATGATAAGGCTTCGCTATCACTTTTATGTTTGAGGCTTATAAACGCTTTTTGTGCACAAGCAGAACGACCTAAAACAACCACATTCAACAAATGTTGTAAGGCTCGCCAATGTTTTTCAATGATACCCTAGCCAATAATCTTCGGGTATGTATAAATATTGAAGTTTACATACAATGATTTTAGAGTTAAAAATAAGTCCTTTGGAATCGAAAAGCGCTAATGAAAATGTGTAAGTAGTTTCAAGTATTTGTTTGTATTATTTACATAAACATAATTAAATAAATATATATACAAATACATGTATATAAATGAATAACTAAAAACGTTTTCCTTTAATACTTTTTAATAAACAAAATGAAATTTTCATCTTTATTTTACATTTTCATTTTAATTTTTTCTACTTTTATTTTTCTCCTTTTTTTTTTTGAATTTTATTTAAAATGTTTAATTAGAAGGAAATGTATTTTAAGCCTCAGGATATGTGTACTTAATAAACGTATTATGTACTTAAAATATACAAATATAAAAATATAAAGAAAAAAAAAAGAAACAGAAGAAAAGTAAATTTTATTTTAACATTTAAGCACGGAAGGATTTCATTTTACTTTATCGTGTTCTTTCCAAAAAAAAAAAATAAAACAAAAAAATAAAAACATAAAACTTTTTTGAAGGAAAAACTTTGACATCGAAAAGATACATATATCTTTCAAAATTATCTTTAAAATATATACAAACATGCTTGTTTTTTAAAATCGATTTCAAGTTAATTCGAAATTGATAAAATGTATATATACTTGTAGAACATAATGTAATTATTACATGTAATTTCATATTTAAAATAAAATTTTAATTAAAATAATGTTTAAATAAAAATCAATGAGTTCAATTGTGAAGTAATTTCTCGATAATTTTAATTAAATAGAATTTCTAGGAATACCATATAATTAATATTAATATCATGTATAATAAAATTGATTATGCCATAGGATACAAATTGAGTTTATCGTATAAGTTACATTATGTACTAAATTATATACAGATAATATTATAATATGTGAAAGGTAAAATTTTTACAAAGGCACACACGTTAACTATAATTTAAAAGACTTTGAAGTATATTTTGATTCCCATTTAAGAGCAAATGTTTTTAATTTATTGTTAATATTAAACAAGTGATGAAAAAAACCAAGGGCTTTGTGTTTCATACTGCGTTTATGGTAAAAAATTAATATAAAAATAAAAAATAATATTATAATTTAGTTTTTTCATCAATTCGTTATTAATTATGATCGTAATTGTCAAATAAATACTTAAAAAATAATCAAAAATATAATCAAAAAAACCTGTTAACAAGTGTCGAAATATAATGTTGGAGCTTGAATGTTAACGTTTATTTTTAAAAAATTTAAAAATGGAAATTTTTCAATACCCTCCTTCAATGGGGATGATTCCGAAATTCTTACTAAGCAAACTTTTGGTGTTTCCTACCTCACCCGCCTAAAATTTTCCGTTTCTAGGAATTTAATTGTGTTTTCCACCAAACATTGCAGTAATTCTTAGAATTTTATTATCTAAGCAAAAATGATTAAAACTAAGAGACCATTTCTTCAATTTTAAGAATTCCTTTTAAATTTAAACCTTCAACATTATGTTAAAATATAATGTTGGAACTTTAAATAAGCACCTGTAACTTAAATACGAAAAAAATATTTTGACGCGTATTTAAGTTACAGGTGCTTAAAAATATCTATAATACCTTATAGAACTCTTGTTATAACGGTTTAAATATAGGGCTTTTTCCGACTTTGGAAAGATGCAGCTCCCTTAAGGGTGGGGCTACAGAAAAAAAAGTTTTAACATTAAATTATTTTTATTGCAATACCTACCCGTTGTTGACATTTTCTAGTTAAAAAGAGACGGACGGACGAACGGACAGAGTGAAACTTTGTAGGCGAAAAAAGACGACGTAGCTTCTACACTAGACTGTGGAGACCCGCATTAACGTAACATACACATTATAACATCCAGTTAATTGCTTTTGACGAAATTTCAGATCCAGAACTTATTAAATTCTAAATTACGTATTAGAGTTATATAACAGCTATTCGAACATCCTGCACTACACCAACTGTATTTTGTACAGATCTTTAATGGCTACAGATCAAAGTTACAGTGTTACAAACGATTAGGCAAAATTTGTATACCTTTAGATAATACTCTTGTACAGATATAACAAGGCTCGCTCGACTTTGGATTTTGTATATTGATGGTTCGAAGTATTTTCAGATCTCAATGTTCTGAAATCATTGTACGAGTACTATAGTATAAACTTGTCTTACGGGACACTTAACTTATAATGCAATTAAAGTTTGATCACAGTTATAAATGTTAAACTATGCGTTTTCATACGAATATGATTTTTTTCCAAAAATATTTTCCAATATAGCGGAAAAAAATTAGAACTTATTAAGCTTCTTAATAAATGTTAGAATTTAAAAAGCTAGATATACAATCCTCTGTAAAAAAGTAAGTATTAATTTTCAACTAGAATTTTAAATGAGTTATTTATATTATACATTTATTATATTAATTATTTTTTTAAAAATTTTATAAAAAAATTTGGAAGTGCTAAATTTTTTAAACTATCATTAAACACTAAAACTAAAATATCTGAAATTTTAGATAAATATTTGTTTTGGTAAATAATAAATTATATAATTTGTATTTTGAAAGAATTTATATTAAAACAAAACTTAATTGTTAAATAAAATTTATTTTCTTAATATTAAAAATAAAATACTGCACATTTTTTTCAAATAAATTTGGAAATTAAAAATAAAAACAAGGCAGTATATTAAATTAAAGGGTTCTTATCAGGGATACATTTTTAAAACCTAAATATCAATGCATTAAATTTAAACTTGATTTGCAATCAATAATAAAATTGTCCAAATATTAGATGCCTGAGAAAGCCGAATTCTTAATTTAAGACCGAATCCCGCTCTTAGCAGGGTCTAAATGCAAAATATTTTTATGCAAACATAACGCTAAATTTAAATGTCGTATTTCTAATAACTGTCCAACTATTATCACAATTTTGTAGTTGTAGAACTTCGACTGTAGGATTACATCAAAGGTTATGTTCTTCCGCTGTTTTTATTTTACAAATAACCGACGGACGGATAGACGGACTTAAATCCAAAAAAACGTTTTTGAAAAATTTGTTATATAATGTATTGAAAATGCAAAAACTATAAAATATTTTTTTATTTTAAATTGTCATAGTAATAAATTTATATAAATACCCAAGGACATTCTTAATATATATATATATTTAAAATAAAAAAATTGAAATAAAAACCAAAAATGTGTGCTAACATATTTTAATTCTAAGCATTTAGGAAAACCACAAAAAGATCTTTAAATTTTATAGCATTTTTAATCACTTTTAACCCAAAAACTTCCTTATTTCTTATATATAACTTTAATTCTTATATATATGGAAATAAAGTAAAACACTACCCACCCAATATATTTAGGCCTCATTCTCTTCTATACAAATTGTACTTAAATAACAGTAAAAGAAAATATATTTACATACATTTACTAACACTACATAATAATATTATATGAGAAAAAAAAATAATTAAAAATTATTACATAGATTACCAAATACTTAAAAAAAAAAACTAAAAAAAAAGACAAAAAGAATTTTCTGTTATTAAACATTTTATAGACAGACATTAATCCCATTTATGTATTTCAACAATATTAAAAAAAAAAAAAAACAAAAACTTAAATTTTATTTATATTTAAATTTATTTGAAAAAAAATATAAAATAAAATTTGAACAATTATATTTTCGTAATGAGAATTACCTATTATTCCATTTTATATATATTCGTATTGTATTGTGATGTAGTCGATGTACATGGCTTACTATAACCGAGGGTATGCGAATTTAATCGTATTAAATTTTACTTGTTCAAAATGTAATGTACGTAAAACAAGGAGTGCAATGGCTGCTAATCCCTGCCGCATCGAATTGTTAAGATGGTGTAACACGGCTTATGGAAATTCATTTGTTATGCGGATGTCGAGACTATGGAACCATATTCCGTTCAATGTGTTCCTTAAAGATGGTAGTTCGTATGTGTAGGGCTTAATTAAATTTAAGAAGAACATTAACATCTTTCTCCTTAATATCCCTGCAAATTTACTTTCAAAAAGGATGTGGTTTTAGTGTGTTAAAGTCGCACATTACTTAAAGAAACATCGCACAATTTCAAAGGGTGGCTTTCAAGCGTTCCATTCCCTCGTAAAAGGAAATGTTTTAGATTATATTTAATATACGAGTATATACCATGAGTACCATACCACGCTTATACCAATTATAAAATAGAACCAAATGGATAACTAACAAGTCACTGACTATTAATTACAAACTGGATGATGACTGACTTGCAATGTTCTATATTCTCAGCATTTCATTTCAATGTGCGTGAGTTTTCGTATTCTAGGCTCTATTTCACCAATCACTAATCGTTAATTAAATAATCAAAACATCATTTTTTTGATAAGTGATAATTTTTTACTAATTAAACCACTGTTGGAATATTATCAAATCAGTAATTTATAAAACTTATAAATGATTTTTTGATTATTTAATAAGTAAGTGATTGGTGCAAAACAGCCCTGCTATAATTCATCCGGTTAAATTTTGATTTCACTGCAAGAAAATCTTTTATCTAATGGCAAATCTAGCACACTAATTCATAAGTACATAAACTTTGTGTTCTCTAACATTATAGTTGGATACCATAGAAACTCACCCAAAATAATCGATTCTGCATTGATGATATTTTTCTGACTGTCTTTGACTATTACCAACTAACACCAGCCCCTTTTTAAAACTAAACTTCAGAATGAAACTTAAATACTAAGTTACTGTAAGATTTTGGAGATCCGGGCTAAGGAAGCTTATGAAATTCAACTTGGTAATTCATAATATTGGTACTAGGTAATGCCTGTCTATTGATCGAATCTTAGAGTCCTTAAAATTTAAAATCTTAATATCTTTAAAAAAATCTATTTTATAAATAGACAAACAATTATCCTATTTGAATTCGATTATTCCTTCTTGCATAATAATCAATTTAAAAAAAAAAAATAATAATTAAAATCTTATCCCAAATTCTAAATATTAAATTCAAACGACTCCTCCCCCTATTATATAAAATGTTTCTTTTATATCTAATAAGTATAAAATTGGTAACCAAAAATTATCTTAAAAGTCTTTATAAAATAAAATTTATTATAGACCGCAAAAATGTTAAAAAAAAAAAAACAAAAACACAAAAATAAAATTTTGTTAAAATTTTTATACACTCATTTTATAGCCATTTTCTCCTAACCACAAAGTTTAGTTTTTGTTGTTTTTTTATTTTTGTTGTTTTTTTGTTTTTTTTTTTACATAAAGTGAAAATTTTTTTACTACAATTCCTAAAACCTTTAAACATTAAAACATATCCCCAATAAAAAATAAAAAAACTTTCTAATGACTACTAATCCACTACAACAATAAATGTAACATTCATATACATTCAATAAAACAATTTATTCATTTTTTGTTGTATACACACAAATACATTAAATACAATTGTATTCATATACATAATAAATTATATATAAAAATTTAAGTCCTTAAGAAAATTACACCCCATTCACATTTAAGAATATACTTATTATCCTAATGATTCTTTAAAAGATAGTCCCTTCAAAAAAAAAAACAATTGGATCCTCAAATTAAGACAAAAAAAAAATTAAATAAATTTTATTCTATTATTAAAGGAAGTTTATTTTCCGCAAAAAACAAAATTTTTTATCCCTAAAAAATCCTTAAAATAACAACAAAAAACTAATTTAAAGGAAATAAAATAAAAATAAAAAAATTCAAGAATATTTAAAGGAAAATTTATTTAACCAAAAAAAAATATAGGTTATAGGATCATTTTTGTTGCATATTTATAAGTAATCATTAAATTTGTATGTACATAGGTGTTGTGTGTAAGTGTGTATGTATTTATGTAGAGCAGATAATTATTAAAGATCGGCGGAGCTTTTCTTAAAAAAAGAATTTCAGCAGTTTTGTTTTTAAAGTTTATGAAGTTGAGAAAAGAACCTTAACTTAAATACAGTATTGAGTGTTTGATAAGTTCATAGTTTAATCTAAGATAAAACTCTAAATTTTTACCTTTGAACGTTTCATTTCTTGTTTTTTTTTTACTGGTACCTCTACATGCTACATGTTTACTGTTATAGGCTAATCAGTCTAACTCGTTAGATGTGCATGTGGGAACGGGGGCAAATATTATTAGAACTGATCCAATGAGTTCCACGCACATAATTTAAACATAAGATAGTATTACACCTTAAACATGTAGAAATGTCTTTGATTTTCAATATATACAATTCTATTTGGTTTATTTTGTAATAATTTTGTATTTGAGTTACTTGGTATTCTATATCTGTGAGTTATATTACTCAACTAAATTATTTGTTTATATTGTTATATTAATGTATTTATACCCGTGCATACATATATGAACATCGGGTATATTAAAATTACTCCTCCGTTTGTAACGCATCGAAATATAAGAGCTAGATATAGTGTCAAGGGTACGTATCGAATCAGCATCGAAAAGTGAATCGATCTAGCTATGTGTGTCCGTCCGTCCGTCCGTCCGTCCGTCCGTCCGTCAGCACGATAACTCAAAAACTATAAGAGCTAGAGTTCTGAAACTTTCACAAAGTAATTTTTAGACAATTTCTAGGTTCCCTATTGTTTTTGGTTAAAATCGGACCAAATCTTCGGGGAGCTGCCATACAACTTTTTTGCACCAATATGAATTTCTTCAAAAGTAATTATACTACGAGAATGAAAATTACACACGGTTAGTTTTATAATGACTCCGGCACTTATATGAAGTTTCAAAATGTTAGGGCCCCATTTTCGGGGGGCTGCCATACAACTTCTTTGCACCAATATGAATTTCTTCAAAACTAATTATACTACGAGGCTGAAAATTACACACGGTTAGTTATATAATGAATTGAGCACTTATATGAAGTTTCAAAATTTTAGGGCCCCATTTTCGGGGGGCTGCCATACAAAGTTTTCGATTCAATAACTTTGAATCTAATGAAGCTACAAGGTTAAAATTAAAATTGGGCAGATAAATTAATAGGGCAAGTTACTTGGCAAAGTTGGACATCACTCGGACCTTCGGACTTTTAGGGTGGGCCAATTTTTTTTTTTTTTGTTATTTTTTTTTTTTTTTTTTTAAGCTAAAGTTATGGGACAATGAATGAAAATTTTGTTTTTTGTTTTGTGATTTTTTTTTTTTTTTTGTTAATTTTTTTTTTTTTTTTTACGTCAAAATTATGGGGTAATGAGTTAAATGTATAAGGGAAGTAAATTACGGTTTATTTTATACACCATAGTGGGTATGCACGGGTATCTAAAAGTTGACAAGGGCAACTATAATCTTCCTCGTTTTTTATTAAAGATATATAATTAATAATTATTGATTAAACCATTAATTTGAACCCAATGGCGAATGAAAGCTGAGTCGTAAATCAAATATGTAAAAGTTTTTTACATTTATTCGGATTCGAACTCGGGCCTTTCGCATTAAAGGTTGGCACTCTAACCACTGTGCCACCCAGCGGATAACTCTTAGTTAAATTAAAAAAAATATTTTCATATTCATTGCAACATTTACTTATTATAGTTATCCTAATATATCACTAATTAAATATTTAAGTAATAATTTGTTGTATATTGTTTTATTGTACCAAAATGATTAAACAATAACTAAAGTTTTGATTAGTAAAAACCTTTCACTTACCATGCAAAAAGATAATTTGATTATTAGTTTAGTGATAAGAGTGTTTGTGTAATAGGACCCTGATCATGATTATGATTATGTATCTTTTAAAAAAATTCCTAGAATTCAGAAATATGACATCTTTAAATTTTTTTAAAGTAATATAAGACTTATAGTAAATTCATAACTGAATAGAGCTTTTCTATGATTGGATTAAATCTTTATATCTCACTTAAACTAGATGGGATATTGCCATATTTCCAACATTTTACCTTCTTCGTCCTTTCGCATATAAAACAATTGATAAAATATTGAATATCAGTTTATTACTTGTTGCATCTAGTTTATTTGGCGATAATTGTTGCCGTTTTCGAGATTTATTACATTTTTGGAAGTTGAAAATTTTTTTGTAAACAATAAACGAAGGTCTTACAGACCAAATATTTCAACATTTTGACTAAGTCTATAGTCTCTTTTTCTTCTAAAATTCGTTCATATATAACCCTTTAACATGTCCGCCTTTTATATTTAAACTCCTTTAAAATAAAAGGCTAATTGTCTAACACATATTACTAGATATAATTAAGGTACGAATTTTAAAGTCACAAATGTACCTACCAATTTTTAAAATGTTCCGAAAAATATTAACTTATTCTCGTACAAATCAAACCCAATCTATTTGCCTTCATATTTATAAAGGAGAATAGATTTTCATCACTATTCAAATTTTCTCAATTTTAAAGCAAGGTATTCTTAAATTTTTTTTTTCAACATAAATAATTTCTATGTTATCCATTATTTCTAACGGTATTCAACACAATTACCGAAAAAAAAAAACTTAATTTGCTGAGCCCTTGAAAGATAACTTAGAAAAAACAAAACAATAAAAGGAAAATAAACCATTCCTTGATTACGCAATAACTTAAAAGTAAAAATAAATTCAATTTATTTGAAGAACAATAACTGATTACATCCGTTGATTTTAATTATAGGATCTATATTACTAATTGTATATATATTATATATCTACTTATATATTATATATATGTATATATATATATTCCTATAGCATCCTATAGGAATTTATACATAACCCAAAAAAAAAGAATATCTTAAAAAGTTTTTATTATTACGTAACGCATTTTACAGTTGTTGAAAATTCCATCATTAACACAAAAAAAAAAATCACAAGAATAAAAAATAAAATTAAAAAAATTTATCCATTCACAATAGTAAGAAAAAAAAGTAACTTTGAAAAATTTCGTCCTATTTTTATTTAACCAAATAAAATTTTAATTTTGTTTTTCTTTTTGGTTTTATTTTTATTTTGTTTTTTTTTTTCTGTTTTTCTTTTTTCTTAATAAATTTTTACTTCGTTGACTTAAAATTTTATTATATATATAGTTTTCGACTTTTTCTTTAAAGTTTTTATTATTTGAGTATAAAAGTTTAGTTTTCTTTTAATTTTAGTTTTCTACAATATGTTTCTTAAATTACTTTTTCCTAAATTTTAGTTCTAAATTTTAATTGTACTTCAAATTCAATTAGTGTAATATTGTATATGAAACTTTTGAATTTTTTAAGTCTAATCAAGTGTTTGTATTACAAATTAATAAAAATAAAAATATTCTGGTGAATAGAATCAGATAAGACTTCGGACACGCAAACATCGAATTGGTAAAATTTTGATAATAACTAACGCACAACTGACTCAGTTCAGTTAAGTGTATGCGTGTGACTCTCGAACTAATAAGTGTATGCGTGTGACTCCTGAACTGATAAGTGTATGCGTGTTAAAAGTCTTTGTAAGACTCTGTAATCTCCGTAATCTCTGTAATTTTGAAAACTTTTTAACAGTTAATCAATAACTATTTTTACAAGAGTTTAAAAACTCAATCATAATTATTATTAGAATATGAAAGTTTTTATTAATTTGTATACATTACAGTATCATTGCAAGACAATGACCTTGTAAAGATTTAAAATTATAAATATAATAAAAATCCTTTCATTTTGAATTGTCAGATTCTATTCTCAGTACCCAATCTTACAAATTACAAAAATTACAAAGTTTTCCCAAAATATTTTATTCTTTTAAATAAGATCAGACAACGGTTTTTGAAGAAAATAATTTGAAGTACAAATCCAAAATACTGAAATTAAAATTTATCTTTCTTTAATATAAAAAAAAAATATAAAACAAAAACAATCATGTCAAATTTTAACCAAATTTATTTAAATTATGTTGAAACACGAAAAGAAAGAGTTCAAATACAAATTTATATATTGGTGAATAAGTTTAATATTAAAACGAGGAAGAGTGTAGTAGAGTTGACTGTGTCCCGTATCATCGTAATATAAACGTTATATCATCTGATTAATTACTTTTCGCAAAATTTCAAACATACAGCTTCATTAGGTGTAGAGTAATGCTCATATAAAAGAAGAAATTGTATGGCAGCTACTCGAACCCTATGCAGTAGACCAACCAAATTTTGCAGTAACTTTGGCCTTTATACTAAACTATTTTTGACAAACTTTCTGACACGCAGCTTCCATAGGTATAGAGTAATGCTCATATAAAGTTAGAAGTTGTATGGCAGGTACTCGAACCCGTGGACTAAAATGGCTGGATTTAAATAGCGATTCCGGTTTTTGCATAAAAACGAATTTCTGAAAATTTCATAATCCTAGCTCCTTTACTTTTTGAGTTATCGTGATGACGGACGGACGGACAGACATACATAGGTAAATCGATTTATTTTTCGATTCTGATCCGATCCATACACTTGAGTTTATATCTACCCCCCCTCCTTCTCTGCGTCACAAACGTAATGGCAAATTTATTTTACCCTTGGACTATATAGTCATACGGGTATAAAAAATAATTTTATCCAAGCTAATTTTTATTTAAATAAATATCATTCTTAATTTTAAAATTTTTATTTATGTTGGCCTTAAAACAAAATTTATTTTTGTATTAGCAACTGCAAAACCGTTTCAAATAAAATACAATTTTTTCAAAAGTCTTTGTTACAATGAGTTTAGGCTGTTAAGTAAACGGTTAAGGCTTATATTGTGAATAACTGGCAATTTTAATTTGAAGATTTTGAGGCATTTTAATATGATACAAAATACTTTTACTTTTATAATTAACTAGCGGAACTTCCCAGCGTTCCAGATTTTTATTCGAATGTTTAACCATTTCTTGTTATATGTGATTTTTAAATAAATTACAAAAAAAAAAATTTTCTATCAATCGCCGGAAGATTGAAGTTCGCTATTAACTGAATGCGCAGTATAACTGTCAAGAATGCGTACGCTGAAAAAATAACATTATATAATAGATCTCTTTCACTTGCCCAAAATTCAAATATACTGAACCGATTAGTGCAACGTTTTACATTAGCATAATAAACTGTCATCATAAAATGATTTGAACTGAAAATTATAAAAAAGTTTTGGTAAGAACTGACTACTGAACTGATAAGTGTATATCCTACTTTATCTACTTAGATCTTTTAATATTATTTAAAAGGGAAACCTTCAATCAAAATCGCTAAGGGCTATTTTTATATGCTGTTTAGTTTCAATTATCATTCATCAGAATAAGGCTTTATGGTACCAATTTTCCCTTAAGCCTTGAAAAATATTAATAGAATTAACTCTTTCTTTCATAATATTGGTGTACATTGTAAAATTTTTCTAAAATACTGATTAAAATTGAATAAAACACTTGTTCATATTTGTTCACAATTCTTTTTTAATGAATAATTTTAATGAGTGAAATCTTAATTGTTATCCGCTTTAAAACTGGCCAATCACTTGTTATTCACATTTAAAAGTTTTGAAACTTAATACATATAGGATTATTTTGACATTTGTAAAATTTGAAAATAAAATTTTATTTAGTTGTTTGAATTAAATTTAAAAAATATATATAAGAATAATGGCATCAGTTTATTGGTATTTGGATACTGACGACGACTCGTAGAAGAATCTACAAGACAGACGAGCATAGCTAGAAGAAACGTTAGAGATTTATCGAATCCTATATGAAATTAGATAACCAAAAGTAAATTAAACTTTTTTTTTTAAATAAAAGAGCTAGTTTTGGAGCAGATACCTTTGGCAATTTTTAAATTTTTCTCAATCAGCCTATTTATTTGTCGTCTGTTACTTACTACTTTCGCCCTTAATAAATTTCTATTATTTTATTTCATTTAATTTACATTTTTCTGCATCAAACACTTTTTTCATATCTAACAACTAAAATTTTTCCATTGATACGATAATAATTGACAACAGAAAACTAAATTGTATTTCAGAATAGTAACTTTGAGTTTGACAATTTTTTTCTTGCAATTTACAATAACATTTCAAGAAATTGATTGATACTTTTCAACTTTTAAGTTGATAGGACTGTCATAATAGAGGAGACTGTCTGTATTTTAGCAAATTTTGTATAAAAATAAAAACATCTAATAAAAACTTTCTACTGTAATATTAAAAAATTGTTCTTTTTAAATTTTAAAGATATTAAAATATGAAAATTAATTAACATATCCACTTTATAGAGGAAATTGAAAGTTTATTCTTAATAAGGTCTACTTACCAATTTCAAAAAATCCTAAAACAAAAGTTCAAAAATAAAATTATAAACGTTTAATGAATTATAACATATAAAAAAGTTAAAATAACCCCATTTTTTAACTAAAAGGTGCTGTAGTATAGTTATACCTACTACAATTTCAATGGTGTTATTTCTTTTTCAAAACATTACACATAATTTTCAACCTTTTGGTCAAAATTTATAACATTGAAAATATGTTTAGCTCAAACAACAACCACTCAAAACTAAATTGATGAACAGATTTTAAAATGGTTTAAATCTTAAAATAAATTATTCCCCCTTAACCGAAAATGTCTTAGCTAAATTAGAACATTGAGGTAATTGGTAATTATTTCAAAATTTCTGAATTATTTATTTATTTATTCAGCAGAAATTATTATAGCTGATAAATTATAAAAATGCATACATAAGGAATTAAAAAATTAACATTTTGGTATAGAACTATATTTTACATTTAAATCCTAAAAGAGTTGAATATTTAAAGAATACTCCTCTCATGAAAATTTTTATATTAAACAATAAAAAAGTAATTGGTTATTATAGCAGAAATGAAATTTTGATTCTGACATAACCCCTAATATAATTGTCATACGATGTCATATGATATCATATGATTTTGTAAGGTTGTATAACATTTAATATAACTAACTATACTAATAATAACCATCATTCGTAATCATTTAGAAATCATTCGTCAAGTCATAGGCATACGAAACGAAGCGTACATATCATATGATATATCATACATGCAAGCAAACTAAATTGAAAAGAAATTAAAAATAACTAAAATTAATATTAAAAAGAATTTAAAAATTTCAGAATCAAATATAAAAAGGTAAATACATAAATTTTTAATAATTAAATGTTTAGCGTTATGATTTTGTATATCATATATAATCATATCAAATATTTATCGAAAGTTCATTTGTCATCACATGACTGTTATTGTTAAGGATATAAACATTCAAATCAAAAATGTTACGAACAATTTTAGTATAGAGAATATTGTAACAATTCTTTATAGTTTAGTTTAGATGAATTTTCAACTCTCGATTTAACAATATTGAGTTGATGTACTTTTCAAAAAATTCATGGTAAGTATATATCAAATTATTAAATCTATTTTAAGTTACAAAATTCTTTATAACAATATAAAACTTTCTTGTAGACTTTGAAGACATTTTGGTAATTTTTAGTGAAGCACTTCTATTTAAAAACGAGGAAGAGTCTAGTAGAGTAGACTGTGTCAACTCTGGGATACCCGTATGACCGTAACATATACATTATTTTTTTTTTTTTTTTTTTTTTTTTTGTCCTTATTACTCCTCTTGGGAGCATAGGATATCTATTAGGCATCTCCATCTGCTTTTTTCTTATCCGAGGCTCTGCCTTGTGTTTCGAATCGTTTTTTCCTTTTTTCAATTAAGTAAATGATTGGTCTACTGTAATCTATCTACAAGATGGCGCTTCTTAATTTTTTCCCTAGTGTCATCTATCGGTCAAGTAGAGAAACCGTGTCATTTAGGTGCGTACTGCTATGCTATTGTAATTGCATATGACAGTTGCAATTACATTATCGTTCAATTACATATAAGTTATTGTTTTATTCAGTATTAATTATTAGATTATAGAGTATAGCTGGAAACACGATTATAGGTATATTTTTATATTATTTGTTACTAATTATTTATTATTGTATTTTTAGGTATAGAATTATTATATTATAATTTATTATATATTAATTTATTATAATTATTAATTTTACTGGATATGGTATCTCCCACCAGGATTCGAACCCGGGACTGCCACAGTGTTTAGATTGCAAGGTTGCGCTCTAACCACCTAGGCTAAGGAGGAGATCATATACATTATATCATCCGGTTAATTACTTTTGGCAAAATTTCAAACATTCAGCTTTATTAGGTGTAGAGTAATGCTCATATAAAAGAAGGAGTTGTATGGCAGCTACTCAAACCCTTTGCAGTAGACCAACCCAATTTTGCAGTAACTTTGGCCATTATACTAAACTATTTTTGGCAAAATTTCAGACACCCAGCTTCATTTGGTGTAGTGTAATCCTCATATAAAAGAAGGAGTTGTATGGCAGCTACTCGAACCCTCAGCAGTAGACCAACTAAATTTTGCAGTAACTTTGGCCATTACACTAAACTATTTTTTGAAAAATTTCAGACACCCAGCTTCATCAGGTGTAGTGTAAAGCTCATATAAAAGAAGGAGTTGTATGGCAGCTACTCGAACCCTCTGCAGTAGACCAACCAAATTTTGCAGTAACTTTGGCCATTATACTAAACTACTTTTGGCAAAATTTCAGACACCCAGCTTCCATAGGTATAGAGTAATGCTCATATAAAATTAGAAGTTGTATGGCAGGTACTCGAACCCGTGGACCAAAATAGCTGAATTTAAAACTCGATACCGTTTTTTGCATAAAAACGAATTTGTGAAAATTTCATAATCCTAGCTCCTTTACTTTTTGAGTTATCGTGATGACGGACGGACGGAAGGACGGACGGACGGACGGACATACATGGCTAAATCGATTTATTTTTCGATTCTGATCCGATCCATACACTTGAGTCTATATCTACCCCCCCTTCTTCTCTGCGTTACAAACGTAATGGCAAATTTATTATACCCTTGGACTATATAGTCATACGGGTATAAAGAAATACAAATTTTGAATAAAAAAAAAAGAACACGAAATTAGGTTTAAATTTTTGAAAAATTTTTTAAATAGTTCTAAAATTCCAAATATTCAATCAAAAAAATTTTTATAAACATAAAAAAACCCCTTTATTTTTTTTGTGGTGAAAAAAATTTAATTTATTATACCCGTATGACTATATAGTCCAAGGGTATAATAAATTTGCCATTACGTTTGTGACGCAGAGAAGGAGGGGGGGGGTAGATATAGACTAAAGTGTATGGATCGGATCAGAATTGAAAAATAAATCGATTTAGCTATGTATGTCCGTCCGTCTGTCCGCCCGTCTGTCCGTCCGTCCGTCCGTCCGTCCGTCATCACGATAACTCAAAAAGTAAAGGAGCTAGGATTATGAAATTTTCACAAATTCGTTTTTATGCAAAAAACGGAATCGAGTTTTAAATTCAGCCATTTTGGTCCACGGGTTCGAGTACCTGCCATACAACTTCTAATTTTATATGAG
This sequence comes from Dolichopus griseipennis, assembly GCA_963082915.1. Classification (NCBI taxonomy): domain Eukaryota; kingdom Metazoa; phylum Arthropoda; class Insecta; order Diptera; family Dolichopodidae; genus Dolichopus; species Dolichopus griseipennis. Next base: position 45,742,279 of record OY720441.1, read on the forward strand.
CATTACTCTATACCTATGGAAGCTGGGTGTCTGAAATTTTGCAAAAAATAGTTTAATGTAATGGCCAAAGTTACTGCAAAATTTGGTTGGTCTACTGCTGAGGGTTCGAGTAGCTACCATACAACTCCTTCTTTTATATGAGGATTACTCTACACCAAGTGTAGCTGGATGTCTGAAATTTTGCCAAAAATAGTTTAGTGTAATGGCCAAGGTTACTGCAAAATTTGGTTGGTCTACTGCAAAGGGTTCGAGTAGCTGCCATACAACTCCTTCTTTTATATGAGCATTACTCTACACCTAATAAAGCTGAATGTTTGAAATTTTGCCAAAAGTAATTAACCGGATGATATAATGTATATGTTACGGTCATACGGGTATCCCAGAGTTGACACAGTCTACTCTACTACACTCTTCCTCGTTTTGTATTAAATTTAAAACTTTTGTTTAGAACTTAGATCGCTTTTTTAAAAACATTTGTTTAGAACTTTGAACCATTTTATAAAATCTGGTAAAATACAGAACTTGGTTTAGAACTTGGATAACAAAATAAAATATGAACAAAAATTATATATCCTTTTTATCTATTTGTGTCGTAATATCGTAATGTCCTTTGGTTTCACCTCAATTAATTTTGTATTGACTATATATTCTTTTAAATATTATATTGCATTTATTTATACTTTTTCTTAATAAGAATTTAATTTACGCAAATTTTTAATATATAAATTAAAAAACTACTACCCTTTTGATTTATGTTTGCTCCTGTAATATAACTAGATCTAATAGCGTATATATATATATATATATATTACTCATTACCAATTTATATTATTACACAGTTTTTTTCAGCTATGTAACAACTTTATAATAATGAAAATTATTTTAATACACAAAATAAATTTTAAGGGTTTTATCCAATGACCTTGAACCAGAAATTATTGGATTAAACAGTTTTAAATTAAAGGTAACAAATTGTTAGGGCTCTTTTTCAAGATTAAAGTAATCCTGTGAAAAACAAAGTACCTAGTTAATTTTTTAAAATATTCATGCTTGCAAATTTCACATCAGTTTTTGTCAACTCTACTCTCAAGAGACAACACATATACCAAACTCCATAATAATCTTACAAAACCAACACAAATAGAGCTAGGATTTTGAAATTTTCAAAAATTCGTTTTTATACAATAGCAGTTGTCTCTATTGAAATTCAGTCAGTTTGCTCCACAGGTTCGAGCATCTGCTTTTTTTATATGAGCATTATTTTGCACCTATTGAAGCTAGGTGTCTAAAATTTCGCAAATAGTTTAGTTTTATGGCCAAAGTTTGTGCAAAATTTAGCTTGGGTATTGCAATTGGTCCGAGTGGTTGCCATAAAACTTTATCTTTTATATGAACATTACTCTATTCTAAATAAAGGTGGAAGTAAGAAATTTTATTAATAGTAGTTAACTTTATTTTGAATAAAAAAAATGTTGGTAGGGTGGAAGAGATTCGAAGAGCTACCTTTCAACTTATATTTTCTTTTGAGTGATATATGAATTTTTACCCAGATAATATAATGTCGGTATTACGGTCATACGGGTATCCCAGAGTTGACACAGTTTTAATTCTTTAGTATAGAATTTAAGTCCCTCTTTTTCAAACTTTGTCACATTATAAAAAAACTACTTTGAAAAACTAACATTATTTTAACTTTCTTATTTTAAATCCCATCACAAAACAAAAGTTTAAAAACTACAAATATATTGATATTAAAGACTTTTAAATTCTATTGACTGTTAATTTTTTAACTCAGTGTTTCCATAACCATCAATTCCTTCAAAAAAAAATTTCAAATATTACAAAAAGTATATTTTTTTTTTTTTTTTTGAAAAAAATGTTTCCCCTTTATTTTTCATTTATTACATTTTCTATATAAACTAAAATTACAACAACAGTTTGACATTTCTCAAACATAACCTCAATTCTCAAATATAAAAATTTCCCATTTATTCACAATCATATGTCTTAAGTTTTTTGGGATTTTTTTTTTATATTTTTTTTTCAATACAATCAAAACAAAAGTATAGTAAAGTAAAGTTAAGTTGAATAATCCAATAACATAATAACAAAATAGAAGGAAAAAAAAAGCAAAACAAAAACAAAAAAAAAACAAAAAAAAAAAAATACACTAATTTTTTTTCGTATAAAAACATATAAATAACATAAAAGGACTTTCATTTTTTTCTCTATAGAAAACCGACTAACATATATTTTCACTACTACCAAATCAACCCCCGGTGTAATCGTTTGCATACGGAAGAAGTTTTTTAATAAAAAAAAAAAAAAATTGTATTATTTTGTTTTTTGAATTTAATATAAAATAAAATATTAGCAAAAAAAAAAAATTAAATTAAAAAGTTAATTTATTATAATTTTCCTTAAAATAAATAATACAAATAAAAAAATATATATACATATATATTTTTAATAATCTGTGATTTAAATCTTTAAATTGTTCAAAGTATAAAAAAAATTTTAAGTTTTTACTCTATACTCTATAATTGAAAGTAATTTGTAATTTTTAAAAAGTGAATTTGAAATTTTTTTTAAAAAAGAATTTCAAAAAAAAAAAATATATAATTTTACCCCAACAAATTAAATAATTGTATAGTGCATTAATTTGTTTGATTTATTAAAAAAAAAAAAAGCTAAATAGAAATTTTCAAAAATATAGGAATTTTTTTTTGAAAATTTCAATTCAAGAGAAAAAGTCAATCTTTAAAAATTTAAAATAAAATTTTAGAAAATATATTAAACAAATAGAAAGTATAAAAGTATATATACTTTCTATACTTAAATTACTTTAATTTTTCTTTATAAAATTTAAAAATTTACGGCCACAAGATTAATTACTCCAAGTATCATAATGCCATGTCGCTATCAGCGATAGCGAAGGTAAGTTTTTATATATATATATATTCTACAAAAGGGATTTTTTTTTTTTTTTTTTTTATTCAATTCCATAGAAATATATGTATATTTTATTAAATAATATAAATAATGATAATAATATGCATGTTTGATTCTAAGAATTCTATTTCATTATTATTTTATTCTTCAATTTTATTTTTACAACACTTGGACCTTTTTTTTTGTTTTATTTAAATTTATTTAGAAAATCAAAACTTCATTTTAAAATAATATTAATTAGAAGAAAAAAAAAACGCTTAAATCTCAATGTGTCAGACTGTATATGATTTTATAGAGTCATTTATAGACTTCGCTCTTTTTATAAATTTATATATATATATATACATATGCATGCAATAATTTTTAAATAGTAAATGTACGTTAGGGTTGCAAATTGTATTCAAATAATGAAAAAAAATATTTTAAAGGATTTTTGAGTTAAAGATTTTTAAATTATACAGAAACTATTTATAGAGAAACTTTTGCTTAAGTTGAAAGTATTTAAATAGTTTTAAGTATTCCAAATAGCAATTTAAATATATTCCTTTATTAAATTAATATGGCATTTAGTATACTACTATGTTAAATAAAAATTGGGTTAGGGGGGAAGCATTTGGCTTACTAACCGATTGGTTTCGATCCCCGTCCCGTATAGGTCATGAATTTTTTCAATTGAAAAAAGTAATTGAAAAAATAATTTTACAAGTCACCATGGTGACCAAATATAATTTAAATATACAAATATATAATATAAACAAAATAATTAAAATAGTAATTATAAATAAATAGAAAGTATTTAATTTAAAAAGCCCAAATGCCAAGTAGAGAAAAGGCTATATTTACTATTGCCCTGGTTCTAATTATAAATAAATAAATAATAGCTACACTTAATTTCATCATATCCACTCATTTGACTTTCTTTTGCTTCATATAATTGAAATTAACGTATTGCTTGTCATGGCTTGCGATTTTTAATGGCTATGGCTTGCTATATAAACCAACTTCAAATTTTGTAGGCAGTTAATGCAAAAAGATAATATGAATATACGTATATATTCAATTTTCTAATAATATAGAATAATCACAAAATTTATATTTACGATCTAATTAAAAAAAATTAATAGAATAATTTGTAAATTGATTTTAAAATTGATTACTTAATTAAAATTAAGTATTTTAATTAAGTACTCAAATTAAGTATTTTAATTAATTATATTAACAAATATTCAGTAAAACCACGTAATACTGAATATTTTTTCAATCCAAATCTTCATATTTCACTTCCAACCCATAAGATGCGGTAATCCTAAAATATTACACTAATACAATGAAAAAAAATAATAGAACTTTACATGTGCATAAAATTGAACAAAATTCAAAAAAAAAAAAGTATACAACTTATATATAAATATATATTTATATAGTGACATGACCTGCCACTACATACTGTATTAATACTAAAAAGGAAGAAAAAAATAAAAATAAAACAAAAAAAATTTTCCTGTTTTTTTTGTTTAAACACTAATACAAATGCAATTTCAAAATTTTTATTTAATTTTTCTACATAGAATATATTTTTTCATATAAACTAAAGTTAAAATAATGTGAGCCATGTTATAGTTTTTGGTTTTTTTTTTACCATTTTAGCTATTTTCAATTTCATTCCATTTTGTTGAAAGAATTTTATTTTATTTTTTTCCTTTATTCTTTTTGCAAAATTTTTTTTTTCTGTTTTTTTACTTTGAAAATATTCTGAAAAGGAAGCAAAAATTATGCGTAACGTTCTACAATATTGGAATACAAAAAAAAAAATAGGGTAAAAAATGCGAAAGACATCTGAGAATAGTACACATATATTATATGGCAAAGTATTCTTTTGTCTTTTTTTTCATTTTGTAATTCAATTGTTTTAAATGTGACTGCAAAAATACCCTAAGTAAACTTATACTCGTATAATATGTATATATATATATATTTTAAAATAGAAATCTATACACATGTGTATAGCTTTTCTATTTTATAACGAATGTTTTGCCGGCTGTTACTTAACTATTGAATGCAAATTTTTGTTTTTTATTATATCTGAAATATTAGAATTTAATCACTTATTACACCTCTTAAGATTTCCAGCTTGACCAAGGGGGATCTTTTTTTTTATATAGTTGTTTGCTATTTCAATTCATAGCTTATCCATTCAGTCAAAGTTTTCAGATTAAAGATATACAATGGAAAAAACGCGTAACGCTTTTTTTTTGTATATTAGAGTTAGTCATTCACCCTTTTTCATTCCTGTTGGTATTTTTGCGTAATTAATTCTTTTTCTAACTGTAAAAAGAGGGGTTTAAAATATCAATGAATGAAAAAAAAATTTTTTGAAAAAAAAGATGTAAATTATATGCGACGATTATTTGCCTTCAGCACTTAAATGTTTTTTATATTAAACGCGTTCATTGTTTTATGGCAAAAGTGCGTTAAAAAATTTAATTTAATTCTAAAAATGAGGTCAATATTTTATTTTATGAAATATAAGAACATGAAATTATTTCAAAAACTTTTCAAAAGAGTTTTATTCAATTAAAAAATTTATTTGTTTGAATTTTGAATTCAAAAAAAAAAATGCGTGTAGAGGAATTTTAAGTCTTATTGAATTCTATTGAGTTTTTAAATTAATGGAACCGGTGTTTTAATTTTGTATTTAATACTTTTTTTAATTTACAATTCAATGATTTAGTATAAAAGAATATTCTTTTGGATTAATCAATAGAATTTCACTTGCATAATGCGTTTACAACAATAGCAGTATAAGCTTCTTCAGAACCTATTTAACATAAAACATATTGAACTATTTCTTTAACACCGCTTTTTTTTACCCCCATTTCCTTTTAAATTTTAAACAATGGTGTATTAAGTAAGTACAGTAAAAAGTACAAAGAAACAGAAATGGGTAATGGGTACAGTGAATATTACTTAGAAACAGAAATACGAATACCTAACAAATTAAAGTAATAATAATTATAACCTCACTTAACAAATAAAATATAAGGATTGCATTGGTTTGATTTTGAGGACTAGTTCTTTATACATTATTAAATTATTTAATTTACTTAATCTATAAGCGTTTATTGAACTGCAAATCCAAGGACTTTATATTATGTAATATATACATCATACCCAAGAAAATGTATTTAATTAGATTAATAATTTTAGTGACAGTAGTTAAATTTAGCAATGGAATGATAATTAATGAATTTATTCAATAAGTTTTTATGAAGTTTTTCGAAATTTATCTATCCATCCCACATAAGACATTTAAATTGCCTCACATCAACCTTCAATTAATTATATTTAATTTATAACAATTTTACTTATTTATTCTATAGACAAATTTTAAAAAAGAATTTTTATTTATAAAAAGTTTTATTTTTTTAAATAAAAAATTTATTAAATTTATACTTCTGTCGCAGAATACCCAAATATCTTTAACTCTTACCATCGAAATATTAGTAATGAAAAAACCTTGTAAAATGTAAATGTATACATATCCACGTGTATCCCTTTCTTCTGATATTCTGTATTAAAAAAAAAATACTCTCTAATACTAAGTATATAAGAATACATGTAAGTTGTAATGTAATAGAAAAATTGTAATGGTATCCAGCCTAAAGATAGGCAATATTAATTTTTAGAATTTTCATTGAAAGTTTTTAGAATTTGAGAGTTTTAGAATTTTTTATTATAATTTATTTTTATATGTAATTTATTAACCAAGGGAGTGTGGGTTCGACTACCATACCATATTAGTATTGAATTTGAATCTATATTTGTTACACAGTTTAAATATAAAATATATAATATAAATAAAATACATAGTATCATTTATATCTAGTTAACTAAGGTAGACAGAGTTATGAAAAACTCAAATTTTGACTCAATCCATTGTCCAACTCAAATTTTCCACTTTAGTTTGAATCCGCTCACAGGGTTAAGCGTCTCAAATTTTGGCTGAAATTTATGCATTTAAAGGTTGAGCGAACTCAAGTTTTCTGTGAAATCGATTTTGAGCAAACTCAAATTTAAGTTGAGTGTAAATTGAAAGCGACTCAAATCAAGGAATTCTTTTTTTAAATATAATAAAGAAATATTAACTTAAGTATATATTATTATTAGTTAAGTAATAATTTAAAATTAATTTTATTTGAAACGATTTGATTGGCGTTTAATTTACGCTCAACTTAAAATTAGTGTCCGTTCAACCTTAAATGACTGCATGTATTTCGCTCATTGCTTGAGTGGACTCAAATTTGAGTTAAGGTTGAGTTGAGTTACGCATTTGAGTTCGCCTATTTTCAGCTGTGCTGGTAGCCAATGATATGAGTAATATTATAAAAATTCAATATTATTAATGATTGTATATAAACATATATATGGATATACATATATAGATGTACATTATATCATTAGAAAATTCAAATGATTTTTTATAATGCCATATGATGAAAGCTTAAGCTATTTGTTTACTTTCTTTTTAATAAATATAAATACATGCAAAATATCTAAAATTCAAAACAACTGATACAACACTTCGGGATCTGGAACAACATTTTACATGGCAAGAACATTAACAACAATCCTTACCAACTTAGGCTAACAGCTATCTTTAACCTACGTATAAGAGAAGGAGAAGAACATCAGAAATTGAAAAATAAAATAGCCCACATGCCTTACAGGCAAAAGGTTTCACACTACCACTTAGTGTTAATACTTAACTGATACTAAAGATAATAATAATATCTAAAATCAAAACTCAGCTTCTTCTAAATTCCTAATCCATTAAATAGCCATTTTTAAATACTTTTAAAAATCCAAAAAAAAAAACGAATAATAATTTTTCATTGCACAAAATTTAACTTCCGAAATTCTAATATTAGAAAACTTCTAACTAAATGCATATTAAAAAAAACTCACTTTAAAAACCTCAAAAAACAGAATCTAATGAAATGACCTTGAGAAAAATTTTCTTTATTTTCAAAAATTTCCCTACAGTTTTGCCTACATTTAGGAAACTAAATCATCAGGAAAAGCTTTATACATATAAATAAATATATATATATATTTATATACGAGAATATATCAGATGATGAAAATTAAAGTTTTTATCACTTCATAACTTATATTAACATTTCTTTATATAATAAAATATTAAACAAGTTTCTTTTTTAAGATTAAAAAACAATTAAGTACTTTGTTAAATTCTATAATTACATTCTATTCATTTTTGGAAAAATTTTTTCAAATACAATTTTTTTTGGAAAATTTATTCTGAAATACTCAAAAATTTACAATATGAAAAAAAAAAGATAAGTACAAAAAAAATGCAAAATGAATAAAATACAATATTTCTTAAAATATAACAAAGCTTTAGAAAAAATTAAAACCAACACAAAGAAATTTACAAAAAAAAAAAAAAAAACAACAAAAAAAAATGACATAAACCCATAAAAACAAAAAAAAAATAATTATAGTAGAGAAAGAGATAAACAAAAAAAGGAAAGAGAACGGAAAATTTTTTCTATTTAAAAAGAAAAATTACACTGTTTTTCTTTTCTCTTTATATATAAATTTTTCATTACTAGCCTTTCTTAGAATATATTTTTATTTATTTATATATATATATATATTTATATATATTTATATATATATATATATATATATATATATATATACATATTATACATAATTTACTTTTCTGTAAAAATATGAAGTTTTAGGTGAAGATAAGTATATAAAAAAATTAAAAAGTCCTTGAAATTTAGTTACATATATATATTTTACAAGTACATTTACCTATATATATATATATAACTTTAGGGAATAATTTTTTTTAAGTATAATTTAATTTTCTTTTTTTGTGTATACTTACTTCAGGGTTTTAATCTTTAGTTAAAAATTGGGATTGAGTTCAAAAACTATAAGGTTGGACCTTTAAAATTTTAGGATTGTTCGACCTTACATAACTAGGGTTGTTACCGTTACTACCACTAATCGGCTTGTTTTGTAAGCTGGGCATTAACAACTAACATTTGTCAGATTATTTAATACCAATGTATATACAATAGGTGCTCATTCGTTTTGAAAAACGTTTTTTTTTTAGAATATTATTATTTTTAATTTATTAAATATGCGTGTTGAGTTCTTTTTTTGAACTAGTGTTGACCCAAATTAATTCACTTTAGTGTTGACGTAGTTTGCTGCTCGACGTGTTAACTACAAAAAAGTCATGTCGTGAAATCATTCAAATTGCTGTTAATATAATGTTTTGCTTCTTTCTTAAATTTTGATAGACTTAAATTTTGATAGATTGTAAAGGCGTAATGCATTCGGAATTAGGCTTGTCAAATGTTTCTGTGTTCGGCTAGTTGACAAATAAAGAGTGTTAGCTGATCTTGTTGTTATGTTTGTGACGACTCCCCTTTTCTCAATATTCAGATTATGCTTCTGTTATTGTAATTTTTGATCTCCTGTTATTGTAATTTTTGAGGTGTTGTCGCTGTTGAAATTTTTGTTTTGTTTTTTTCTAACATTTTGATGTTTTTATATTGCTGTCAAATTAATTCGGAAAATAATCTAGATTCACATTCCAAGACAAGCTTGGCATTTCTAAGATTTAAAAACAAATCTTTAAATATTGCAGGATTTCCTGAATCTGCATGAATTGGGATTTAATGTTTTTTTTATTTAAATTTTTATTTTGCACCTAATTAAATTCATTCGGCTTGAATAAATTTGAAGCCCTGATAAAATATATGTATATACATAAAATTTTATTTAGTGTAAATTTATTAAGAATATAATGAATCAAATATTGAAAGGATGTCATTTTAATTGAACATTATTCAATGATAAATATGAAAAAGAAATATAATATAATGATAACTGATAACTGATAACATGACAGTAACTGCAACAGCCATTATTATTTATAAATATTCTGTTATCATTTCGTTTAAAAAATTTTCAATTATACATAAATATAAATATATACATACACAAGTAAAGTGTACTGACAAGCGTTCAAACAGTTAATCACAACACTTAAATTTTAAAAAAGAATTGTATAGTATCACTAATTTTTATATTAAAAACTAAGAACTTAACCCCGTCAGTAAATGACATAAAGTATTGCTGACTTAAAATGCAATAGCATTCTCAGCACTCAAGCAGCGGGACCTGGAACTATAATTCCCAATAAAAATTGTAGAAATCGTAAAGTTAATTTATCTTCAATTTTACTCCACATATCACAGACTCTTATAATAATAGCATTATAAAATCTCTTAACTTTAAGCCTTAAAAATCTTTTCAACAGTACCATACATTTTGATACAATATATTGCAGAGTTTTATACTAAAGAACTTATAAAGTTTCAATTTCCAGTTTCCAATGAAAGTCTTGAACCCATGATTCACAAACAAATGTTATAAAGAGCTCGCCATCAAATCTTTTCAATGATGAATTTCTCCGACATGATGATATTAGGGTATAAATAATAAAATTCGTGTACATAACTTATAAAGGCTAAATGGACAACTTTAGAACTGAAATACCCCAACTTAAACCTTTTTTTAGATACACACTAAGTTCTATACCAAAGCCTTTTGCCATACGCCTCTAAGACATTTAAAGGCATAATGTTTTTATATAGGGTGATTGAGTTTTAAGTATTTGTTAGGATCAGTTTCATGTAACAAATATATATATATATATAACTCGTGTATAAAACATATTTATATATATATATATATATATATATATCTGCTGAACATATATACATAATAGCACTGTAATAAATCGTGCATTAGCAAATTATATAATATACATACACACTACACACCATATATAGTTTAACATTTCCCTACTTTATATATATAATATATACATAACACATAATATTATATACTGCGATAAAATATTAAAATCACATAAAATCTTATCCGGGTTTTTTTTTTATTCTTCTTTTTCTTTTTTTTTTAAAAAATAAATAAAAATAAAAAAAAAAAGAAAGAAAAACCAACAAGACCAAATTCTTAGAAGTTTGAGTAAGGTTAACGATCCTTAAGGACATGAACTTTTTACAGCTGAATAAATTTTATTTAAAAAAAAAAAAAAAACAATTATGTAATATATTTTTTGTATCTATATTTAAAATTCATATATATGTATATACATAAGTATGTAAATTTTTTTCCAAAAAAAAAAACAAAAAAAACACCAACAACAATTAATACACATCAATAAATAATATTGAAATTCAAAGTATATATACTATATATAATAGAAAAGTATATATAAATAGGAGAATAATATATATATGTATATATATATATATATTTGTATATAGAAATTAAAAAGAGAAAGGACTATATAAATAAAATTGAGAACATTATAATACACAAAATTTTTTTTTAATTTCAAATCAAAGTATAACATACATATTTTTTTTTCATATATACTAAAATTTATATAAGTTATATATTTATTTATGCACTATATATACCTTTACCTATCCAATAAAAATGAATGATTTTCAAACAAAAAACAAGAAAAAAAAAATTGAAAATGAAAATGTCATGTCAAATTTTAATAAAAAATAGAAAATGGAAACAAATTATATTTAATTTTGTATAACAATAATTTTGAAAAGAATACAATGTATTTTATATATATATATATATATATATGTATAAGTATATATATTAACAAATGAATAAATTTAATTAATGTTTTGAACTTAATGTTACATATATATTTTATATAAATAAAAAAAAACATGCAAAAAGGGTCATTGATCTTTTTCAATTTCATTTGAAAAAAAATTTAGGACATTGAACTTTTCCCTACTTTGTTTTTTTTGTTTAAGAATATTTTGTAATCCACTTGTGGTATACAGATTTATTTTCACAAATAAATTTTAGAATAAAGGAAAAATTTTTCAATTGAAAAGAAAAATTACTTAATATGTTTTCCATAAATATTTTCTTAAATATTTTAATTAAAGAATTGAAATATAATTGACAAGGACGTTTCTTAAATTTATTAAGTGTTATGAATTAATTTGAAATTTTTTAAAAATATATGAAATAATAAAATAAAAAAAAACCATTATGATTCTTAATGTTTTATAATAATAAAGGAGCTTATTAGAGTAGGTAGGTTATAGGTAGATTCTGAAATAGTTTAGAATCGTAAGGGTTGGGAAGAGAATTTAAAAATATTAAAAATTCTTAAAAGATTTAAAAAATTAATTAAACGGGTCCGTCCTGTTGCATAGTAGTTATGACCTGAACGAAGGGTCTGGGGTTTAAACCCTGTCAGACCAAATCTTATAAAAAAAAATATAATTTTTATCAGAATAGCTTATATCATAAAATATATACCCGAGAGCCTGAATAAATCAATTATCACATTGTATGAAGAAATTGATTGTTTATAAATAAATAAATTAAACGGAGGAGATGCAACTGATTTTGAATCCAACGATTTTTTTTTGGATTTTCAGATTTGAGGTGTAGAATGTTTGAGATTGTTGGATAATTGAATTATGTATTATAAAAAAATTAAAAAAAAAAGAAATTCATGTTTTTATTAAGTAAAGCTAAATCTTACACAGATACATTGTGAGTAGAAGTTGGTATCATAACCGTGACGATTGCGTGACAATTGAATTTCCATAAGCCCAGTTGCGACTTCTGTGTATAGGAATAAGCATCTCTTATCGTCCGTGTTTCTCGTTGGTAAACTTTTAATGAAGGTATAAGTTATGTTGTATTTTTATAGTATAGGTCCTTGCAAAATATCTATATAAAACAAGTTAAATAAACCAATTTTTATGGGGGTGACTGATTGGAATTGGATTGGAATGTTAAAAGGTCCAGCTCCACCCCAAATATGTGTATTTTACTCATATATTGGTCTAATAAACGTTTTATAGATGTTTAAAATAACAGATGAAGAGAAAAAAGCTTTGCAGTCATACAAGAAACACCAACATTTAGAAGCATCTTTCGCTACGCACCAAAAATATAATTTAATCAATCAATTTCTGATTTAGCTTTCCAAAAATATTAAAGTCCACTTTATGATGCAAATGCTCTCCCTTACATAAGAGGTTAACACTGTAAATATGGTCACGATCAAGAGAAGGATTTATAAAAAAAAGATTTTTCATTGTGATTTTAAATTTATTAATTTCGTTCATCCTAAAAATATGCAAAAATAATTGATTGTACTACATTATGATCTTAGTGAATTTAAACTTTTTTTTAAAATTTAAAGTTACTTAAAAAATAAATGCGTTACAAATGGAGGAGCAATTTTAAAATACCCGATGTCATATACGTATACACTGGTATAAATAGGCAGGGTAAAATAATGTTTTATCAAAAAAAAATACAAAAAACTATGAAGGCGTGCGATATCATTTAATTTTTTCTTAGAATTTGTTTCTAACAAAGAAATTTTAAAAAATTAAAACACGTCTTCAATTTTTTTCACAAAGGCTAAGAAAAAGAGATGGGAAAGTTTTATTTTATTAATATTTAAATAAAAAATTTTGAAAAAAAAAATGATTTATATTTAAAATTTTTGTAAATTCTATCCCAAATGGATTGTAAAAGTTGAATGGTGGCAATATGTTCTATAATTTGGATGTGCTATTTAAGAGACACTTTTTATTTACGTATATGTTTATTATATATTATTTAAATTATATGTTATCAGCTAGTTTAATCTGATTTATATACATATATGTAAATATCTTTAAGTACCAACCATTTTCATTGAATCTCTCAAAGAATCCCAAAAATTATAAAAAAAAACATTTACTATTTATTTTTTAATTTAATTAGGAGCGAAATTGTTTTAAATTAATTAATATTACTTAATATTTGGCAACCCTAAAACTAAACATAAAAATTACAAAAAAAATATAAACAAAACAATAATTAAATACCTGATCACTTAATAAAAAGCTTTATTGATCTTATTATACTTACAACAATGCATGCTCACAGAACTTTCATAATTCATATAAAAAAAATTAAAAGCTTTTTCAAAGCATTTTATAATAAATATTTTATTAGTTTTTTCTCAGACATAAAATATGTAAACAATTTTAAAGCTCTTTAACTTTTTTTAAATACTATTCACATCACATATTAAATATTAAATGCAACAAGTTTTCTCAGTTCACTAGAGAGTTTATTGTTAATCACTCTCCATTTTCAACTAAATTACCTATCTTTAACATATTTTTATTTACTTTTACATATTTGATTAAATTATATTCATATAAGTATAAATATATGTAATTATATAATTAATTCCAAAACAAAAATAAATTATTTAAAACAAGTTCAAAAATAAGAATATTAAAAAACAACTTATCTTAATTTGAATAAATAAAAAAAATAATTATTTTAAATTCATACATAACAACAATAATAAAATCAATCTGAGGTTCAAACTTGATATTGAAAATAAAAAAAATTAAATAAACAAGTTATTATTAAAATGAATATCAATTTTTTTAAGAATATCAGTCGAATAAAACCATTACTTAACATAACAACACAAAATTCTTTAAAAGATTTTACTAAAATTATGTCTTCTTCTTTATCTTCTGCATGTGCATCAACAATTGATCATGATTCAACAATTAAAAATGATAAGCCGGTGCTCTATTCATATTGGAGGAGCTCGTGCTCATGGCGTGTACGTATAGCCCTAAATTTAAAGGAAATTCCTTATGATATCAAACCCATCAGTTTAATTAAATCGGGTGGAGAACAACATTGTAATGAATATCGTGAAGTAAATCCAATGGAGCAGGTTCCAGCATTGCAAATTGGTAAATTATAACTATAAGATTTAACTCTTCTATATTCCTAAATTTTTAATTTTAATTTTTTTTTTTTTATAAAAAGATGGTCATACATTAATTGAATCATTAGCAATAATGCATTATCTGGAAGAGACTCGTCCACAACGTCCATTACTACCTCAAGATGTCCATAAACGTGCCAAAGTACGAGAATTATGTGAAATAATTTGTTCTGGTATACAACCATTACAAAATTTAATAGTTTTAATACATGTTGGTGAAGAAAAGAAAAAAGAATGGGCACAACATTGGATTACAAGAGGTTTTCGTGCAATTGAAAAAGTTCTATCAACATCTGCTGGTAAATTTTGTGTTGGAGATGAGATTACTATGGCTGATTGTTGTTTGGTACCACAAGTATTCAATGCTAGACGGTAAATAAATTATTTTTCAAAATTCCTATTGAAAGTTTCTAAAAGTCACCAGTCCTATATTTTTCAATTTAATAAATTTTTTTATTATTTTATTTTAGATTCCATGTTGATTTACGTCCATATCCAATAATATTGAGAATTGATCGTGAATTAGAAGGGCATCCAGCATTTCGTGCTGCTCATCCATCAAATCAACCAGATTGTCCACCAGAGGCAGCCAAATGAACCCCAGCTAATCCTGATACAACCAGAAAAAGAAATAAAAAACAAAAAGTGAATTTATAAAATTACAATGAAAAAAAAAAACTAAACAAAAAAAAAAAAACAAAACCTAAAAAAAAAAAAACAAATAAACCCAAATGTGTTAAGATTTCATATAAAATTGTTATATACTTTTAATAAGTATATATCAAAATTAAATTTATTTTAAAAATCATTATATATTTACAAATTAAACCAACAAATTTTAACTGAGATAAATTTTTAAAAAATATATATATATATTTAAATTTAATAAAATTAAATTCAAAACGGAAAGAGATAAAAAAAAAACAATTTGCCAGCGTCTAACGCAAGTAAAATAAATCACATTTAATTTTGATTATTATTAATATATTTTGTATTAAAATTTTTAAATTTGTTCATCTCTTAATTAATTTTTAATTTGTAATTTCAAAATTTTGAATTTTATTGTTTTTAAAATTAGATTTTAAGAAAATCCAAAAAAAAAATAAATAAATAAAAATTCTTTAAAAGAATTAAAACAATTTTATTTTCCATTAATAATTAATTATTTTTTAAAACTTTTAATTTAAAATTATAAAAAAAAAACAAAACACTAATTTTATAAATTTAAAACTAAAATTAAAAGATTATTAAATAAATATAAAAAAACTTTGTTCGTTTTGGAATGTGATCAAAATTTAATGTAATAATAAGGAGATATTTTAAAGTGAAGGTATAAATATAAAATTATATTTATATTTTCTAATTTATATTTAAAAAAAAAATAATAAAATATATGTATATATATATAATATATATAACATACAAAAGGAACGATAAATATTCTTAATTTTGTACTAGATTATAAGAAAAAATATATATACTAAAAAAAATGTATATATATTTAAAAATCAAATTTTTTTCATATTAATTCAATTTCAAATGGCATCTAAAAACCACAAGAAAAATATTTAAAAGTTAATAAATTATTTTAAATCATACCCCATTTTGCAGGAAGCAAAAGGCACAATTTTATTTATTCATACTCTTTTCAAATTAATTTTGCCATGTTTTTGAAATGAAATTGATCTTTTTTCAATTTAATTTGACCTTTTTTCGAATCAAAATAGTCTCAAATTTTAATATTAAATTTGTTTTTTTTTTAAATCAATCAATTTGGTCTTTTTTTTTTAAATTTTTGTATCTTTGGATCTAGAAGTCGAATTGGCAAGATTTTAAAAACCTAGCCACCAATTTTATTAATAGAAACTTAAAAAGGAGAACACCTTTATATAAGACCCAAAGAATGGCGCCTAAATTTTGAAAGCTATTTTTTGGGTTGAACTTAAAAATCAAACAGTTTTAATTTTTCTTGTTATTTTCAGTTTTTGCTGTAGAATAGATGGTGAGTACCTTCGCCAATCATGTTGATCCAACTACTAATCCCAGATGAAATTATAAAAAGATTAATTTATTTAATAAAACTTTGGACAATTTTTTTTTTCGAAAAAAAAACGCAAATTTCATTTGAAAAAGACGAAATCACATAAAAAGAGTATATATAAATAAATAAAAAAAAAAACCAAATATAACTTATAAACTGCCCTGTTCGAATTCTACTGGTCTTTAGAAACTAATTCTTTATAGATATAATCAATTATTATTTATTTTAATTTTTGTATTTATTTAAAATACGTTGCACTAAATACTTCTTCAATAAATTAAAATTTTCTAAATTTTATTGTTTTTTTTTTGGTTTCTTAAAAATGAAGATCAGTAAAATTTTATAAACAAAATTTCTTAAAATTAATTAATAATCATAATTTCACACAGGTCTACATTAGAATTACCATACTTTAAAGGGAATGTTTAATTCTGTATTATGATAATATTTTAATTCCAAAATAATTTCTCATTATCTCACAATATTATGATTATTTTGTGTATTAAAAAAAATATTTTGTGTATTAAAAAGTATTAAAGCACCAGATTATTAAAAAAAAGCATTAATAACGTATCAAAATGTATGATATTGTTAAGTTATAAAAAGAAATAATTTCAAAACGAAATTATAAATTATTAGGTTCTGCATCTTTTTCTTATGAGATTTTTAAGTTTTATCATATATTTTCTCTCATGGCTTTAGATAGTAATTTCATTTTGCTGGGAAAGATGCAAGACACTATCGTTTAGGACAATCAAATATGAGATCAAGAAAAAAATTA
Source organism: Dolichopus griseipennis (assembly GCA_963082915.1). Lineage (NCBI taxonomy): Eukaryota > Metazoa > Arthropoda > Insecta > Diptera > Dolichopodidae > Dolichopus > Dolichopus griseipennis. The sequence continues at coordinate 45,759,994 of OY720441.1, forward strand.
CTTACAAAATCTGACAAGCCAAGGAAGAGAAAGAAATAACTTGCAAATTTCCAAAAATTTGGGCAATTAGGATAAATTTTCATTTTTTCAAAATTTCTTAAATGCCAAATGACTTAAACTAACAATTTGTTTCTCTAATTTTATTTAATTTAAAATAATATTTTTTTGTTTTTGCATTTAAATAAAATAAACTATTAAACATTTCCATTAAAGATTTAAAAAAAAAAATAAAAAAATAAAAATACAAAAAACTATACAAACTATAAAAAAAAAATTACAAATTTTAAAAATTAAAAAATTCCTTAAAAAGTACAAATAAAACAATGAAACAAAATATAACAAATAAAAAAAAAGACAACTTTTTTACATATACAATAATTATATAAAAATAGTAACTAAATAGCACAAACAAATATATATAAATAATATGTATGTATATACATATTTGAAATAAAACTAAAAAATAAAAGAATTTTAATAATACTTAATTCTAATTTTTAATAAAATAAAAATGAAATAAATTAAAAAAAAAAAAAAAATGATCTTTCGAAAGTAATTGACAAAAAATAATTAGAAGATAATACTGAATTGAATGATTTTAAAATAAAAATATTTGTATAATTTAATTAAATTTTAAAATTAATTTGTTTTTTTTTTTCTATTTTTTAAATTCCATTTTACTCGTAATTTATTTAAAATTATTTAATTACAAAACTCATTTGTGAAAAAAAATAATTTATAAGAACTTTAATCATAATTTTTAGTAATTAATTATTATATTAAATTTAATTTATAAAATATTAAACTATTACAAAATATACTTATTAATTATTATTATGTTCCAAATTTATACAATATGTTCCACAGTTTAATTAAATTGGATAAAATTTCTAACTATATTAAATTATACATATAACACCAAATTAATAATAATTTTCAAAAAAAAAAATATTTTGTGTATAAATAGCGATTACATACCTAATTATTAAGTTTTAAACTTTAATTATTTTTGTATCGTATACACATCAATACTTATTTTAATATCATTTTAATTTTCATCAAGAAGATTAAAATACTTTTTTTTTTCTTCACAAAATATTAATTTAAATAAATTTAATCGCAGGACAAACTTCCTAAACATAACTTTAATACCTCATGATTAGTATTTTAGTTATCAAAATGATAAAAATAAATCAGATCAAATGTGTAGCTAGAAATTTATTCCTAAATATTATTCCTAATTTACATAAAAAAAAAACAAAAACCAGAATTGGTCCATCAACCAGAATATATATACGAATCTTGAATTGAAATTGTAATAAATTCAAAAATTTAATTATATTATTTTTAAATAATATTAATAATATCATTTTTGAAGGCATAAATTTAAAGAAGGAAATAGTTTGGCAAATTGAAAAAGAAAGCTAGAAAAAAAAAATCAAAAATAATTAAAATTATTAAATATTAAATACTATTTTCGATGTTTTCATTAAAAATTTATAGATATTATTAATATAAGAAAATTTAAAAGCAAATATTAAATATAATATTATAGATTCGTGGCTAATTTTATTGGATTTTAAATTTCAAGTTGATCAACTTTTTCTTTACAAAAAATAATGTGTACGTACTATTTATATAAAATAAAAATTTTTTGCTTAAATATTTCTACTTTATTTAATTTAATATATATATAAAAACCAAAATAATAAATTTAATTAATTTTTTTTTTTTAATTAACTTAAATTTTAATCACGATTTAAGACTATTAATTTGAAAAATATTAATAAAAAATACCAAAAAAAAAAAAAATTTGAAAAATATTAATAATTCGAAGAACAGCCATTAATGTGAAAATAAATTTCTTTAAAAAAAATATATATGAATTGTGATTGGAATATAATTAAAAATTTTAAATTTTAAAGATTAAGTAAAAAAAAAAAAAACAATGAATACTAAATATTATATGTAAGTCAAATAAAATATTTTGAAAATCTAAACAAATTTTTTTTTTTAAGTATCCAACGAATGGGCGCCTCTTTACTTAAAATGCAATATAAAAATATAAGAGTACAACGCCAATTTAGGTCATAAAGTATAAAGAAACGAGTAGTTCTATTTATATATAACCTAACAGCAAGGTTTTACAAACAGTTAAGACGTAAGTTCACCAGCTCCTACAGATTTTCGAATTCCATAAATAAACACTTAAATCAAAATAAAATTCTTGCTAAATTTTTAATGATGCTTATTGAATACAAAATTTTAAAGTAGTGACTTTTCAATTTTAAAACTCAATTTTTAAGATCATGTTCCAGTATTTTTAATCAAAATAAGAACAATATTCACATTGGATTGGATCGTTTACATTGGATTGTAAGTTTGGTTGGGTAAATGGAATAATGTTCATACAAATATCATGTGTCGTAGCTTCCTAAAACTAAAAACTATTAATTTATCGAGGCCGAGATCCAAACATACATTTCATTTCAAGTCATGCTAATCTTTTAGAAAATAAAAATATTCAATTCTTAAATCAATAATCCGACCAATAATTCTTGGTGATATAAAATTTGTATGTAGAGATCTGTATAAATTGAATTTTGCAATGCATTTGGCAAATAATGTACTAGAGAAATGTTGAAAAAAATTTGAACAATTCAATTTGTGCTCTTAATAATATTCAATATTCATGTAATTTGGTTCTGCCGACTGCTGGTCCGAAAAATGCTTTGCAAAATAAACATTCATAAAAGTTTTCATCAAAAAATTATTTATTTTTAGAGTATACCTATATTCTAAAAAAATTAGTTTTTAATTTTAAGACGAAAAAAGAAAAACAATTATTAATTACATATGTACATACATTTTCATTTTAATACCATTATTTTTAATTATTTCTGTTAATTCCATTAATTCACTCAGGCTTGACGATAAATTTGACATTTTACATAACTTAAATAGTAAAAGAAGTTTAAATTTTTAATTTATTTTGGTAATAGTACTAAATAATAGATATTTAACAGCAGGCAACTAATTTGGCAAAATTTTTAAAATATGTACATACTTGTTTTAATTTGTAATAAGTTTTAATAAGTTCTAATAAGTATCTAAGTAAACCAAATAAAGAAATTGATTGAATAATTCAAGTTAAAAAATTTGGCCGCTAGGTTCAAAAATGACAGTAGTTTGCAGATTAGGCTTCTAACCTGACTTTTAAAAAATTTTGACATTTCAATGTTATTTAATAAGTGCATATGCAAATACATACATCCAAAAAACATACAAAAAATGCATTTCTATATATTAGTTGCAAATTTCACCGGAGACATTTCTATTTCGAGACAATTAGAAATTAGGAATATTGAATTTTTAATTATTGAATGAATTAAAATATTATATCTTACATATATAAAATTTTTATTAAAAGAAATATAGAATCAATAATAATCAAAATGTTAAATAGTATTTTATTAAGAACAAAAAGTAAACATTTTATACATTATGTACATAGTTAAATAAAATATTAACAAAATTTTTTATTATATTTTGTAGAAAATTTTTCATCATTAGGCCATATGAATTTATCAACTACTGCGGCATTGTTTTCTAATCCAAAAACAGCAATACTGATGTTAAATATGGGTGGTCCAGAGAAAACTGAACAAGTTCATGATTATTTATTAAGAATAATGACTGATAGAGATATGATTCAATTACCAGTTCAAAGCAAATTAGGACCATGGATAGCACAACGTCGTACACCAGAAGTACAAAAGAAATATCAGGAAATTGGTGGAGGTTCTCCTATTTTAAAGTGGACAAATACACAAGGTGAATTAATGTGTAAAGAATTAGATAAAGTATCTCCAGAAACAGCACCACACAAGCATTATGTAGGGTTTAGATATGTTAATCCATTTACAGACGAAGCTTTAGTTAAAATTGAAAAGTAATAAGTTAATTATTCAAAAAATCACATTCGTTTTACTTATAAATTTATATTTTAGTGATAAACCGGAACGAGTTGTGATATTTTCACAATATCCTCAATATAGTTGTGCTACATCTGGTTCCAGTTTTAATTCGATTTATGATTATTATAAGAAAAAGTAAATTTTACTTCCTGTTTTTATATTTTAATAAAAAAAATTGAACTATAATTAAATATTTTAGTAAGATGCCATCAAATATAAAATTTAGTGTAATAGATCGTTGGGCAACACATCCTTTGCTAGTAAAATCATTTGCTGAACGTATTAAAGACGAACTTGCAAAATTTGTTGAAAATAAGCGAAAGGATGTAGTAATTCTATTTTCTGCTCATTCATTACCTCTTAAAGCAGTTAACAGGGGTGATGCATATCCTTCAGAAGTCGGAGCAACCGTTGAAATGGTTATGAGAGAATTAAAATTTAGTAATCCGCATTGTTTAGCTTGGCAATCAAAAGTAGGACCATTACCTTGGTTAAAACCAGCAACAGATGACGCTTTAAAGGTAAAGTTCAAATTAACTGAGTAAATAAAAAAAAATATTGAATTTTTATAAAATTAAAAAACAGGGATATGTTAAACGTGGACATAAAAATTTTATATTAGTTCCAATTGCATTTGTTAATGAACATATCGAAACATTACACGAATTAGATATTGAGTATTGTGATGAACTCGCAAAAGATGTAAGTACATATAAACCTTTTTTTTTTCATTACAATATTTATAAATAATTTGTTTTCAGATTGGAGTTGAAGAAATTAGAAGAGCCGCTACTCCAAATGATCATCCAATATTTATAGAAGCGTTAGCTGATATTGTTTCAACTCATTTAAAATCAAAAAATAAAATAAATCCAAGATTCTTAGTTCGATGCCCATTATGTGTAAACTCTCGCTGCAGTGATAGTAAGAAATGGTATAAACAAGTATGTTCTTAAAGTGAAAACTTGTTAAAAATTTTCATCAAAAAAGACATATGGGGACTGAGAACGGGTGTTTAAACTCTATTGAGTACAACTAATTTAATTTATTGTTGGTTGAAGGTTATTTTTTAATTGAAAGCAGTTTAATTCATATTTAATGTTTAGCATGCACCATCATTCGTTAATTGTTTTTTTTTTATAAATTTAAAATAAATATGTTAGCAAATTGAACGCATCTGCTTTTTATTTGGTTTATTATTAATTTGTACCCGGTGTGTTAGCTGTAATTTCATTCAACATTTGTTTTTTAAGTCACAAAAAATGTGAAAATTTATTTTGGTGTTATAATTGCAGTTTCCGTTAATTAATTTACGTATATCATAAAATATCAAAAAATTCTATATACATACCTACATTTTTTTTAAAAAAAATGCCTATTGGTCCGGTCCGTTTACAAAATTTTTACATCTTTTAGTAAAACAAATTTAGCTACAAGCAGGGATGTATACAAAAAAGTTCATTCAATGGGATAAACTTTTTCTGCATCACCCCAAAATCTGGAAAAGCTAAATTTTCAATCTAGAAACGCTTAACGATAGCTGCCTTTATAAAGTTTAAAAATATCACAAATTTATAAGGATTGACAGTTCCCTGGTTTACCATTATGTTAAACGCAATTTTTGCAATATTCTTAATATAAATATCTCCCAAACGGTATAAAATTTTGGGAGAACTTAGAATTTAGATCCTAAAATATACGTATAAGCCATTTAATGAAAATTTTTCTTTTGTTTCAAACCTTTTAGGATTATAAAGCTTCAATATTTGATCATAATCAATAATTTATAATTATATATCTTTAATAAAAAATACATTAATATAACAATATAAACAAATAATTTAATTGAATAATATAACCGACAGATATAGAATACCATACAATTCAAATACAAAATATGATAATAAAAACCAAAATTGAATTTTATCTATTGAAAATCTAAGACATTTCTTCATGTTATAAGGCGTAGTACTATCTTATGTTTAAATTGTATGTGGATCATTTGATCAGTTCTAATATATGAATATATCCCCACTGTTCCGACATGCACATATATAGTCAGGCGGTTTAGCTTATCACAGTGAACAGTTAGCGTAGAGGTGTCGGCAAAAAAAAATATTGAGCAAAATTAAAAAATTTATATTTTTCATTTTTAATCGCACAATATGAAATATTGTGATCTGTGTATTTTCAGTTAAAGTTTAAATTAGGAATACATGATTAATATTTGTTAATTTGGTACAAGAATGTTCCGTTCTGTTTCCACTGTGTTCCTAAAATTGGGGCCAATTTGAGTGGTTATTCGGCTCCCACACACCTCTGTTTCAGGTGGTTTGGATATCTATCACACGCCTCTTAAGATCTAATAAGCATATCTATCAAGGTGTTCTGTTAACTTAATGTTCCTGAGATGGGGGTTCATATAACTGTCAATTTAATTTGTTAGATGTTGGGTATTACCAAAGATAATGAATACAAGTTGTATTCATTATCTTTGGTATTACTAAGTCGCTGGCATCGACTTACTGTTATTTCATTACTTGTTTTGTTTCCTTAAACACTCACCTAATAAAAAACTGAGAAATTTTTAGAAACTATGTATTTTTCAATTTTAAAATTTGCTTTTTTAAAAACACTTGATTTTTTTATTACTTAGTTTTTTTATAATAGTAAAATATAGTAAAATGACATATTACAATTTATAAAAGATATTACAAACACGGTTGGTTATAAATATAATACCTATAATATTTTCTTATCTATTGCCTGATAGATAAAATTTTTTTAAATAAACACAAAAAAATCAAATATTGGATAAAAACTGAGTAGGTACTTGTTACAATTCTTCTATTTTTTGATGTAGTTCTGATTAGTAAAGTTAATCTGTTTTTATAAAAATAAAATAATTTAGAATTTTATCTTGCAGCTGTAAAAGAAAAATATAGACCAATTTTTACTTTTCATTCATAAGTTAAGCTTTAAAAAAAAAACCTTTATTAAAGGAAACGATGTGAACCAATCCTCTTTGACATGTGATTGGCAGTCAGTCGCATACTAAGTAAAAATTATTCAAATTCGAAATTAAAACTCCAAATTCTGTTCGACGACCGACGTACAAAAAATAAATTAATATTTGAATTTGAAAAACTAAATAAATTTAGATAATTAAAACAATTCATACGAATAACCAATCAGTATCGAAAGAAATTTTCGGCAAAATTTTGTCTACGCTATTGCCCGATATGAATTATGATTTATAACCCGTACTGTTTGTTATAAAATATAATTTTTTCTCCCCACCAAACTTTTTGATGTTAATTCTGAAAGACAATGTAATTGATTTTGGAATTAATGCTTTTTAGACTTTTTCCTATTTCTTTTCGATTTAAAAATATAAATAAAAAACAATTTCAAAACTACATATTTGAATTCCAATTTATAGTCAATCTACATCAAAAAATATTTTTGGCTTTGCAGATTTATTGACAGCTGTCAAATAATGAATTTTTTTTAGTAATGGCAGCACCAAAACATCAAAATCAAAGATGGCTATCTGACAGCGAGACTTGATTTGAGGAATTAGAAAAAAGGAAAAATTTTTAAAGAATTAAACATAAAAAAGTGTTAAAATATTTTATTATAATTCAGTTTATTTTTATCAAAATATAATATTTAGGACCTCAATAATATAATATTCAAAGTTTTTTATTTGGGATGTGAGAAAAATGTGTGATTGCAACGAGTTTTTACATCTCCTTGCATCTTGTAAGTTTTTTTTGGTTTTCGTGTATGAAAAAATATATTTTCCAATTGTCTAAAATGATTTTGTACATATAAAAACTAAAATGATAAATAATATAAAAAAATAAATTAAAATTTTTAATAATTATAGAATCAAAACTAATATAATTAAAAGAAAAAAATGTTATTCAATATTTTGAAAATTAACAATATGAAATTGCATTCTTTCGATTCGGTGAAAATTTCGAAATTTAGTACAATGGTGATTTTTTAATAGATCGGTGGCCCAAGAAAAATTAATTATTGAAAAAATATTAAATTTTTATTAGAAAATTTTGAATATAAAACTCGTAGTTCTATATATTTATTAATGAAAATGAAAAATAAACATTTAAAATTTTTACAAAGAGCCGGTATTTAATTAATCGGTATCTATCTCTCTATCTACACGTAAATATCTTTATGTTAAAAGACATTAGACTGCGTGTCTCGCTTCCTAAAAAAAAAAACGCTAAAATTATATTAAATTTATATTTGAGTTTTTTTTTTATTTTAAATTTATATTGCCAATTTATTTTGATTACCGGCTAACATTTTTGTAAATATCTTAAGTAAATAAAGTTTTAAACAGATCTATTAACAGTACATCCATTTGTTCTATTTCGCAAATTTACAATTACAAAATTTTGTTTCTTGTGTTAATAAAATAAAATACTTTTGTCTCTTAAGCTGGAAAATAATATTTGACCAAAAAATATTAAAAAGTTAAATATGTATATAATTTTATTAAAAAAAAACTATATATTTTCATATTAAACTTTCATCTTTTGATTTTATTATAACAATAAATAATTCTAGATGAAGCAAGACTTACAAGTAATGATGCAAAACATCTCGCGTTATTAAAAAGTGAAATTGAAATAATATTTGGATATACACAATCATGGCCTCAGAGGTAACATTATTTTTTATTTAATTTTTTTATAAATTTGCTTATTGTTTATAATTTCAGGCAATGCATGTGTATATATCGAGATCAAAAAAATTTTGAAAGATTCAATTTAGTGATACAATCTATGATATGTTTTTCGGTTTATAATTTAAAAAATATTAAAAGATTAATAGAGGAATTAATTTGTTTAACAAATCCAAGTCAACAAAAACAATCTCCAGAAAAATTAAAACAACATCATTCAAAAGAATCAAATTCTTCAGATGAAGAAACTCGAAAAAAAGAAGATTTTTGTTACATGAAACAAGAAGAAAAATGGATTTTACCAGAAGTTGAAAAACTTTTAGTCTTAGTATCAAAAACTTTTTTATTAAATTTCCCATTATATATTGCTTATAAGCATGGTGTACATTCACGCCTTGATGAAATTAGTACTGAAGAGGCACAAAATTTAAGTACATTTTGCGATTTGCATGATAACGAAATTCCAGCATTTTTATTGCGAAATGTTGCATTATTTTGTAATAGTGGTGGCTTTCAAGCTATGATGTTATGTTTTGAACAACCTAATTTACCAGTTACAACAGCTCATGCAATAACAGCAACTGTTTCTAATATAAAATTATGGTTAAATTATCGTTGTATTTTGCAATTATTTTTACCATTACGTAGTAGTGTACTACATTATATGTGTAAATTATCTGATCAAGATTTAAGGTCACCAGCAACACGATCAATGGCGGATTTTGTTTGGTCTGCCATTAGAGATCCATTAGATTCTTCAATTAATTTTGATGTTGAAGGTTTGGCATTAGCATATAAGTATTTTACATCTAGCACATTAACTATGAGATTAGCTGGTATGTATATTTTGTAAAAATGAGATTGCAAAGATAATATTTTTATTTTGTATTTTAGGAATGGCTCAAATAAATGCGCATATAAATTTATTTAATGAAATATGTACAACTGAAACTGTTGGTGAGGTGGAAGTTGTAGGTCAAAAATTGGGTGACTGGCTAACTGAAAACCAAATAATACAACACCTATTTGGGCCAAATTTACATGTTGAAGTTATTAAGCAATCTCATATAGTTTTAAATTTTTTGGCTGTTGAAAATCAAATAACCGAAGATCATATAAATTTAATATGGCAAGCAGCACAACTAAAACATTGTTCAAAGCCAGTATATGATATTCTCCCATCTTTGGTTAAAAACTTGGCACCTCGCCCGGCAATGCATTTATACTCTTTATTGTGTCGTCTGGATCCCAAAGAACATACCGAACAAAGTATTTATATTATATCAGCACTAACAAAATTAATTTGGTCTCGTGATGGTGTTAGATCTCAATTAGACTTACCAACGGAACATAATTTAGCTCAGAACACTGTGGTTGCAATAAGTTCCGAAAATAGCGTAAGCATTGATGGTAGCAATACAGAAGAAGATCAACAAGATGAAGATAGTTCTTCTGTTAGTCATAAGAGTCATATGGATTTGGAAGGAAATGATTGTTCTGATTTTGGAGCTCCACCTTGTAAACAAGCTCGACGTAAACATCATGAGTGTGCTAATGCAGATGGTAAAAGATAAAAAAAAGTTATTTGGATTTTTAATAAATAAATTAATATTTTATAGAAATTACTAAGGCTAAACAACACATCGCTGAAGAAATAGCTAATGTTAAGGCAAAAAATTCTTCTCCGTGAGTAATATTGTCTAAATTATAGGATTTATCAACAACTAAAATGACTTATTGGTAAAAATTTTGTGTTTGAAATTTTAGAATTCAACTGAAAGGAAGGCGGCTTTCCAATTTAGAAGAAAATACAAGCAGTGATGACGAATGTGTTCAAACCGAAGATGTTGCTAGAAAAAAAATTAGAAAACGTCGAAAAAATAATAATGCACATTTGACACGTTTAGCGCATGAATTTGTTGAAGCTATTTGGGATGCAGAATCACACAGTGACGGTGAAGTTGGAATTGTAGATTCAGATTGCAGTGATCCACCTCAAATTCAAAGGGGTTTAGGAATACCCGGTACATCTGATGGTTTATTTATAAGAGCCATAGCTGATACTCATTTAAATGAATTATTGAGTGGTGGAGAAAATGATGAAAGTTATTCATCTCCAATGAGTAATAAATCAGAAAAGAATATGGCTGACTTTGACGAAGATGATTCCCCTTGTGAAGAAGAATTAGCTCAATTAGTAGCAAAAAATCATAATTGCTTACCATCATTTACTATGCCAATAGCGATTCGAGATAATGCTAATGGTAGTGGTAGCAGCACAAGTGGTGCTAATGGTAATAATGTAACTGGAAATTCTAGTGGTGCTACACAAGATGATTCAACTAGTGATAAAAACCGTAATAGAAATAGAAAAAACACTCCTACTTCAGGAGCAAAAATTGAAGAAATTAGTTCAGCATCAGCTAATGCTGGTAATACATCTGGAACAGCTTCTGCCTCATCTAAAGAAGAGAATGTACCAATTTTTAAGATAATGGATGTATGTAAACCTGGAAATACCTTGTTATGGGATCTGCTGCAGGATGACAAAATTGTAAGTTTTCTTTCATAAAATTTTTTTTCAAAATATACCATATTTTTCAACGTTTTGTAGGGTTTACTTGGCGAATCATTAGCTATGGAAGCAGAAAAGGCTTTAGGTGCTCTGTTATGTTTCAGTATGAACAAGTTACTTCGTACTAAATTTATTGAAGGTTGTTTACAAAATTTAGCTGCAAATCGCACTGTTATAGTTAGTTTACGTTTATTACCAAAATTGTTCGCATCATTTCAACAATTTCGTTCTTCGGATACTCACCAATTAACAATGTGGGCTGAAAGACAACATAAAATGATGTACCATTTTTTTAATAATATTAAATTTTATTCGAATTCAATGAGAAACAATAATGAAGGTCAAGTTCTTAAAGAAAATGGTCAAACTATGTATTCACATATTACACAAGTGCAAGTTAGATTGCAATTCTTAACATCATTGTTTAGTTGTTTGGGGTCACCTAAGTCTTTTCGCTTAAGTTTGGAACAAGTAGATGCTCTATGGGATTGGTTAGCAAATGATCCTGAATGTGCTGATTGTTTGTTTGCTTGGTTGCAAGTTCAAGCAAAAGGTATTGAACAACATGCACTTGGAATTGAAACACTTCAGCATTTATACTTAAAAAAGTTACCGGAATTAAAACCAGAAGGAATTTCTATGGTGGCTTTAGGTTTATTTCAGCAGTTATGTAGTTTAGCACGTTTAGCTATAGCTCACTACGAAAAACAATCTGGAGTTGGAGCGGATGAGTCAACAGCTTCAGCTGCAAATATTGTAGGAATGAATCATTTGTGGAAAATTGCTTTAAGAGCTCATAATACTGAAGTGTCATTAGCGGCAATCCAGTACATTAATTCTTTTTATATGGGGCAACAACTTAAATTAGAAAAAGAATTCGTTGCTCAATGTATGGATCATTTAATACAAGCTGCTGAAGATTTAAAAACTTCAGATAATCAAGATCATGCGCTAATGTGTGTTCAAAGAGCTTTAATGTTATTAAATACACATTTGGAAACGTTTAGAAGGCGCTATGCTTTTCATTTGAGACGGTGGGCTCTTGAAGGTAAAGGTATAGGATCTCACAGTAATTTAAGAAATGAAGGTTCTGGACCACCTATACGAATCATATTACAACCAGCAGGATTGTCTGAGAAATCAGTGTTACATATGCATGCTTGTGATTTGATTGCTGAGCTAAAAGCAGAAATATCTAAATGGTTAGTGAATTAAAATCTATGGTCATATATTGTAAATAATTTATTGTTTTAAGGTGGGAAACCCTACAAGGTGGAGCGAAATCAGCTGGAGTATCAGCACCCGTTTTAGGTTTATTACTAAGTGAAGGACCACTTAGAATAATAACACAGGGTCAAGAATTAACTTCAGAATATGATGAACGAAGCTTAGGTGATGTTGGATTTAAAGATAATCAAGTATGTTAATTAATAATTTTAAATAGGGACATGTAATATTTAATTCGATTATATAAATTTTTAGATAATTTATGTCTCACTTGGGGGAAGAGGTGCACGTAGAAAAGAACCACTTGATCATCCTACATTACAACCGCCACCGCCCAAGGAATGTCTTCCTACAGTTTTATTATTGCAACCAAGGTATTTGGAAGAATTATTTCGTTTAATGCAAACTTTAGGTGATATGAAAATGCAAGGAAAGTGTACTAGTTTTCAACCTCATATAAAAGCACAAATTCTATCTCGTCGCATTTGGGATATTTTAGCAATACTACCAACGGATCCAAATTTACTAGAAGCATTTAAAAATCTTTATAAAGATTTACATATTGTGCAAGGGTTTCGTGGTGAAGGTGCTATGTCAACTGATTATGTAGATCTTGATTCCTCTAGTTGTGAATCTGATGATAAGAACCCTGGCGATCGATTAAAACAGAAAATTGCAGAATTGTTAGATCCAAATAATTTACAAAAATTTATGTATTCGTTATACATTGTGGAAACGTTAGCGCTCAAAACAAAACAACAACAGAACTGCTGTGGCAATACAAGTGGAAGTAGTGAAAATTCAAGCTTTAAATTAATACAACCCAAAATTGTGCAACGTGGGGGAGCTTCAGGTTCTACAAAAACACGAAAGTCTTCTTTTAAAAAATCGTCATCAGATGAAGCTGAAAAATCAGGTGAAGATCAAAGAAAAAAATCTACTAGTGATGATAAAATAGACACCATAGAAAGAAAGGATAGCAAAAACTCTTCACGGAAAGATTCAGAGGATGAATCAACAAAAGGTTAAAAAAATTATATTTTTTTAATATAAGTTTATTTATTATTTTTTTTTAGAGGTTGGAATTAATAAGATTACTCAAGAAGAAAATAAAGAAAATATGAACATGGACATGACAGAAACGTCAACAATTGAAGTGAAGGAAGATAGCACACGACTGCGATGGAATGAAGTTTTTATCAAATGTGGCGGAATGCAGCATTTATTTGATATTTTTATTTCGGGTTTATTACAAAATAGTTATCATTCTGAAGATAAATATAACGAATGGCGTCATGACTGCTTAGCTAGTCTGCTTAGAATAATTTGTATTTTAGGGTTTGAAGAATTAAAACCAGATGATATGCTTTTAGTTATTCCGAAACCTTATGCATTCATGTTAGAAATGATGGAAGTTGATAGCACATTAAAACGTTTAGCTTCAATTTTACATGATGAATCGGCTCATCAACATAGTTTAAATCAATTACAACTAAGAACCGGGTTTTGGGGTAGAGCACAAGTTGTTCAATTTGTGATGAATATTTTAGTTAGTTTTGTTCATGCTTCTAAATCAGCACGTGAACTTCTATGGTCTAAACCAGAATATTCAGGATGGTTGCAAAAATTTATTTTGGATGATCCTGAACCAGCTGTTCGCCGTGAAATATGCGCTGGTGTTTATAGAATTTGTTTAGGAAATTCCAAGACATTTCCAGATTTATTAGGACCTTTATTGCAAAAGTTAGTATCATATTTACCAATTGCGGAAAAAATGACTTCACATGGATATACTGGATCAACTGCTCAGCATATTGTTTCAGCACATCATGAAGATGGTATTTTTTTTTCTATTTTAATAGTTTAGCTTCTTACAATACTAAAATAATTTTAGGTAAAGAACCATATGGTCCTGCATGTCGTGATTATTTCTGGCTGCTTTCTAGATTAGTAGATACCTTATCACCAGATATGATAAAAGAATGTTTTGATGACTCTTCTCAAAATTCATTAGACATCGAACAACTTTGTAGTAATTTAACAAAAAGTATTTTAGATAGAGATTTCTATGAAACTCGTCACGGCTATCAAGACGATGGTTTGGTTGGGCTTTTAAATCTTATGACAAATTTAATTAAATATGACCCGCCATATAAATACAGTCAACAAGTTCAAACTTTTATTGATAAAATATTTCTTTTCCTGTTTGATTTACCATGTCCTGCCGATCGCCGCAAACCGAAATGTAAATCTCAAGCATCTCGAGCAGCAGCATATGATTTATTAGTAGAATTATGTAAAAATGCGCCTCATAACTACCAAATATTACATAAGAAACTCTTAGAACAACATCGACCCGGTCCTCATCCACCTTATCCATGGGATTATTGGCCACGTGATGATGGTCGATCTGAATGCGGCTATGTAGGATTAACAAATTTAGGTGCTACATGTTATATGGCATCTTGTGTTCAACATTTATATATGATGCCACAAGCTCGTAAAGCTATTTTAAGTGTTCCTCCCCAAATGGCTAAAAAACATGCTCAAACTCTACACGAATTACAACGAATGTTTGCCTATCTGTTAGAATCTGAACGTAAATCTTATAATCCTCGGTCATTTTGTCGGGTATATCAAATGGATCATCAACCTTTGAATACTGGAGAACAAAAGGATATGGCAGAATTTTTTATCGATCTGGTTTCAAAATTAGAAGAAATGACTCCAGAGCTTAAGACTCTTGTTAAAAAACTCTTTTCTGGTACCCAAAGCAATAATGTGGTTTCATTAGACTGTGGTCATGTAAGTCGTACAGCTGAAGAATTTTATACCGTACGTTGTCAAGTTGCCGATATGCGTAACTTACAAGAATCTTTAGATGAAGTTACCGTTAAGGATACATTAGAAGGAGATAATATGTATACTTGCTCTCAGTGTGGAAAGAAAGTTAGAGCTGAAAAGAGAGCATGTTTTAAAAAATTACCTCGAATATTATGTTTTAATACTATGCGATATACATTTAACATGTTAACAATGCTTAAAGAAAAGGTTAACACGCATTTCTCTTTTCCCATGCGATTAGATATGTCGGATTATGTTGAAAAAACCCTAATGCCACAGCAGTATCAAGGTAACTATTTTTTTAAATTTTTATTTTGCATTTTACATGATCAATTTAAAAAATTTAGAAGACAAAAGACGAAAACGAGAAAGAAAATTAAGTGAAAGATTATTAAAAGAAACTGAAAAAGATCCTTCGGGAGAAATAACGAAAATAAATACTAATGGAATTACAGAAGAAAGTGAAGATGATGATGATGAGCAAAGTGGATATTACGAGTAAATATAACCTTAATTTTTTAGTTTATAGAATTAACACAAATATTCAAAATTAATATTTTTAGATATGATTTAGTTGGTATTACGGTTCATACTGGTACAGCAGATGGTGGACATTATTATAGTTTTATTAAAGAACGAAACGATTTACATACACTTCAACAACAACAAAATAATCCTCATCATCAAGAAAAATGGTTTTTATTTAATGATGCTGAAGTTAAACCGTTTGATCCATCACAAATTGCGTCCGAATGTTTTGGGGGTGAAATGACAAGTAAAACATATGACTCCGTAACTGAGAAATACTTAGACTTTAGTTTTGAAAAAACAAACTCTGCTTACATGCTTTTCTATGAACGTCGAATATCATTGGATCGTAAACAAAGTTGTCAAAGTGCTAGTGATTTGGTTAATTGTAATGCAACTACAAGTACAGCTGTTGATATTAACCAATCTAATCCAATTATTGACATTCAAAATGAGACTGAACATAATAAATTAAACAACATGCAAAAACTTAGTAGTAGTAATTTAGGTGAAAATGTTTGTGATATAGATGTTAGCAATAAAAGTAATGAAAATAAGACAAATACAAATCAAACTGGTAATAGTAGTGGAAGTTCCATATTAAATTCAAATACAATATGTAATATATCATCAGCTCCAACAGCATCGACATCAACATCTTCATCAGTGTCATCATCATCATCTTCTCTATCACCTAGTACATCGTTACAAAAATTACCTTTATTACAATGCAACGATAGAAATACTGTAAATGATCCAAAAAGAATAACGTTAAGTAAAGAATTGGAAGATTGGATATGGCAAGATAACAAGCAATTTTTACAAGATAAAAATATTTTTGAACATACTTATTTTAAGTACGTTTAATATTAAATTGAGTACTTTTTATTCATCTTTAAACTATAAATAAAATTTCAATTTTAGTTTTATGTGGCAAATTTGTGGTCATATTCCGCAAACTTTACTAATGCAAACTGATGTAACCTGTATGGCAGCTCAGTTATCTGTTTCATTTTTCATTGAAACTTTTATTCACGCTAAAGAAAAGGTATATAAAATACACGAATACTTTTATAAAAATTACAAATATTTTGTTTTTTAGCCAACGATGGTGTTATGGGTAGAGTTGTTAACAAAACAATTTAATGCAAGTCAAGAAGCTTGTGAGTGGTTTTTAACCCATATGGCAGCAGAACCATGGTGGCCTGTTCAAGTGCTTATACAATGTCCAAATCAAATGGTGCGACAAATGTTTCAGCGTTTAGTTATTCATGTTATTCAAAGATTAAGGTAAAATTTTCAATCTCATTTTAATTCTGTTAATTTTAAAATAATTATTTTTTTAAAGGCCTTCTCATTACTCTCTGTATTTAAAAACTGATCCTGGAGATGATGGAAAAGATTCTATTGGAAATCATTCTTGTACTACCAAGTTTATCAAATCTCTAATACATTTAATGGAACATGGTGCAAAACCGCATCTTCGTCATCTCTCAGAATTTTTTGGGCTTTTGTATGAATTTTCACGAATGGGAGATGAAGAGGCGCTATTTTTGTTACGAATCAATGTAATTCGTAGTGTAGCTGATTTTTATTTAGGAAATAAAAATCAAGACTGTGTAAGTATTATTATTAAAAAAAAATATTATGTAAATTAAACCTGCTTTTTATTTTTAGCTTGATTCTGGTTCTGGTGACGATGAGAATTCGTCTGACGAAGCTCTTTCAATTGATAAAGCACGTCCGGCATCTTTGGATAAAATGATAGCATTAGTTGCATCACTCGTTGAAAGATCTAGAGGACCTGATTTTCGTTTACATTTGTCACCAAAAGATTATAATGCTATTGCTGGTGGAAAGGTATTGACTATCGATTTAAATAATAAATATAAATGCATATTATATTTACATAATATTTTCATTGATTCTTTTTTAGGGATTTCCTTTTCTTTATCAACAAATTCGAGATAATATTAATCCTCATCAAACACGGCATTTAATACATGCTTTATGTCGATGGGATGAAAGATTAGCAAATCAAATTATAACAATGTTATTTGCATCAGTAACTAAGCACACAGAGCTATGTGGACCATTTTTTAAACTTCTTACGTTATTAACGGAAACTCAAGGTGGTCCTTCAGGATTACCTTGTTTTTCACAATTAGTTCTTCAAAGAGTTTGGGATGCAGCAGAGTATTGTCCGCAATCAGCATTAGATTGGCTAGCTGTACAAGCTCCTCGTAATAAAATTATACATGCGTGGATTTTACAAAGTGCTGAAAGTTGGGTTGAACAATTTTTAATGGCCCATAATAATTCGAGAGTTCGAAATGGTAACAAAGTTGTTTTTAATAATAATTTTTAATAAAGAAATTTAAATATGTATCCATAACTATATATTTTATTATTTTTTAGCGGCCTCATTTTTACTAGTTTCACTTGTTCCATCACAATCTTTTCGTGCTAATTATCGCGCTCATTCATTACATAAATTAGTTTCGAATGCACAACATAGGGAATTAAGTAGTGATGCGCAAATAATTTTACATAACATTATTAATCTTCTATTGAGATTACTAAGAGCTGCAAGAGTTTATACAGACATTGGAATACATGGAACAGCAAAGTTAACAGCTTATTTTACTTTATTAACATATTGCATGGTTTCCAAAGTTGAAAAATTAATGGTATGTTTGAATTAAAACAAAGTCTTAATAAATTTTAAATTAAATTCATTAACAGCTTGGACCATATATGCGTGCTCTATGGGATTTATTTCACCCAAGATTATCTGAACCTAGTGTACCAGCACATCACAATAAACATGCGCTTTTAGCATTCTGGCATCATGCAATAACAGATTGTCCAGAAAATGCACAAATTGTAGCGAATTGCCCCGAAATAACTAGAAATATTGCTTTTAATTATATTTTGTAAGTTTTATGAAATGGATTCCTGAAATTCCAAACAATATTTTTATTTTGTTTAGAAAATTCAATTTCTAATATTTTTCAAATTTTTTTATTTTTTATTTAAATTCTCTTTTTTTTTAGAGCGGATCATGATGATTCTGAAATTGTAGCTTATAATCGTGCTATGTTACCAGCGTACTATGGTTTGCTAAGGTTATGTTGTCAACAGAGCAGAGCTCTAACTAGACAGTTAGCTGCTCATCAAAATTTACAATGGGCATTTAAAAATATTACACCGCATCCAACACAATACTCAGCAGCTGTTGATGAATTATTTCGTTTAATGACATTGTTTGCAGCAAGGCATTCGGATTCATCAGAACAGGAGCAACATGAAATTAACAGTTTTCGAAGGACCACATTGTCTGCATATTTATCCAGTTTAGACGGTAGAGTATCTTGGGGAACGTTAATAAGTGCACTAAGAATATTAGGTACTCAATATTTTTATTTTTTTTTATTTTTATTTGTTTTTCTTTAAAATCTAAAAAAAAGTATTTGTAATAAATTTTCTTCAATTTTAATTATATAGTTGATAATGATGAAGATCGCCTTTTTGTTGTTTATAACGGTGGGATAGAAATGTGTTTTGATGCTTTACACACTTTACATTCCATGTATCATGAAGCTACAGCTTGTCATGTGTCTGGAGATTTACAAGAGCTACTAACTGAATTATTACTTCTTGTTAGTGCATTACGTTTAAGTTGCCGTATAACTGATCCAAAAACAAAATTACAACAACAAACACAGCAACAGCAAAAAAATTTAACGTCACAAAATCAGCAAAGCCAACAACAGGCACAAACATCTTCAGCAGCTATAAATAGTGCTGTTTCATTAGCTGCTAGTGCTAGTTTAACCCCAAATATAAAAGGTTTACCAGAGGCTGTTAAACGTTTAGCAACATTTTTAAATACATATAATCCACCTGAAATACGAAATTTAACGTTAGATGTTCTGAAAGAAATGGTGCGAAATCCGAGTTTGGATGTTACCAGTATTTTAGCTCCTATATTTACACATTGCCATTACTCAGCACAAAATTCACCAAATTCAATTGGACCATTAGGACCATATTTTCCCCGTCGTGGAGCCAAAACACCATGGCCAACAATATCAAAAAATACACCAAGACCTCCTAGACCCATGGTTCAAATGAGTATACCTCAAAATCAAATTATACAAAAAGGTATTGATAAAGAATATGATTGTCATTTGGAGGCTTTCTATCGACCGTATCATGATTTTTTGGATGTTATGATGCGTATGGCTGTGAATACAAATCAGTTAAATGAGTTATTAGTCAAACTAAGTTGTTTAGCTGCAATAGAGGCTGCCCCATTGCATTTCAATTTATTTCCTAAATTTTGGGTAGGAATTTTTAGTAATAAAAGCACAAATAAGTAAGTTTTTTTTTGTGTATTGCTAATTCTTTTTTTAACAATTTTTTTTTATTTTTCTTTAAGATACGTGGAACTTTTAGTTAACACACCCGTTTTAGTTGAATACGTTGATATATTGCTAAGAGATGAAAGAGTTTCCCTTAATGATCCTGTAATAAGAAATTTTCTTGAAATATATTATCCAAAAGTAGAATCGGTAAATTTTATAAAAATCTAGTATGAAAGTTTTTTTTATTATATTTTACTTTAGGTAACAACGCGATTAGCAATTTCACGTCTTTTATATGCTATTAGTTATACGTTACATACAAAAGATGATTTAGATGATTTATGTGGTGACTTATATGCCATTCGAATAATTGCTCAGGCAACAGGAATACCTTTATCAGTTCGAAAACAATTAAGAACTGCATTAAAAGTAGCATTAGTTAAAAATCAAGTAGAAATTTATGATAGAGGTGAGCAAAAAAAAAATTAAACAAACAAAAGAAATTGTTGATTAACGATAAATGTTAAATTTTATTTATATCTTTTAATTTTTAGCTGAAGAATTAATACCACCGAAAAAGAAAGTTAAAATGTCTCCAATCGAATCACCAGGCAGTAGTAGTTTAAGTATTAAAATAGAACAAAAGCAAACTGATTTCGAAACAGATGCTGTAGTTCCAGAAATTAAAAATTCATTACAATCTCCTCCAATTGCAAAAAAATCAGATAACGCTGAAACAAAACTTAAAGAAGATAATATGATAACATCATCCCCAAATGACAAAAATGCTAAACCTAAATTGATTGAGGGTAGTACAGATACAAAACTTAATAGTACTGATAGTCCAATATCCCCAATTGAAGATCAGCACTCATCACCTTCTGGATCTGAAGATATATTAAAACATATTTCATGTAATAAAGATGAAGACAATTTATCAGTACCTCGAGCAACAACACCACCAAGTTCAGGTTCAGGAGCAGTTAAGAGTAAATTGAATGATAAATATATTGAAGAATTGGAAAAAGAAAAATGTTACTTAAAAACTATTGAAAGCTTTATAAAGGCTATATTAGAATTATTGCAAGATGAAGATGATGAAGACTCATCCCAACCATCATCGTCGTCTTCATCTTCCGGTTCACATAATTCTTTTAGTGCGCAAGCTAGTCCATCATTAAGAGCTTCTAACTCACCAATAATTTCTGTAACATCAGCTAATGGAACAGCACAATCGACACCAATTGAAGATTAAATTAGTATAAAAACATTGAAAAAATAGTTAAAATTTTAATTGATGGAAAATAAAATTGATTTTTTTATTCACTTAGAAATGTTATATTAAAAAAATTCATGATATAACAAAACGCAAAAACAAAAAATAAGTGAAAAAAGAATAGAATGATTTTTATTTTTAAGCGGTAAATAATAATTAAACGAATATACAGGGTCATAAAAATTAATTTGAATTTAAAAAAAAAAATATTTTTTCAAATTTTAATCACTATGTCCCCACTCTTTTTAAAATTGCTTTTTTAAAAAAACTTTTTAAAGATTACAATTAAAAATTTGTTACCGAATTCAAAATTGTTTTTTAAATTCATATATTCGGAAGAAAATACCATTAGTATAATAGCGAAAAAAAAATATAGAGCTCAGTGGATCTAAGCACTTTAATGGTATTGTTTTTTTTCTAAATTATTATTATCACATTCAAATCTTAATACACATTTAAACTTATAAAAGTTAAAAATTATTTTCCCTATTTTAACAATTTTTTTTATAAATATTCAATAATGTGACTGTGTATATTAAAAATTAATATAATTCTTAAGATAAATTTTGTAAAAAAAGAAAAGAAAATTTCTTAAAGTTAAATGTATTTTTTTTTTATTTAAATTCTTAATTATTATTTTTTTTTTAGATTATAGTAACATTAAGGTTTATCAAAGTTTGTAAAAAAAAAGATAAAAAAAAAATTTAAAAAAAATTATTCTAATTATTATATTATATATTATACTTATTAATCCTAAAGCACTCCTTTATTTATAATTCCTAGAAAGTAAATTTATTAAAATTAATGAAAAACAAACAAAAGAAATATATATATATATAAAATATGTACATCCAATGAAATTTTGTTACTGTTTTTTATATAGTAGAAAAGAAATAATTTTTAAATTAAAGAGAAAAGAAAGTAAATATATGATGAACAACCAAAATGCTGTGTACTTTAAATTTCATTCAAATAATATTTATTAATTTTTCATATATTTGTCAACTTTTAAATCTTTTTTTCTCATTTAACAAATTATTCTAAGATGATAATCTTTTAAGTTCTTGTTAAACAAAGAAAGTATTTACAAAAATCCACAAAACCAAATTTAGTAAGCATGATTATTATATTTTTTTTTTAAATATTAATTTTTATATACATATAACGACCTGCTTATTAAAATTTTAACAGTTTTTTTTTATTAAAAATTATATATGAACTTGATTGTAGTTTTCAAACAAAATAGAGTATGTGACTTGCAAACTGGGATTAAATTATTCATTTAAAGCATAATTAATGACTTGTTTTTTCTTTATTTTTTTTAGAATTTTTCAAGCAAATTAGAACAACCTACCAAAATTATAAAGATTGTTTTAAAAATTAGAATATTAATAAAAAAAATTGGCTATTATATTTATCTATTAAAAGAAATAATTTTATTAAAAAATTTTTATTTTAAGTGCAGCAGGTTTCGAATTATCAACAATATTTTAAGAAAAAATTTATTACATTTAGTTATTTAAGTGAATTTATTATTAAAAAAAACTTTTAAATATTTTATAATACATAACAAAAATAAATCGGTTCATTGGATATTAAGAAAATAGAATTTGATTTCATTTTGTTTCGATCGTTTTTTTATTAAACTTTTATTTCTTAATCCATTTTTAGTATTTCATTTTTATTTTTATTAAAATTATAAATGCATCGTTTTTACTTTGATAGGTGTTACTCCCCATACCATAAAATGTATTTTTGATAACAGAAGAAATATAATAGGTTGTTCTGATTTCCAAGAAAAAAAAAACGTATAAATAAAGTTGTCATGAACTAAGTTGCATTTTTGTGCCCAGAAAATTTAAATAATTTAATTAGATTCGTTTTATTAAAAATTTAATTTAATTTTTTAGCAAAAATTAGAGTAATTCTAATTGTTTGATTGAATTAAGATTACCTTCATTTAAAATTAATAACATTATAGCAGATGAAAATCTGAAGAATAAAGGTTACTTAAACAGTTTGATTAAATATACAAATTAAAATGCAAAAGAACTTATGGGAAATTAATTTGGAAAGAGATTAAATAAGGTTCTATATATCTGAATGTTCTATCAAGATTAAGAAATTATGCGATCATTCAAAAGTTAAATCGTATTTAACATATCCCAGATCAAACACTTGTTATTAAATATCATAAGCATAACATCAAATTAAGGTAAAATAAATCTTATACTTAAAAAATAACATGTCCAAAGATTTTCGATTTTAATTTTGATAGTATTTTTTAAAATTTTAAATTAATTTACTATTTTCTTTTTATGAAAATTGTAAATTTGGCTGTAAGATACATAATAAAATAATTATGAGCAGATTAATTATTTAATATTAATTACAGTCTAATAAATTCTATTAATTGTTTAAAATAAAATCTAAAATAAATTGCAACGAAATTTAATTCTATTCTTAGGTTTCTTTTTTTTTTTATTCTAGAAATATATTAATCATTAATATAAAAGTTTTACATGTATTATTTACATACATATATTAATATAAATAAAAAATTTTGTATTATAAATGAAAATAGCATAAATAAAAGAAAAGTAAGTAAATTTTATAAATTTCATATGTGAAAATTTTAGACTTCTTTCGTCACATAAAACATTCATAATCAAATTAAATTTAGTTTTCTAAACACTTCTCTATCTTCTATTTATTAAATTTATTATAAAAATTATATTAAATCAATTAATTTAAATTGCAAATTTCTTGTTCTATAAATTTAAATATTAATAGAAAAATAAATTGAAATTATAGGAATAATATTTATAAAGTGAAAATAAAAAAAAAAAAACAAAATTTT
Source organism: Dolichopus griseipennis (assembly GCA_963082915.1). NCBI lineage: Eukaryota > Metazoa > Arthropoda > Insecta > Diptera > Dolichopodidae > Dolichopus > Dolichopus griseipennis. Next base: position 45,784,368 of record OY720441.1, read on the forward strand.
AGGTGATAAATTTTATAAATTTTTAAAATAAGGAAATTTTTTGTTTTAATTTTATTCAATAATATAAATTATTTAAAAAACGAATATGTAAAGTAATAAGTTCGTAATTTAATATAAATATTTACGGAATACAGTGTACATTGTAGTAAAGTACAGAAAATTTGAATTTTAATTACGCGATTTAAATACAAAAAAAATTAATTGAAATTGGTTTAAATACATTTTATGGATACTATTTTGAAACATTTCCTTCACAGATTCCGAATTCCGAACTCAATATTAATAAATTTTTAATTGATCAGTAAAACAAAATAACAAAAAGTATTCATCTGATACGATGGCTAATCTGAGTTATTTGAAATTCTAATCTTCTGTTACTGGCCCTGACCGGCTTAATACAATTGTGAGAGACTAGTGAATATAAATTGAATGATATAAATTCGAACATATATTTTACTTTTCATTTTTCTATTTTGTACTTTACTATTCTTACCTTGTACAGTCTATGCTAATATTTTATACAATAATTTTAGTTTTCTTTTTATTTTACACCTCTTTCTATATAATTTTTATTTTAATAATTTTCTTCTAGGTTCACGCCTTATACTTAAATTAAAAAAAAAAACATACTAAAAAAAATTAAGGAAATAAATATTTTTTATAAAAATTATAAATTTATTTAAAAAAAAAAGTATATATAAAACGAATTTAAAATAAAAAAAAAAATAAGAGAAAAGTATAAAAATTAATTAATTACAATTAGAATTAATATAAAACACTTTTTATTACTTCTGGTATATAAGTAAAAAATTATTTAGATATTATGTATTAAAATTGATGAAAGAACAAATAAAAGTAAAATATAATAAAAATCACAATTTAACTTACATGCATAGATGTTTTTATTGTGTATAAAACAAAAATGAAAAAAACAAAATGTATTATATTTGGAAAGAAAAGATCAAAAATGATTATAAATGTTTCAATATTTAAAATATAAAAAAAAACAAAAAATATATATTACAGTTTAGTTTCTTTGAAGATCAGCAGTTTAATTCTTTAAAAATACAAAATAAAAGGACCTCAAAATGAAAACCTGTATTAAAAAATAAATTAAAAAATTAAATTTTGTTTTGAAAAATTTAAAAAATAGGACTTAAAAAATAAAAGTTTCATCCATCAACATAAAAATATCCGTGTTATCAAAAAAGCGTCACTGAGATGATTAAAAATATATCACGTCACTTTTAATGGCGCAGATCTGAAGTTGCAAAATGTCAAAAAACGTAGCTATCAAATTTTTCAATCACAATTCAAAACGTTGAAACAAATTAAGTAAATAAACATAATTAATTTTACAATCAATGAACTATAACTAGTAAAACTTTAACTTTATTTAATAATTTTATAAGGTAAATTTAAAATTTAATTTTATATTCTCAAATTGGAACTAAAGGCAGGTTTTCATGAGAAAATTTTAATCCAGTAATCTTGACTTTAGAGAGAGAGGTATATAGTATACTTTCAATAGGAGAGAAAGAGTAAAATGATTAAATTTATATTAAAATTTTTTTATATCTTTTGACAAAAACAAATTACATAACCTTATTTTTTAATTTTTAAATTTATATTTCGCGAATTTTTCAATTCAAAGTTAAAATTTTATTAATTTAAAATAAATGATAAAATTTTAATCAATTTCAAATAATTTTAAACAAAAATTCGAAAAGAATGGTATAAAGGCCAATTTTCATTACGGCAGTTTCCTGGGCAAAAGTTAGAGCATAGGCAGAAGATACAAAAATACTATTTGTGCGACAAAGAAAAAACGATAAATTACTGGGAGAAACATATAAATTACTTGGAGAAACATCAATTTTGCTTAGCCCAGTATTAAGAGAGCGCCATAATCCATGTCAAAAAGATGTTCTCTTAGGTCTTTTTCCTATAAAGTTGCTACTACATACAAAAAAAAAGTGTATTCTACACAAAAATTTTTTGCATACTATTACATATTTTTATGGATACATGACATTTGAATTTTGTAAACAAACAAGAGAATGTAAACAAAGAAAAAAAACATTTTATATTATGGTTTGATGAATGAAATTTTTATTTAAAATTATTTGCAATTGATTAAAATTTTATTATTTATTTTAAATTAATAAAATTTTAACTTTGAATTGAACAATTCGCGAAATATAAATTTAAAAATTAAAAAATAAGGTTATGTAATTTGTTTTTTTCAAAAGATATAAAAAAATTTTAAAATAAATTTAATCATTTTACTCTTTCTCTCCTATTGAGAGTATACTATATACCTCTCTCTCTAAAGTCAAGTTTCCTGGCCAAAATTTTCTCATGAAAACCTGCCTTAAAGGCTAATTTTCATTACGGCAATTTCCTGGGCAAAAGTTAGAGCATAGGCAGAAGATACAAAAATACTATTTGTGCGACAAAGAAAAAACGATAAATTACTGGGAGAAACATCCATATTGCTTAGCCAAGTATTGAGAGAGCGCCATAATCCATGGCAAAAAGATGTTCTCTTAGGTCTTTTTCCTATAAAGTTGCTACTACATACAAAAAAAAAGTGTATTCTACACAAAAATTTTTTGCATACTATTACATATTTTTATGGATACATGACATTTGAATTTTGTAAACAAACAAGAGAATGTAAACAAAGAAAAAAAACATTTTATATTATGATTTGATGAACGAATTTTTGTTTAAAATTATTTGAAATTGATTAAAATTTTATCATTTATTTTAAATTAATAAAATTTTAACTTTGAATTGAACAATTCGCGAAATATAAATTTAAAAATTATAAAATAAGGTTATGTAATTTGTTTTTGTCAAAAGATATAAAAAAATTTTAATATAAATTTAATCATTTTACTCTTTCTCTCCTATTGAGAGTATACTATATACCTCTCTCTCTAAAGTCAAGATTACTGGGCAAAATTTTCTCATGAAAACCTGCCTTTAAGTAATAATAAATATAAATGGCAGACAAAACATAAACAATTAGCTGTCAAAGTAACATTATAAGTTGAGAAACTTTTGCCTCAAAGCTCATGTTGCAAATATTTTTATGAAGTTAATATTTACTGTCAAAATAAATTTATTAGTTGTAAAGTTTTTAATACGATTCTTTGGAAAATTTTCAAAATCCAGAACAAGTAAATATTAAAACATATGCTGTGTCCACCATAGAACCAACCGGTCACATACTAAAATTTTTTTATCTATCAAAGGTTAACTTTTTTTCAGTTCGAATTTGAGAAATCTAAAAATTTTTATACATATAAATAATAATAAAATATGTATACATATATTAAATTTAGACCAGGAAAAAATCCACAAAATTGTTTTAAATTTAAATAAAGGACACTTAAGTTCGTCGGATTAAAAATAGCAAAGGCGTAGCTCTACATTTGTGTAACAATTTTTATCTAAAACGCTTTTTTGTACTAGTTTTGGTTTACGAAATATTTGTAAGAAACCTAAAAATTACCCTTTAGACCTTCTTCTTGGGATTGCCCAAAAGCTTATCAATTCAAGATAATAACATCAAAATCTTATATAAAGAATTTGAAAACATTCCGCTTAGCCGTTTAGGCTGCAAACGTATGCGCAGATAGACGTACGTACATACAATTAGTACACACTGACGGACATCACAAAATAAAACATGTTTTATCGGTTCGTGCACACCGCAGTAATGCACATCTGCAAAAATCTCAGGGTTCAATTTTTGATGTGAAAATAATACCTACCGCTTATTAAATTTCATTATAAAAATGTTGTTTAAATTTTCCTACTTTTAGGCTCATTATTTTTTTTTCTAAAATCATGGTTTTCACTTGGTTTTTTGAAACGTCCCACATCCACTTGGTACATTTTTTTTTTTAAAAACTATATTAAAATTATAGGAACTTTACAAAAACATGATCATGATACAAATATCAAGACAAATCCGCAATTATTGTATTGCTACTGCGTAACTTTTTAAAAAAATTACAGTTATTTATTTTTAATTGAATTTTTATAATAGGGCCTGTGTTACTCGTCGTCACTTGTACTAATTATTTTAAAACTGTAATTTGCAGGTGACTGCAACGAAAATGTATAGGTACAATAGCGAAATTACCGTTTTGAAACGATTTGTTTATTTATATGAACATGTATATATGTATACCTATAATGTAAATGTATATAGTCGGAAAGACTTTAATGCACACTTTTTGCATATTCGTATAGCAACATAGAATTATTTTTATGGCGCTTATACGTTTTTTAGAATAAAAAATCATCACTTCAGTGATATTCATCGCCGGAATGCGATTTTTATATATCGATAGATGTTGTAACAACCTTGAAATATTGCAATTGACAAAATTCTTAAATTAGTTGATAATCTGAAAACATATAATTGGTTTTAGACTTGAAATTACATAATTATATAATATATTACAATATCACAGAATTCTTATTGTTATCTTATGTGAATATATTATACATATGCATATACATATGTATGTATATATTATAAATCATTTTTACAAAATAACGTTTATTTTTTACTTAAATGATTAATTAGTTCTCTTATAAGAACATAAAATAGTAAGTTTTAATATTTATTCACTCTAGTTTCGAAAATATCATTTTATGTTTTACTTCTTTGTTTAAAGAGATGGTTAAATCTTTGTTTGAACAATTTTGTTTTTGTAATCAAGTTAAATTATATATGTAGTACCTTTCTTCATATTTACTTGTATTTTTGTTTGTACAAGTAACAAAACAATTGATTTCATTGATGATTCATGACCTAATGAATCAGATCCAACAGGTTTCTGAAAGAAAATATATGAAACATGTAATTCAGTCAAATGCAGATAATTGTAAGTGTTGTTTTTAAAAATATTTTAATAATTTTTATTATTTTTTTTAAATTTTGAAAAGTGAAATAATATCATCATATAATATACCATGTGTATAAACTATAGAGTATATAGACAACCTTTTATTTCATACATTTTTTATTAGTAGAATAAAAAGATTATTCTATAAAAGATTATTAAAATTTATTTATTTAAAAAACATTGATGCATTGCAATTTTGTCTAACTCATCCGATAACAACTAATTTTATCAAATTTAAAATCGTACTAATTACTAATTACAACATCATGTATCTATGTAGTTTAATTTTCATTAACTTTAGACGGGTAATATGCGGCCAAAAAATTAAAGAAATAAAGATAAATATTTAATTTTTGTGTGAAAATGATGAATGAATCAACTGATGATGATTCTGATAAATCGAATGATGATTTAATATAGATTTGTATATTGTGAAAAGATGAAAGTCACGAGTATGTTTCAATTGGAATTGATAATAAATCAATATTTTAACAATAAAAATTTTAAAGTTGACTTATTGCTGATGAGTTTGTAGATGCCGTGATGTAAGGCCATATGTAATAAAGCCATAATCGCCAAATTTTTTCGCCAAATGATCTTTTCAATAGAAATGTTATTGTAAAATTTATTACTTGGTGACAAGTTGGCATTTATTCCATGTGTAGCATGTGTTTCAGTATAAAACGAGGAAGAGTGTAGTAGAGTAGACTGTTTCAACTCTGGGATACCGGTATGACCGTAACATATACATTATATCATCCGGTTAATTTCTTTTGGCAAAATTTCAAACATACAGCTTTATTAAGTGTAGTGGAATACTCAATTAGTTAAATAAGATTCTTAATTTAACGTTTACTACTACTATGCAGAGTGCAAACTTTTAAAACTCAAGTCAAAAGTATAATTTCCAGTACCATTAAGAGGTCAGTAATGATTTCCAAGTAATGGTACTTAAAAAATGCTCTGAACCATTTTAATCATTACTTTATAGGATTTTTATGATATAGGACTATGTATTAACAGTCTGTATAATATATATGGGCCACCGAAATTTTTATGATTTAAAAAACAAATAAAATGTATTCATTATTTGTTTTAAATAATGTTTTTCGAGATTTTCTTAGTTTTAGATTTTTTCCCCAGATATAGGAGTTGATTTTTTTTCAATATTCTGTTTATATTTCATATTTATTTTAATTATTTACTTTTCAAAATGTATGAGTACTACTCTAAAATGTATGCTCTATTGAACACTTGCTCTATTAAACTAAAGTCAATTATGCCTCCTCTTAAACAATTCCAACGTAACACCCGAGGAGCAGCAAGTGCTCATTTCTACACTTTATACACTGTGGAAATTCCAAGATGGTTTAAAACTGGTTATGGAAACTCATTTGTCGTGAGGACCGCTAAGATGTGGAACATGGTTTCATCTAATGTGTTCCTTTCTTTTAATAATGCCCCATACCACAACTAGTAAAAAATGAAAACAAATCTTTTCAGATTAATTTCAAACCTATCTCCTAATTCCCCTCTAATATCCTATTTTCTTTCCCTTTCCAACTAAACCTACATATTATGTATACAGGAATTCGTTCCTAGCGTTTAGTTAGCGTTTAAAAAAAAAAAAAAAAAAAAATGAGTATTAGAGTACTCATAATGTGAGGTAATAACATCGAATCAAAATAATAAATATTAAACAAAAGAATTTGATACTCTCAAACTAATATTTTTTTATAACTAATAAAATTAACTTAAAAAAAATGATCAAATAATAAATTATATTATCTTTCATTAAAATTTTTAGATAAATAAGAATTTTTACTACAACAAATGTACAGCTATATATTTTTTAGTTTTATACTCATTTTATATTTTTTTTAATAATTTTTCTCATTTGTTTTTAGTTTAAAATTAATGAAATAGATGAGTGATGAGTGTATTTAGAAAGGTTATCGAATTGATGAACTCATTATAAGTATATTTGTTTTTATATTATTTAATAATATGATGTTAATATTTTTTATTTTTGTTTTAGTTTTAATGTTTTAAAAATATCTTAACAAACATTTTATTTTTAATTATATTTCTTATCTGCATTGCATATTTTTATATTTAGTTCGTTTTGGTTTTTTTTTTTTTAAATAATTATAATCAGTATAATGGTTAATACGCGTTGTGTACGTAATAAAATTAAGTGGGTTTTTATTAAAGTATATTGTACTATATACTTTATTGCTACTAAGTATATAGTATGTATAGATGTATGTTGAATTTCATATGATCACGTATTAATTATGTATATGACGAACAAAAATCAAAGTTTATCATGATAAACGCATGTGAAATATCTCAAGATGTATATAAGGCGTATGCACATTATACTCATGTGATAGCTTATGAGGAATGATAAGCAAATTTTTTTAATATATGAGTATATTAAAAGAAAATTAGTATTTTACTTGAAAGATTTTCATGTTTTTTCAATTCTTATTACATGCCTTTCAATATATGGAATGAATTAATATTACATTTAAAAAGTAGTCTTACTGTAATAGTTAATTATAGTTTTGAATTGTATGTATTTATATGAATTAATTAAAATTTAATTTATTCATATTGCATTACTTTTAAACATACTAAGCTCAAACTATGTTATCAATTTTGTTTTTTGATTTGTTAATAAACGTTTAATTTAATTAAAGTGGTAAAAGTAGTTATAAATTAATAGATTAATTTACAGATTGTGGTTTTGTTAGAACTGTCATTAATTTTAATTTTGATTTAATCACTGTAGGAATGCATTGAATAGAAAGTCTATTGACAAATCAAAATATTTATTAATTACTTAATTCAAATTTATTTTGCCGATAAGTAATGTCGCAAAAATTTAAATTTAATTTAATAAAGGAAATAAGTATTTTCAATATTATATAGAATAAATATTAGTGATGCAATGATCATTGATCACATATCAGTCACTAAAGTATAACTATGGTATGAAAAAAAAAAGAACTAAATTGACTTTTACAGGAATTTTTTCACTGCAATTATTAGGGTAGATGTCATTAAAAATTATGGGCATCATCGGTTCAATATGTTGCTGCCATAGAATTACTAGTACTAGAATGGCAAAAGAATTTTCCCGACTCTTTTCTTCTAATGTGATTTCCTATCCTGAGGTATTCAGACAAAAAAATATATATGCATTTTCTTATGCGTATACAAATGCTACATCTACTTCTTCTGTCATTATTTAATCGCAAAGTTTTGGCGTTTATCTAAAACGTCAACAAATTGACGATTATCTGTAATTGATGACTTTAACAATTGATTTGAAATAAATAACGATTGATGACTTTTGACGTAGCAATAAAATAATTGCAGAATTGCCTTGATCTGCACAAAATTTTGACAGATTTTTTCTCGAAATTCTGATTGACGCGTTAAAAAAGTTTATGAATTTAAGTCTTTGGAAAACTGTGTCAGCTTGAATAATTCAACATTTCAAAAGTGTTTGTGTGTGAAGATAAACACCACGAGTATTAAATTTCAACTGTAAAAAAAATTTTCACGCTAAACGTCAACGCTCGCATTGGATTAGCTAACTACTTTAGGGTTCAAATTTTTATTCTAATCTGACAATAATATAGCGAACAAATGACATTTTTTATGTTAAGAGAGAACGAAAAAAACGCTTCTGCTAGTGTTGCAATTAATTAATTTTTAAATTTAATAATTTAGATAGAAAAGCACTCATAAAATGCATTTATTTCATATATGTATGTATGTATATAAAAGTGATTATTTCGTCAGTGTCAATGATGATGATTTTAACATTAATTTTTAATAAAAAAAAACTAAAAAAGAAACAATGTAATGTGAATATAAATCAGTTTTTATTATTTCCATTTTCTTTTAATAAATTTTTTTTTAATTTTGTTTTCTTTTGTATTCACCTGAAACAGCAAAAAAACAAAAAAAATCCATCATCATAAGTTCTTCAATCTGAATCATCAAAATGATCATCTTAAGATACGTATAATATATTTATCAGATTTTTATTTAATCTTTTTTTTTTCAGTATAAATTTTGCAATACATCCGTACGATGAATTTTAATATACAAATATCTCAATAAAAAAGAAAAGGTATATTTAAACACTAAAAAAAAAAAAATTAAAACATTAAAACAAAACCGGATGAAGGCTTTATTTCCTTTCACCGTATAAATTCTTTTCAAAGAATTGAAAAAGTTATGTTAAATCTCATCTTAAAATTATGTACGTGTATCAATACAAAGATTTTATATGACTTTTACATAAACATCAGTTAAATAAAACAAGGATGGAAAAAAACTAAGGGGTTTTAAAAAAGCACATTTCCAAAATTAAACAAATGCTCAATATGATAAGTTTTGGGTAAAATGTATATTGAAAAATCAATTAATAATGTCTTAGTACTCTTCTTAAAATTTTATTGTATAAGAAAAATTGTAAAAATCATAAGGCACTTCTAAAATTTTATGAAAAATTGTTAACACATGTCAAAGTATCATATAGGAACCTTTAATATTTATATATTAGTACTTCAAATAAATATACCCACATTCAAGTTACAAATAATTAGAAAAAAGCGAATTTTCATAGATTTTGACCCGTTCAGCTCCTTGAATGAATAGATGACTATTACTTTTTTCGAAGAACTATACAACTTTTAGTTGACTCCTTATTGACAACTCTAATTTCCAGAGGAGTCAATAAGTAGTCAAGAATTTTGAATTTCACATAATGGTAAAATAAAGTATTGTATGGCAATCCTTTGCATGTTTTTTTTTTCATTTATTTATAAAGCTTTTTGAAACAGTTTGCAGATTGATGATCTAATAGGACTAGGGTTATAATATTTTAAATAACGGTTTTTTTCGACTTTAAAGGGTTGAAGAGCTGTAAGTGCAAGGGGAGCTGTATAGAAAAAAGTGATTCCATGAAACCATTGGCTTTTCTTTGCCCTACCTATCTAATGCCTATCCGTTCTTAAGATTGCATTACTTCACTTCAAACGGTGTAGAACACATTGACAGACACACAAAACAAAAATAATTTATAGTAACATTTTTTTAAAAATTTACTACCAGTAAAAACTGTGTATTTGTGTATGAAATATAGCCGAAAGGAACATAAAAGTATTAAGAAATTTCATTTAATAACCGCTTTTTGAAAATGGAGAAAATCTTTAATAATATTAAAATAAGAAATAAATATAAAACATAACAACCGGGGAATCAAGATCAACAAGAAAAGTATCAGAATTTATTTTCAAAAACATACAAAAAAAAAAAAATTAACGCATCCGATAAAATTAAATATTGAATCAGGAAAATTTTTCTTTAATTAAATTTATCAACCTGTAAGTTTTATATCGATATTACATAAATAAGTTCATAATAAAAATTGTTATTTCTGACACTTAACTGACATCTTATACATAACATCTTTTTTATTTTCGAAAACAGATGGAAATTTTAAATTGGTTCTTGAAGTTTCTACCAAATGAGTCATTACATTCCTTCGTTAAAAGTTTATATATAAAATTTCAATAAACGTTTTATGAAGATTGGATGGTAAAATATAGGTTCTTCGAAAATTTCGATAAGAAATGCCGAAAGTGCCTGTCATAAGAGAGCCAAACTGTAACTTTAGTTCGTTAAATAGTACTTATTCATTTTGTTTAGTTGCGTTGCTTTAGCCTAAACACAGAAATTGTAAATGCATCTTAATTCACAAATTGTAAAGTAAACATAAATACAAACTAATATAATTTTTTATGACAAAAGTTTACTATTGAAACGTTGGGTTTAAAGAAGATTTAGCTTTACTACAAAGTACCACAAAGTACACAAAGTGCTTGATGTCATAATATAATGGTGTAAGATAGTGTATTTCTATATAAATGTTGTTCAACGATTTTTTTGTGCAATTAATGGTATAACTAGTGTTTTTGAATGAAAAAGTGCTTAATCTTCCCAATATCTTTGAAAAATACCTAAATTGTAATTATATTTGCATACTAAAATGGGTTACGCCTGGTAAAATTAAAAAAATAAACAAGAAGGTTCAAAAAACTTGTTTGGAAATAGAGATTGATTTAAACTTATGAAGATAATTAACAAAATACGTTGAAACATTGAGAATAAATGACATCATTTGTGTACAAAATAAGGCACAATACTGAGACAAAGTATTTTTTCTAAGTATATAAAAATATTCAAGCTTTTGGTAAAATAATATCTAACTAAACTAAGTTTTTATGTAAATACTCATATATATATATATTTATATATATACATATTTAAATTATTGAAAAAAATTAACATAAAAACTTGACATGGTAAATTTTGTAGAAGTAAGTTAACTCCTTTATAAAAGAGAAACTCGTGTACAAAATTTGAAGTTAATCGGCCGAAAAAAAAATTTTGAAGACTTGCACCACCGCTCTTCCTTCAATCCTCATATAGTATGCGCTGGTACCGTTGGAAGAGTAATACTTATGAGGTATCAGATTGACATTGTTCAACTAACCCACTTAGCAGAAAAATTTCAGACCACCATCAATAAATTGGCAGAAAAAGCTGAAAAAATTGACTTGAAAATAAAAAAACAAGTGGCAGATGACATTGTTCTACTAACCCACTTAGCAGAAGAAATGCAGACCACCATCAATAAATTGACAGAAAAATTTTTAATAAGAAATTAATTGAAAAAATAGGCTTGAATATAAACATAAACAAAACCACATGTATGCGAATAAAGAACACAAGCCAAGTACCACTACTCATACACAATACCCAAATAGAATAGGTAGCAGAATTTTAATACTTGGGAGTTATAATAACTAAAGGTGCTGGTGCAAACCAGTGACATAGAACATAAAATAGCAAAAGCTAAAAGTGTCTTCGGAAGACTATGACAATATGGAAGTCAACACACATAGCATTTGTGAATAAATGTCTACGAATAATACTCGTATGTCATATATCCTGGCCTAGGCGAATAATAAATGAAGAGTTTTAGGTGATGACAATACAAGAACCGATATGGGTCCAAAATCAGATTCCATATGATACATTGTCTTGCTGGAAATGGACATTATTCCTTAATAGTATTAGACCAATTTAGCTGAACCACAGTTTAGCAGAATTTTTAGATTTCTTTCAATATATTTTCAATTAAAACACAAATTTTTAAAACACTCATAATTTTAAAATATTGGTCACAATAAATCAATATTCCAGTATTTTTAATCTAATCTTTAATCTTATCTTATCTAATAGGCTTACATACTATAAGTACCTTTTTCGTAAGTTTCCATTTCTTCGAAACTAAATTAAAACTTTCCTTTTAAAATTATAATTAAGTAGTTTGTTGTTTTGGTATTCGGCCCTTTTCATACCCGTATGACAGTAGTTTAAAAAGGGTATACTAAATTTGCTATTACGTTTGTTACGCAGAGAAAGAGAGGATAGATATAGACTCAAAAATATGAATCCGATAAGGATCGAAAATTAAATCGTCCTAGCTATATATGTCCGGCTGTCCCTCTTTCTGTCCGTCTGTTCATCCGCACTATAACTTAAAAAATAGAGCTAGGATTATGAAATTTTCACAAATTCGTTTTTATGCAATAGCCGTCATCACTTAGCCAGCCAGTTTGTTTCATGGGTTCATTAGTAGCTGCCATACAACTTCTGTTTTTATATGAAAATAACTCTATACCTGGTAGCGCTGGGATATTTGAAATTTTTCGAAAAGTAGTTTAGTTGTATTGCCAAAGTTTGTGCAAAATTTAGATGGGGCAGTGCGACGAGTTCGAGTAAGTGCCATACAACATCTTTTTATTTATGAGCTTTACCCTAAACCTAATAAGAGATGTCTGAAATTTTGGAAATAGTTGCTAATTCTAATGGCTAATGTCTGAATAAAATATAGTCGGTGTAGTGGAAGAGTTTTGAAGAGCTGCTTTTAAACTTATATTTATAGGCAACTGAATCTTCAATAAGTTCTTTATTTGAAATTTTTCAAAAGTTAAAAGCATTATATCATCCAATGTCTATATTACTGTGATACGGGTATCCCAGAGTTATCAGTCTACTCTACTACACTCTTCCTCATTTTTCTATAAAAGTAATAAAAATAATGATTTATAATTTTATTTCGATGATAACATAATTAAAAGCAATTTTTAAACAATATCAAAAAAATTTAAAAACTTTGAATATTAAATGTTTTTTATTCAACCATTGATTGCTCATAATTTAGTCTGGATTTTATTATTATATATGTATGTACATATGTATAAGTACTTATATATTTTTTATAAACTAATTCTTTTGAGCTGTTTAATCATTTTTTCACGCCCTCAATATATTAGTTCTAGGTTTTTATTTTTTCATAATTATTTTAAAATATATATATATATGTGTATAACAAAAGCGTAGAAAATCATGTAATTCAATGTTTTTCACATGTTCATTTTAAACTATACTTAAAATAAATAATAAAAAAATTGTTATTCCTAAACTCAATATGTTATATATATGTTGTTTTGTATTGTATAATATATATTCATATATATATGTATGCATACAAAAGATTGTGGTTCATAATTTACGCCCATAAGAACGCTATTTTATTTTTATAGATATTCTATCTTTATAATGTAACGGCACATTATACCTATAAATTTATATTTTATAGCACGTTATCTTTGTTTTGTTGTGATAAAACTGATAGTGATAACGATTTAAACTGTTATTTTGTGCTGTACTTTAAATACAATTTAAAATAAAAATAAAATAATTTCAATTTTCTATTATTTATAGGTATAAGTATTAATACCAACCGCTTATATGAAATATATTAAGCGATAGGTAATTTTTTCGTATATTTGCTTTACTCAGGTGTGCAGAAACATATAAAACTAGTTTTTTTTTTTATGGACTCTGTCTCTGGTTATATGTATGTATATATGTCTGTCTGTGCGAAAGTGTACAGACTAAATGGCTGAGCAGAAGGTTTTTATATTTTGATATTAATGTGCTGAATTTAGAAGTTTTGAAGACACAGAAATTAATTTTTTTATATTCTATTTTGTAAAAAATTCATACATACTTTTATATTTTTAATAGTGCTCTAATTTGATAGCATAATTTAGTATGTAATGTATGTAGGGTGGTGTTGCCTAATTTCGAACATGTCCTATAATCGAACACTTTTTAAAAAAACTAGTATAATAACAACATTTAACTTATTTTAAAAACGGTTTTTTTTTTAATTTATTTGTTGAAGTTTCCCCTACTCTTTACAAAAAAATCAGAACAAAAAATAAGTTAATTATCTCACAAATCGCTAAAACTTGAAACTGGTTTTTAAACACTGTGTTTTTCATTGAAATTGCTAATAAAAAAAGAGTTTTAAGGGCTGCAGAAAATAGTGTTTTTTTATGAAATCTGTAAGCAAATTGTTTAAAAATTTATATATTCATGCAAAGGAATATTTATTTATTGAATTTTCTTAAAAATTAAAGGAAAATATTAAAAATTTGTTTATATTTTTGACCTGTTCGAACAAAGGAAACTAAAATACATAAATTTCTTATTTCGAACATGGCGTTCGAATTTAGGCAATCCAAATTAGTTTTAGATTCCCTTATTCGAACACAACGTTTTCTTCAGATTTTAAGTTTTTACACAACAATTTTTTAAACAAAATGAAAATGTTTCAGCAATATAGCGAGGATTCTTTGAAGGTAGCTTTCGGTAAAATCAGGGAAGGGTTTTTGAATGTTAGGGACGCCAGTAAACTCTTTCATATTCCGGTAACAAAGATAAGAAAATGAAAATGGACTATACAGTTCTGACTCAGAGCGAAGAAAAATGAATTGTAGAATAACTTGTGAATTTGGCTAAATGCGGCTTTCAGCGGGAGCGTTCGAAATCTCGTTTTCTTGCAAAATTTTTTAAAACTATCGCGAAAAAATGGAAAAACAATTTAAATAATTTATTGTTGACTTATTATGTATTAAGAGACATTAGAAGGGGTTTTAAAGTTGGGTACAAAATCTGGCTTCAAATAATCAGTTTGCTCGGGTTTGGGGGGCGGGAGTGCCCCATTATATTAAATGCTTTGATGCTTATATATGAAAATTTCAGTGAGATTTTGGAATTGCATACAAAATGAGGGTTCCAATAATTTATTTAATTATATTATATTATTTGCTGACTCTTTAATCTTAATTTTTGATTCTAGTTTTGGATGCGAAATCTAGCAATAATTAAATTAGCGGGGTTTCGGGCTGACCGATTTTTCTAGCCAATTTCTTTTTTAATTTTATATGTATTTTAGAAATCTAGTTTTTTTATACATATATAGGTATACCGAGAACTTTTAACACCTATGTAAAGTCCATCAGGGTTGATTACGAAATGTTGCCTTCTTCCAGAATATTTATTTAATTTGTTGGATTCTGAGTTAGAAGCGATTAGAGTTCAATTCAAAAATATAGGATTGTACCCTTTTCTTTAAAAATTAAGTAAAAAGTTAAAAAAAAAAATCAAAAATTAAAAATTTTGCTTTTAAAAATATTATTTATGAAATTTTTATTTGATATGTTTTTTGGTAGATTTACTTTATTTTTTTGAGTTTCTTTTTCGTCCAAATCATTTTACTAAAAAAAAAAATTATTTGGTTGTAAAACTCGTTATTTTGATACGCGAGTTTTAGAAAAGCGAAATTTCGTAACCAACCCGCTTTTCACAAAAGCCAGAAGAGCTCCAAGATGTGGTCCAAAAAAGTAAGGGAGGAGAAAAGAATTACCCCTTTTACCAACGGCAGGCCAGGTAAAAATGATATTTTTAGGAAATATCATAAGGCATAAGGAAATATTCAACCGTAATCCAGAAACTATTACAAAGGCGTGTAATAAAACGGAAGAAAACATTAGGAAATAGTTTAATGATCCAGAAAACTATTAAATTAAATTAAGTTATTTAATCTTTGTATTTATAAAGTTTGAATTCATAAGAAATAACAATATTTAAAATGAAAACATGGTATTTTTAAAAGTAATTCTTTAAAAAAATTTGTGTTCGAACAAAGGAATATCTGCTTTCGAAAATAGGCAACTGGTGTTCGATTATAGGCAAATTTGCGTTTTTTTAGTAATTTTTAAATAAAATTATTAATAATTTGCATAATTTAATTTAATTTAATTAGTTCGAAAGGTTATTAAATTTACTTTCGATTGATATATAAAACTAGTTATTCGGTCAATATACACATTATTTATGACTAATTAAAGTCGCAAGTATCGTTAAGTGTTCGATTGATTATAGGGAACTTAACCCTATGTAGTAATAAAAATATTTGTTCAAAATGATTAAAATAATTAATATTATACAATAATATTTTAATAATTTTTGTCTAAAACGATTATATATACATTTGCAGCTTAAACCACATTTAAGAGAAATCACATCACACTTATTATTACAAAAGAAAAATTAATTACTAATCATTGAAAATTTGAAACTATTCATAAATTTTTATATAAATACTATTGTAAAAACTTGACACGATTTTACGATTAAATTAAATGTGTTACAAGTTTTTATAATAAAATTTATTGTCATGTAATCTTAATTTTACTTATTACAGAATGTGCAAAGGTTCAATTGTTACGTCTAATTACATTCCGAGCACAAATTTGTTGCTTATAAAATTAATAATATATTGAATTTGAATTAAAAAACTTGTATTACGGCTATCCTGAGCCTTGGTTTAAAATAAATGCAATTGTTTTAAACGCACTTCAGTTACGCGAATTTATTTTTCAGGAACCTACATGTGGTTCTTATAGATTATAAAGATTTACAGAAATCCTTGCTCTTTTATATGACTTAATTATATAACCATTTTTAATTTTCAACTAACTACACTTATTAGTTTTATTAACACTTTGTAATTAATTTCTAATTTTAAAAATCTTTTTATTACAATTAATATGCAAAATTAAACTTGATGCGTTAACGTGTTTGATGAAAGACGAATGAAGATCAGCATTTAATATTTTATCCTATTGGAACTATAAAACCTTGATAAAAACTGAATCTATACTAATTTATTAGGCTATGATCTGAGGACGACCGAAAATCAATAAAGTTTTTGTGGACGACACCAACATTAAAAAAATGTGACCTCTGCTGCAGCTGCTTATTTGTAAAAACGTGGTGTTTGCATGGAGTTTCAGCAAAATAAAGGGACACACTCGATCCTAGATAATTCCTTGTTTGGTTTTGAGTGTCGTCTTATGGATGAAAAGGTTTTCTCACACGAACATGTTGTCGAAAATGCGGATAACAATTTTATAGCTTTATAACTCAAAGCCGGATATTCTCTTTGTAGGGAAACTCAAAATTGACACAAAGTTTTTGTTTTATATTTCAACACTAGAGTGGCATTAGAAGACAGATCGATAAGCACTTCTTCTTCTTAAATTGTTAAGTGAACATGAATTAATATTTTCTATAAAAGGATAATGAATCCAAAAATTTGCTTTACCCGGATCTTCTTAATTGGGGTGATAGTTATCAAAGTTTAAGATTGACCCGCAGTCAAATGTTCATCAATATTTTATAGAACGCAATATAAACATGCGTTACATGATTCAGTTAACTACTTTTGGTAAAATTTTAAATACACAACTTGTTCAACAGAACATATAAGTTGTATGGCAATTATTCGAACACGTTGAACAAATTTCAAAAGGAAATACTATTAAAAAAACTACGTTCATACTGTATAATAAAAATTAGAGAAAGGGTCAAAAAGGTTCCGGTTGACATAATATTGTAATGTGAAATATAAGTACAATAGAACGTTTTTAAAACACTTTAAAATAACACTACATAATACTTAACATTTTAATAACCATATTTCACGGTCTTATGCAATTTACAGAAAATATCTCTAAAAATAAAATTTGTATCCAACTTAAAAAGTTGTACAGTTATAATTAAATTAGTTGAATATAAAATAGTGAAAAATTTTAATTAATAAGTGGGAAAGAGAACCAACTTAGCTTCAAAAGTCACGAGTTGTCGAACTGCTTTCGAGAAACGAGTCGAATTAGTCAAAGTAAAAAAATCATTTAATTTAAATAATATAACTCGCAGATACAAACACGTTTATAACTCAAATATGAAAATATTACCACATAAAATAATCAATTCCTTTCTGTAGTATAGGCGGGCTAGTAGGTAGTTAATTAATTAGCACGTTATTAGAAATTGATTTTTCTAAAAATTTATAATGCCCATTTAATTTACATTGCAAAGGTTAAAAATACATTATTTTGCTTTATTACATTTTTAAAGTTTTTAATCTGAAGTATAGTTCATATAATTTATAGTAAAAAAGTTTTAGAGTAATAATGCAATAGAGGCTATTTATCACTGTAGAATTTTACAATTTACTGTTAACTATCCCTATTAATTTTCATAATTAAAAAAAATATTGTATGTACATGTATTTAGTAATTTATTTAACATATTATTAGTTCCAGTGTCACAAATCAATTAATTGCTTGAACAGTACATATACAAATGATGACAATTGAAAAAACACAATGATTGCGCTCGTTATTATGTATTTATTTTTTTAATACCCGTATGACTTTAAATCAAAATGGTATAATAAATTTGTCATTACGTTTGTGACGCATAGAAGGAGAGGGCTAGATATAGGCTCAAAGGTATGTATCGGATCAGAATCGAAAATTAAATCGATCTAACTACGTATGTCCGTTTGTTCGCACGTTAACTCAAACAATAAAGGAGCTAGGATTTTGAAATTGTCCCAAAAGTAGTTTAGTTTTATGGCCAAAGTTTGTGCAAAATTTAGTTGGGGTAGTGCTTTTATATGAACTTTGCACTATACCTAATAAAGCTGGATTTCTGAAATTTGGTCAGCGTTAGGTAACTTTAATAGCAAACGTCTGCATAAAATATAGTCAGTCTATTAGAAGAGGTTCGAAGAGCTGCCTTTCAACTAATATTTTCTTTTCTTCATAACTGCAAGTTTAATAAGTTGTGTATTTAAAATTTTGCCAAAAGTAATTAACTGGATGCTATAATTGTCATATGGGTATCCCAGAGTTGACATAGTCTACTCTACTACACTCTTCCTCGTTTTTATTTTTAATAATTTTCCCAAAATTTAAATTAATTTTTTTCTAATATGGCATAATTGCTTTATAATGCCCATATTTTTATGAGAAAAAAATATTAATATTTTGTTTTTGGCGGATGTTTGAAATAAAAATAATCAAAGGTTATTAAACTTATATCATATAAACAATACGTAATAAAATAAAATTTTATTATGATTTTTCTTTGTTAGACTTGATGTACAATATGATTAATTTAATGGTGGTTAAAATTTATTTAACATCATTTTTTGTTAAAAAATAAATATACTAAATAATAGTTAGAAAGTTAACAATATTGATAAGTTAGGTTAGGATTTTTATTTGTACAATTGTTTTCATATAATACTTTGTTGATTGCAAAGTTAAAAAAGTATTTTTTTTATAGATGTTTATTTTTTAATATTTAGATTTTTATTCTCTTGATTAGTATTTGAATTAAAACTGGGTATTTGAAAAGTACATGTATTTTTTGCTCAGCTTAATCTTCTGAGTCGATTTAGCGATTCTCGTCCGTTCATACGCCGGATAACTAAAAATAAATACTAATACAGGATACAAATGACGAAACTAAGTCAGGGATTGAAAATAGGCGAGATCGCACCATATAGATGTCGGATCGTATTCTGGAAGTTTCCGATTGAACCAGGATAAAAGAGCGTATCTTCGAGACCAAGAACGATAAAACCTTAAAATTTCATGAAATTTTGATACTACAATGTTCTGTCCTGTTAATATATGTTTCTTTAAAATTCGAGAGGAATTAAACTCGTGGCTAGATAAGCTGATGCTACATACTGGGCAAGCATACCTAATCATATTCCTGGAATATGTGATGAATTGAGATGGAGTCCATGTAACTTTCAATTGAATTTCTCAGGTGTAGGGTATTTTTAAGTCAATCAAATTAGATACCACGACACAGATGTAATTTTGACTTCTTGAGTTCTTTTGAACAATATCAAGTATTTCTTTGTTACGGCTCCTTAAATAGTATCAGGTTTGTCTTAAATTTTAAGCAAATAAAATACAATTTAAAAATAAAAGAAACTCTGTTAGATACCTCCGTCACTTTGACTTCCATATAAGAATCAATGGTAATATAAGTGAAAGTATAACATGTATTGCAACCCCCTTTCATTAAATAAAAATTTTAAAAAATATTAGTATATAAAATAATTTAAATCAAATTGGGTTGACGCCTCACATTCCTAAAGATAATACAACATTCTGCTATAGGTATCTTTGAAATCACTTAGATCTAATCAATCAAGCCATTAAATTAATTTGAAATTCATATCTTATTTTTTAAAGTTTTTTTTTATCAAATAAAATATTAAATATAATTTTTTTTAAATAATTTTACACCCATTCTTATCATATATATGTATATAGAAATAATTTATATATCTATTCAAGTACATATGTTTGTAAATATCTAATAAACATATCTTTAAGATTTTTTTAATTTTTTCTTTTTGCCTTTCATTTCATATTTAAGAACCGATGAAAATCACATTTTCTTGCACGTTCATTATGACCCAAGCGAGATAAAATGAAATCATTTTTCAAAATATTTATAAACATATGTATAAGCACATGTATATATACTTTTAGTATATTATAAAAGTACTTACATATATGAGAACATTAAAATATAACTACTGATAAGATAAGAAGTCAAGACATGTTTATTGGAAACTATTGAACTGATAAGAAAAATCAGAATTCCAGTAAAATTATGAAAAATATATATATATATGTACATATATACAAAACATTTAATACTTAAATATAATAATGTATGTATATTATGTTTATTATGGAGAGGAGTTGTTTTCGAGAAATTTTTATTTCGGTTTCCTTTCTTCTTATAAACAAACTGAAATTTTTTTTAAAAGAATTTTAAAATATTTTTGTTTTTTCATATAAAATAAATATTAAAAATTAGGTTCCATTTAATGTATAAATTGAATTGTATAGTGATGAAGAGTAATATTTGCCCAATTTTAGTATTGACTTATTTATGATATGTACGTGCTAAAAATTGTTCAAAATAAATAAATATATCTTTTAAATTTATTAAATTTTCATGAATCAATTATATAATAAATAAAATAAATTGCAAACAAATTATTTTTTAAATAGATTAAATGAATAACCAATATTAATAAAATGTATATTTAGATTCAGCTAAGAAAGAAAATTGAAATAAATTCTTTAAGTTATTTAATAATTAAGAACGTACATTTTATATGGTTGTTATTCTACTAGATATAATTCTACTAGACTCTCAGTTAATTATTAATAGAAGATATATTCGACGAAGTGCAGGCAGCGAGGGATCGATTTTTTTCTACGAGCCAATGGCCATATAAAATAACCTAAACAAATGTCTCAGAAAACAACATAAATATTAGAAAAATTGTACTCTTTCTAATATTTAATCCTACTAAAAAACTTCTTTTCGAACAAACAAATTCACAGCAAAGTTGGATTTAATATTGTTTGTCAAGTACTAGCACTGAAGAATTCTGCATGTCGTAGACGAAATACTGGCATTTGTAAAAAAAAGAAACTTTAGTGGAATTAAAAGGAAACTACTCGTTTTTTTTTTTCTTTTGGATTTAATTTAATTACAAACATTTTTTTATTAAACGTGAGACCGAAAGAGGTTAATTAATTGTAAACCTTGAATTATAATTAACTCCATTGTAAAGGAGCATCATCATGCTAAGTTTAAACCACTTATATTTAATAGTGAAAAAACAAAAAATTAAGCTTTAAAGAACTAATAAGCAGCAATCAGTTAACAGTAGATCGAACCGCTTTTTTGACTATAGGGTTTCTTGCACAAAACATGAAATCGATAGCTTGAATTATGTATAGCTGGAGAACCTTATTCTCAAAAAGATGTACTGAAAAATTGTTTCAATTTTATATAATGAATAATAAATAAAAAACTAATCACTTATCGTATATTCCAAATCCAGATAATTTTCCTAAAGTAAGTAAGTACAAAAAACTAAAGTACGAGTAAGAAGTTACAATTTTATATAATTGATATTTTTATATATTAACTAGCTAATACCCGATGGGCGTTGCTGCGCCTTTTAATGTCGGTTTAATTTAAGTTGATGTTATTGAAAAAAGTTAACACAAAATTTAAATAAATATTTATAATAATCGGCTGAGCAGTTAAGGAGTCTATTCGCTACATACAAACAAAAAATCTTTCGCTCTTATTTAGATAGATAGATAGAAGATTAATATAAATGAATGCTTTACAAAAATTTACCAACAGTTGATATTTTCTTTATTTGGACTCCTGTAAGTGAGTTTAGGAAAATATTAAATTATAAGGTATTTTTATTTCTTTACGAATTGCAACTAAATTAATTTTAAACTAACACTTTCTACTATATGATTTTTTAAATTGAACGATTTTTTAGTGAGCAAATTTTCATATACTTGTACCCCTGCTAGTCGATCGTTTTTCTGTAGTTATTTAATAAAAACTGTTCATATGAAATTGTTTTAAGAAATCGTTCGCTCACTCGCTTGCTGTCTGCAGTGAACACTGAGGACTAAGTCTAGCTCAACATTTCCTAAAGTAATAGGTACAGAACCTTATAAAAAAATTATATTGAAAAAAATATTGCAGATCTATATTTATGCAAAGATCTCTTAATTATATGTATGTTGGTTCTTAAAAAATTATCAAAGTTCATATAATTTAAAGATAACTCTTAAATTTTTAATTCAATTGCAAGTTTTATATTTACAAATTTATTAAAAAGACTTGTATTATAAAGAATCAAATTAATTATGTACATGTCATATTATATTTGTCAATTTACTACTTAGTATATATTCAGGTGTACTTATACATATAACTTATGCATATTAACTATATTAACACAGGTCAGTTGTTTATATTTAATTTTCTTTTAAACAATATTCACCTGTAATAAAACTCATCTATTTTTAGTTAAAAGTTTTTTTTTTAACAATTATAACTACATATTCACAATTTCTTTTTAATTTTATAATAAAAAAAAAAAAAAATTTCCATTAAAATCCCATGATCTATAAAATCAGTAAATTTGTCTAACATAATTTGAAAATAACAAAAGCATTTAAAATTACAGCCCGTATATGATTTGTGTTAAAATTCTCTTTTAAATTCATTCATAAAAAAGAAAAGACCCATTTATTACGTATATTGATATTATAGTGGAACCCCATTAATAAATTGTAGACATTCGTCGTAAAAAAAAAAATATCTCATCATTTAAAATACCATCACTACTACTATCGTTCTTTTAATAGCAATTTCATTTAAAACACTTAAATACATATACATACATATATATTATTTTGATTTTATATCCTGTTGCCTGCAGTTAAACGCAAATACATGAGTAAGCATTAATTAGGTAACTGTACAATTTACATACTCAATGTACATTTAATCGTAATTTCTTCTCACATTCTAATTTATTTTTAGAATTTTGTTTTTTTTTTTCAAATCAGCTCTTCATATTATGTATGTACATATGTACAAACATTAATGCGTATAAAGGATTTTTAGGTGAAATATAAAAGTAATTAGCGTCCTTTAAAAAAAAAAAAAAACAAGATTTATGTAATTAAAGGAATAGTAAATTTTCAATTACTTTTTACAGCAATTAACTTAGAACATTAATTGGAGGTAATTATTTTTAACAGGACCTTTTTCAAAAATACATAATAAATAAATACTAATTTTTTTTTTTGAAAGGTAAACAAACTCATAAATAGGTATAATAACTACCTGGTGTTATTACACAAATTATAAATGTTTGTGGTCTAGCCATTATATTTAATTTAAATTGTTGGTTTTTTGTAAACATGTTATTACATGATTCAGATTTTATTTTAAGATTTATAGGCAATAAGTAATGGAAGTCAAAAAAAAAAAAAGATACGCCTCTAATAACTTATGTAAAAATAATATTCTATTAAATTTAATTACTTATTTAATGATAGTTACTAAATAATTGAGAAAAACGATGATTTAATTTAAGAGAAAAAGGTTTTTGTCTAAGAAACATGTTAGAACTTGCCTTACAAATACTTACAAACTACAAATTAAGTGCAAATAACTTCCTTTATACAAAAAATTCCTGTAAGCAAAAGGCATATTTAATTACTAAATATTTCTAAGTATAGCATACTATTATTATCAAGTGAATCGGGTAGATTCTATACTATAGTTATAAAAGGTTTAGCACATTATGTTATATATATATATGTATATGTTGAATCAAACCAAGTCAATAATACTGATTTTATGATTCGGATATGATTTGGCTTGAAACTTCAAAATTTCAAATATAAATAAGAATGAACTGGAGTTTTATGTATTTACAATTAGTCTGTTTCAGTACCTGTAGTAGTACTGGGCTTCTACAAAGCTTCTATATTTTACTCTGATGGGGTTGCTTGATTTCTACCCATGTTTTTCAATTTTCTTTGGTCCCAATTTCCTAACCGATCTTCCGCAAGTAATTTTTGGCCTAACCACACCTCCGTTCTCCTGCGAGTTCGAATCAGGAATCTGACGCACAATCTTTTCTTTCGGCTTCTGAAGTGTATAGCCTGTCCATCATCATTTCTTTTTTCTTATTTGACAGAATATATAGCAGAATACTGCTAATCAATATTTTTTAAAACCGATATGAACTTAAGATTAATCCTATTCAAACCTAATACTTATTTGAACATTTTCCCCCTAATATGTCTATTAATGCGAGAATTTAATATTTTCGCAATATTTCACACTACTGTTAGCATTACGCACTTAACCTTCTCAAAATACTAAATTAGTGAACTATATATCGCTCTAAATTTTCATCTGAGTGTTGGTTGATGATTTCCATAGTTTGCCATATTTATAGATCTTGCTTCCTATTCCTATATGCTCAACGATTCGTAGCGTATTCCTATATGCACAACAATTCGTTACATTATACTGCTGTACTGTCCAAGTAGTTGATCTGTAAAAATTTATGTAAAGCAATGCAAATAAATTTTTAAATTAAGAAGTTAGATTATTACACTAAATTTTAGAAAAACATGTGGTTTTAAAATCAAACGTCAATTTTATCTAAATATCCCTTGATAATTTATTAGAAGAACACAGAAGAACGACCAGCAACAACGCACCACTTGCGGGATATAATTTTTCTACTAAAGCTAAAAAATATTTCCCATTAATACACTGTATAACAAAAAAATAATAATAATAATTAACCATTAAATAAAAAAGTTATTAAACATTCAAACCATATCAGTCGTTTTGCACCGCCCTGTGTATACCTAAAAATTTTAAAATTTTAACTACAAACACAATTTGATTTATTGTTTGGCGCTTGCGATATCCTACATGGTAGCAATGATACTATAAGTTTTGACCACGATTAAAAAATGAACATATTTTCTTAAATTTCAATAGTTTGTATAGGGTATGACCTAAAACTTTATGACAAAATATTTTATAAATAATTTTATGATTCATAATTTTCAATTATGTTTTTTTTTTTAACTTTTTTCAATTACGAGTATATCTGGAATCTGGATCATTTTTTAAACTATTCTGTCCAAACACATATACATTTTTCATTTTTACTCTTTTCACATGAACTTGATCCTTTTCCACAAGAAATTTACTTGTATTCAAACAAAAATAGTCATAAATTTTCAAATTAAATTAATCTTTTTATAATTAGCCCGTTTCTTTGGATTCAGTAGTCGGATCAACATGTTTGTAAAAAAGTACTCACCGATTTTATAGAAAAACCTAAAAACAGCAA
Organism: Dolichopus griseipennis; assembly: GCA_963082915.1. Classification (NCBI taxonomy): domain Eukaryota; kingdom Metazoa; phylum Arthropoda; class Insecta; order Diptera; family Dolichopodidae; genus Dolichopus; species Dolichopus griseipennis. The sequence continues at coordinate 45,810,417 of OY720441.1, forward strand.
GAGAAATTAAAACAGTTCAACTTTTAAGCCCGTTTTACAAAATAGCTTTAAAAAATTAAGGTCCTATTTTTTGGGACTTATCTTATTTTTATTTCCTTTCTAAGTGACAACTTTGGAATTGGGGTCTAGGTTTCTCAAATCACTTTGACTTATGGATCATAAATTACGGGGCGTATTTGAAACAAAGGATTAAATTGATTTAAATAAAGACCAATTTAATTTCAAAATTTATTTATTTATTTATAATACCAAACAATAGTAAATATTTCCTGATAAAAATAATCTTTTGCCTATTTGACATTTGAACTTCTTATTAAATTCTTTTAATATACACTAAATTTTTTTATTAGGCATGATCCGACCAGGGTTTGAACCCTAGACTTTTCAAATTTTAAAATGTGCAATGAATACCATTTGAAAATATGCCAACCAAATTGAATTGAAAATAGACAATATTCATTTGACAAAAAGGACCAAGTTCATGTGAAAAGAGTATACATACGAACAGATTATGTAGTATAAACATATAGCAATATGGTAATTGTAATTCAAAGTCATCTTTAAATATTTTTTTATATGCAAATTCAAGAAGCCTATAGCTATTAAATTTAATTTATTATTATTACAATTTTACAATATGTACGAGTATTTCTCAAAAACTAGAATCAACATTATTAACATACTTTTGCAACTTTTGTTTAACTCAATCTTTTAAAACATACATATTATGTGCATATGTATGTAAATAAATATTTATAGCATATAATTAATTTAACCTTCGCCCAAATTATTATATAGCTGCTAATTTATTGATTTAAAATTGGAATAAAAATAAAACTAAGTCGAAGTATTTTATTTTAATTTTTTTTTTATTTTCCTATGAGGAAAAGAAAAAGAAAACATAATACACAATTTTTGTTCTTTTTATTGTTTTTGTTTTTTCTATCGTTTTAAATTCTCGTATCATTTAAGTCGTTCATGCGTCATTTTCTATATTCTTGAATATAAATGTAGTTGCATGTATATACACAATATTTAAATAAATATTAAATACGTATTTACTGTATTAGCGATGATTATTACGCTTAAATCAAGGGGTCGCAACAAACAAACAAAGCATAGAAATAAAAGGAAGAATATAAATCACAAAATACATACAAATGTACTTCAGCCTTTTATTTTTACGTAGTTAGCAAAAATTGTTGCGAATTAAAACTAATTTTAGTTTTGTTTTTATACTTGTGTGAATGATAAAGTCGCAACTCACGAGTATATTAAAATTGCTTCACCGTTTGTAACGCATGAATTCGATTAGAATCAAAAAGATTTAGCTGTGTGGTAAGCTGAAGATACGACGCCTACTATAATATATAGACGTATAATATTTGAAAAGCGTTTTTATAATACGTTTATTGTAAGTTGATTTTTGTGTTTCGTTAAATTCGAACTACGCCAGTGCAAATGTCATATAAAATTTTGAAACAAATTTGCATACCCTCGAAACTTAAAAGCCTAAATAAGAATTCAGCTTCAATCAAACTTTTTAAAGTTCTGATTTATAAGTTGGTGTTTTTCGCATAGAACTCATACAAAATTGTGAATAATGTTTTAATTATGTAGGCATGTCCTTTTGAAAATAAAGCTAAAAACTTAAAAGTAAAGTTATGAGGATAACACATTTGCAAAGTTAGAGGTTATTCGTAGCAAGTCTGAAACTAATAAAAATATAAGTGGTAAATTAAAAGGACAATGTGTATGTAAAAAGTAGGGGATGTATTTCTTAACCTGAAAGCAGTGAAACTAAAACATCCAAATTAAAAAGCATATTGCTTTCACAAAACAGCGCCATCTAATCAAAATTTTTCTTCTGTATTTCTTTTTCAATCGTTCTTTTGCAAGTGCTTTGGATCTACCAGTTTTTTTTTTCCTAGGCATTCTAATCTAAGGCCTTTCTGGCAAAGGAGTTTCCTCTTAATGTGTGTCTGTATTTCGTTTTTCAAATTTAAACTCAGATAACCTTTTATTGCGTTATTAGTCACCATTTTTTTCTATTCTCTGCGAAGACATTTATTGATTAAAACCTGCAACTTTTTTATGTAACGCTCGTTTATCAGCCTGGTTTCACTGCCTTATAGGAGGAATGATTTCACACAGTAGTCGAAAATTTTAATTTTAATGTTTGTTGTGCTGGGTATTTGTGTAGATCTCCATATTCCCCATTGTCTGTCGAAATCTGTTCTTGCCAGATATAGTCTGTTTGTTATACCTTCGTTTAAGTCTCCATTTTTCGCTACTATGCCTCACAGGTAATTGATGTTTTCCACATCTTCTATTGATGAGACTCCAATTGTGATAAACCACAGCATACAATAGGTTCTAATTTTTTAAAACAATGAATTTGATAGAAGAAGCATGAAATTTTAAACACTTTATTATGTCTTTGAATGAGGTATCTGAAAGTTGGCAAGACTGACTATAATCTAACCCTTCTTTTTAAATACTTTGATTTTTAGTTTATTTAAGCTTATAATATTTTGTTTATTTTTTAAGATCGATAATTACTAATTAAGCACTTACTAATATGAAATATCCTATATTCTATAACATGGGCTGGTTGCAATGATGAAGTCAAATTTTGTTTGAGCATATTTCATACATTAAAATTTTTAGGAAATGAAAATATCTCTTAGACAGTAGACACCGTGTATAATATATAATATAACATATTATTGAAATCTTAATATAATTTAAGCTGATTTTGCGGTTTATGTAAAAATCAATTGTTTTGTTTTAGAAATTATATGCTTTTAAATTCAATTTATATATATATGGTAGTTTATCTTATTAAGAGATTTAATGCGTGGATAACGATGAACGTTATTCTTATGGATAACATTTATAGCATTTACATTCCCTTCAATGTTAAATATGAAGAAATAACTGAGTAGAAAAGTACTTATCGAATAAAAAATCATTGAAAAAAGTAATCAATAAATGCAATAAGCTCATTATGCACAAGAACTAATCAAAGAAATTTTAAAGAAAGCAGTATTTGAGTATAAATGTATAGAATGTCTATAGGGGCAGAAGGGCAGGCAAAATGTTAAGGTCAAGTACGAGCGAAAAATAAATTGTAGTATAAAAAATCGTTTTTAAACATTCGTTAATCGTAATCAATTAGCAAAATATAAAGTACATTAAAAAATTACAAAATTAATAATAGCCCGTAGTATCATTTGTCTGTATTTCACTTGGCTGTATTTTCATTTGCCTGTATTTTGCGGAGGATGGTTGTATGTATAGTGGTTATATGTTGGGTACAAAATCAGAGTTTTAATAATTTGTTTAGCGGAAGTTTGGGGGCGGCAGTTCCTATTATTGTAAGTTCTTTTTCATTGAAAATATATATTTATTTTTTCAAATTTATACGGCTGGGTGGCACAGTGGTTAGAGTGCTGATCTTTCACGCGAAAGGCAGGGTTCGAATCCCAGTAAAAGTGAAAAAACTTTTCTGGTTTTCGACTCGAATCAGCTATTATTCGCCAATGGGTTCAAATTAATTGGTTAATCAATAATTAATAATTATATATTTCTAATAAAAAATACATTAATTTAACAATATAAATAATTTAGTTAAATAATATAATTCACAGATATAGAATACCATATAGTTCAAATACAAAATATTAAATTATAAACAAAAATAGAATTGTATCTATTGAAATTTTAAAACATTTTCTACGGACCTAGTACTATCTCATGTTTAAATTATATATGGAATTCATTAATATCATTTCTAATAACACGAATATAATATAACCCCCAGTTCCAACATGTACCTATGGTATAAATAGGCTTTTAAGCTTAATAATTGAACAGTTAGCACTTAAAAAAAAAAAAAAAATTAATATAAAAATATATCAGGGGATATTCTATATAGTTGACTAAAAACTCTGGATTATTCCCATTTTTCGAGATATTTATATAGATATGTGTAGGCAAATGAAAATATAGGCTTATGATAGTAACCCATCTAAATTGGGTTATTAATCCATCTATTAAGTGAAGAGAGTGGCAATCTTAGTGTTGAGATTGAGCTTGGGGAAAAAAATTAATTTTGAGAACACTTAACTAGTTCATTTTAAACTACACATGATTAACGACATATGGTAAAGTTTATGATACAATAAAGTTTCTTTTTATTAAAAATATTCAATATAAGTTTAATATACTACAATAATATATATATACATTTTTTACATTTCCATAACCACTTGAAACAACTTTTAATATTTGTTGTTATCTCCCCCTAAACATATTTTTAATCAGCTTATAAAATAAAAAAGATTCTTCAAATTAATAAAATTCATATAAAATATATTTGTATCTAAAAATAAATTACAAAATAAAAAGCAGAACTAATATTGAACCTATCTTACAAATCTTAATATTGTCTTAGTTTTTATATTTTCTATTGTACAATATTGAAAACTCTTAAAACTCAGTCTAATGTATTAAAAATGTCATAAGGGAGAGTGCAGACAATATATTTATTGAAAAATTGTTGTAAAGTATAATTGAAAATTTCTTAATTTCTTTTTATGCATTTCAATCTTTCCAATATTTTATTAATTGAATTCAATTAGAATTCGTTTAACATTTCTTTTGACATAATGAATACAATTCAGCACTCAATAAATCTAACTATAGCATATTTTATTAAGGGAAGCTATACTTTGTTATCATTTGGACAATAATTTTAAAATATAAGTAAAATAATAAAATGTAAAACTGTAGGTGATTACTATTATTATTATTATTATTAAGAATCAGTTTATGCTAAAATAATGACAAATGACTTGTAAGTTTCAATCTGATCTAATTAAAAAACTTTTCGGGAATCACTAATGGTTAACATTACCGAAAATTTATTATTACCACCTGAGCTTAATCGAACTAAACTGACTAAACTCAAAAAAAAATATTTTGTAAAAGACCTTTTTAAAAATATTTAAGTAAAATATTAGATGTAAAACAATTAGTATTTATATATTTGTCTTTTCGAGATTCTGTATTAGGAATTTAAGTTGTTAAAAAATCAAATTAGATCCTTTTTCAAGAGTGTTTATGAATTTATGGAACTTTGGTTACAAAATCAGGTTTATATGTGTAGTATGTATAGTATAAATGTAGTTAATATGTAAAATTATTATTTGATTTTTAATTTTGGAAAAAAAGAATACCCGCGATTTCAAATCCAACTCCAAAATGTGTGCTAATTTTTTTTAATGTTATAGTTCAAGAAAGTCTGTATAAATTCATACCCGTCACTGATATTTTATAATTAAAATTAATATTTGTTTTAATACTATAATAATAAATTTTCAGCTGAGAACTGTACAAGGTCATAAGTCCCCTAGGAAGCTATGTCTCATTGCTACTTACGTCCCATAAATAAGTCATAAGTCCTTAAGGAAATTATGACCTTGGGAGTTATAGTCTTGCATGTCTTAATTAGTTACACCTTTAAGAGGTGTACAATCAAACGAATCATTGAATTAGAAATCAAGTATACAATAAACAAACTGATTCACACAACACTGATAAAAGAGTACAATTAATACAAGAATGCGATTAAGTCACGAAAACATATTTAATATTACATTTTATAGAACATGAATATGAGCCTTTTTTTAAGTTATTTCCTAATTAAATATATATTTTTAAGTAATTGTAGAATCAGTTTAATTCTTATTAGCTTCAGATTAATCATGAACAGTGGTGGCTCATTTCAATGGGCAAGGTGATCACTGCCCACCAAAAATATTTATTTATAAAAACATACATAAATTTTGTTATTTTAATTTAAAATTTTAAATTTTTAGGTAATCACTTGAACAAAGTTAAGATATTAATATAAGTATTTTTTTTTTTAAATCAGTGACTATTCCAAGTCACAAAAATAAAAAGGCACCAAAAAAGTCAAATACATTTTTAAAACCTGTGTTTGTTTTTTAATGTTTAAAACTTCTCAGCTTTAAAAATTATCATTAAATCTTTTAAATTTTTTTATATATATATATTAAAAACATCAATTTTAAATTCAAATTGCATTTAGCAAAAATTAAAACAAATAAAACAAAATTTAATATATACCTAATATAAATACAAAATTTATGAATGCAATTATACACATGCTTGACTTCAACCCGTTCTAGATTAATTTTTATTAAATTGTAACATGAATATATGTATACAATAATAGGATATATGAGAACAAAAATAGAAGTTTTTCATTATATTTATATGATATTTTCATTTTCTTTCATTTTTTTCACCCCTCAATTCATAATTCTTCAAAAAAAAACTTGTTGAAAATATAAAAATTGAAAGTATATCTCATGTATAATATATGAAAGTGTTAATAGTTATAATTTAATAAAAACTACAAAAAAAATAAAACCAGAAAAGAAAATGAAAATAAATAGAACACAATATTGAAAGGAAAATCAAAAGGCGGAAAAGAAAATCTAAACAATCGTTTTATAACATATCTTAAGATTCTTATTCTCAATTTCGTTTTATTTTTTTTTATTTTTTTGTATTTTCCTATTATGGTTAAAATTTTTATTTAGAAAATAATATCTTTGAAATTATTTCATATTATCTACATATGTAATTGTATATAATATATGTATATAAATCTATATGTAAGAAGATAATATGTTAATTGTATTCGTGCATAGCATTCGGAAATTTTCTTTTGGATTACAAAAAACAAGTAATGAAAAAACTCAAGGGTTTTGAAGTTCTCAATTTTAAGTCCCGTAGTCAAACCGTTTGGAAGATATAAGAAGTCAAGAATTTTGCAAAAACTGATTTTCGTGTAACGATAGATTTAGGTACGGTATGGCAACTCTATACATTTCTAATACATATATTAATAAAGCTTATCTTTTGGAGTTACCAGGTTGAAAATATTTTTTATAGAACTTTCTTTTATATAGCAATTTAAATATAGAGCTTTTCTGGACCCTGAAAGATTGAAGCTCCGTAAATGCAAAGTTTTGCATAACAGTAAATTAAAGTACCATATGGCAATTCCATACATTTGTATTGTATATATTTATAAAGCTCATGAAAACAGCTGCCTTTAAATAGATTGAAAATAATCCTTATAAATATATGCGGCCTTTCCGAACTTGGGAAGGTTGTAGCTTGGTTAAAGGTCTGTAGGTGGGACTCCAGAAACTGTTATTCCTCCACGAAATAAAATTTTTTTTTTTAATACCTACCGATTTTAAAACTTCTTTCCTTTATTACAAACTGTGTAAAAGTTTTGAAAAAACAAGGATGGACGGATGGACACTCAGAGTGAAAAGGAACATTTTTTTACAAAATTCTTTGAAAATAAGCTAAAAAGGAATCAATATTCTCATATAACCTGCTTATGATAAGTTTTTTTTTCTTTTGATTTTTTAAGAGATTAATTTTAGTGCAGAATGTGAGGAAATTTTTATTAAAAATAATCATTTTTTGATTACAATATGTATAGACTTAATTTATAAAGTAAAGCCTTTTATTCTATTTTACACCATCAGATTTTCTATAGATTATGTAAAATGTAAACATTTTTTTTGTTTTTTTTTGGTCAAAAAAATCATACTATAGTACATACAATATACATAATTATATATAGCTTAGTAATTTTCTATGGATTCCAGTGGTTTTGTCTATTTTAAAATATTTGTTTATAAATTTCTTTTGTTTTTGCTTTAAATGTGTAATATTATACTTAATAGTATTTTATTATATATGATACATTATATGCATATACATTATACATTATATACTTCTGTAAATAATTCAGATTTTTTTTTGATGTATATTAGATTAGATTTAATCAATAGTTGAAGTTAGACATAAAGATATTGTAAAAAAAAGTTTTAAATATTATAGTTGATATTGTAGTTTGTATAGTAATCACCTCAGAGAATCCAGTCCCCAAACAGGATTCCATTTTAAGAACTCTTGTTTTTTTATTAATACGAGATCTTAAGGTTTAGTAATTTGGGGCCATCAAGATAAAACCAAGATGTGTAGTTCATAATATATTTAAATGTTTTATTTTAAATCCAGCATTTTAATTTCAAGCTAAAATTTCTTTTAAATTAACTCTTCCTCTTTAAATGGATTATTTGGCACTTAAGAGCTATAACGGTAATATCTCAATTATAAGAGCTGTGTATTACAAAAGTTATTACTATTCCGGAATAATAACATATGAATATATAGTCTTAAAGCTCAAATTGTAGGACTATCGCTTGAGATCAAAACTGTTTAAATTACTCTTGTAATTTAGAATTGTTACAACTGTTTCAACAATCTTTGAGATACCTATACTTTTCAAACCATGTACGTTATGTTTAAAAAGTTTTAATAGGGTCCTTTACTGTCACATTCGCTTATTGGAATCCTAAAAAATCCCTCTTTATTTCAAATATATTTTAATTGTTCAAAATTTAAAGCCGATAGCTCTTGGGAGCTATATAAAACAAAAGGCTTTTTTGGATTGTGGAGTTAATTGGTATCCTTAATATAGTTTTAAAAATTAAGTCTACATTTCGGTTAGCTGACAGCTTGACAGTTGAGAAAAAGTATTTAAATTAATTTTACCTTCAAACTTCCACATTTATTTTTAATATTTTTAAAAAGAGATAGGGGGCAAAAGTTAAGTTAAATCCCGTAATTTACCATTAAAAACTTTTTGATGTCAGTTAAATTCAATCTATCATTATGTTTATGGTAAAATAATAAATTTTAAATTGGTTTAAAATTAAAGAATTTCCTTAACAAAATTGTGATAAAATAATAAATATTACTTTGTTACCCGACCCGATTTTATAATAAAAATAAATTTTATTTCCTATTTTTTATTTTTAGCAAATATTTATAATAGTTGCATAAAATATACTTTTTATTAAATCTGAAATTAATATTTGAAAATAATTTTTAAGAAATATATAAAACCACAATAATTATTGAAATAATTTCATTGTGGTTTACAAATTATGCTTTAAATCAATCAAAATAAATTATTTCTAATACTTTTTAAATCAACAAAGGAATACAGTCAATTGTAAAATAATATAAATGATTTTAAGTTATTATATACATACTATATTTAAAACAACATTTTAGTTTTCAATCCATTAATCTTTTAGATTCTAAAATCTTTTTTTGAATCTTGCCAACAATGCTTTTAAAATTTATATCAAAGCAAAAAGTACATTTAAGAACTTGTGCTCATTGAAGTGCAAAGTCAAAATTATCTTACTATAGTTGAAAAACTGAATTTTTTTATTACTCTATTTTTTATAATTCTATATTAATTCTTTAATTTTGTCAGACACTGTACAAGGAAGATCTTAGTAAATATATATACCTAATATGATAATAGATAGCATGTATTTATAGCATAAATATAGAATGATTTTTAATGTACCGCCTGACTTAAAAATTTTAAAATTAATGAAAATAATATTTACATTTTGACATTTCATGTATCCATTTGCTATTTTTGAAACTTGAAATTTTATAACTGAATTTTGTATGTAATAAAAAAACACTTTATTTATTTTTACAGTTATTTTATTTTGAAATTCCGTGTTTAGTGGATTCCGTGTTTAAATTATTATGTTGGGGCTTTGATAGCCAGACTGGAACTTAACTTTACAATAATTCTTAGCTTACATTTATACTAAGATTTTATCAACTAATTTTGCATAAGTCAGCTTTAATTAATATGATTCTTAATAGTTTACATGAATTCTTAATAAATATAATTATTTTTAATGATTAATTACATAATATTATTGGTTTTAATATAGGCTTGTTAATATAAGCTTGTTAAACCATGTTTTACCTTGAAATTGTCGCTGACTTAATATATATTAGTAATTTTTTTAATAATTTATTAATTACCTTATGGATGTAATGTAACTGATATTTATAGCGGAAATCATTTAGACATAAATATAAATGTTATTATTTCCGAGAATTGTTTATTAAATAGAATTCTTGGAAATTACTTCAAAAGTGCAATAGAAGGGTTATTTAAATTCAAGGTTTTTATATTATAGATATACTACTTATAACAACTAGACTCATCGTAGACATTGTAGTGTTAGAAATATCTAGGCAACTCCCTTTTTTATGTTAAATTAATTATCCATATGAAAGTTTCAAAAAAATTTTACTCCCACCTCTTTGCCGAATTTTCATTCAGTCACGGTCCAAGGTCATTGAATACAATTTCCTAAAATTTATTTGATTCGTTCAAAATTTTTAATTTCACTAATACTAATTGTCTGTTGTGTTATTAAAATTTTAATTAACTTGTTAATCAATTATTACATAATTAATACAAAAAAAATTAAATTAATTTTTAAATCTATATAAATTAAAATACCTAATAACAATTTACTCATAACAGAAACTTATTGACCTGAACCACCCATTTCTTTGTCTTCAATGTTAATATAATAATTACTTATAAAATTTTATTAAATTGTAAACTTACAATTCAACCTTAGTATATTATACCGTTATATTATAACATCATGTCCATATACAAAAGAAAGTGAAACAATAAAATGATTTTTTTTTATTTACATCATATACCTATATAACAGCAATACATGCCCTACAAAAATAAAACTTCCAAAAAGTATGTAAAAGTTTTAAAAAAACAACAACAACAACAACAACAACAATAAAATATGTAAAATAATAAAAATAAACGTGGAAAAGCTTTAATTTATATAATATTAGCATAGTCTCGCAATTATGCTGTTTTATTATAGGTATATGCTTGCTATTTAACATAGAGTAGCATAATATGAAATATGTATTTAACAATAACTACCTCTATGTATTTAATCAAAAAAAATTTCCTATATTACACACTACAAACAACAATGCTTTTTCTTCTTCTTCCTCACTTTTTCCTTTTTTTTATTATTTTTAATTTTTTGTTTATTATCAACCATATAACAGTGCTTCTGAATCTTGTATTACAGAAAATCAAAAAATGAAAAACAAAAAAAAAACACAAAATTCCAATAATACCAACAACAACACCAACAACAAAATTAAAACACGAATAGGTATATAAAGAAAAATAAATTATCAATAAAATGTATCTAAAGATAGATTTCATTAATTTTTTTTTTTACACGTTGACCTATCGTACTTACTGCTAGTGTATTAAAAGTAGGTTAAATTTATCAGAAAGTGAATATATTTGAAAAAAAAAAAAAAAAAACAAAATACAAAAAAATAAATAAATTGTAATGGATTTGTGTGTATACACATATACACTCAAAAAACTGAATTTTTTTTTTTTTAATATTGGCAGTTGGCTCCCCAGATTTAAGAAAAATAAAAATACAAAATAGTTTTCTTTTATCCATATACAAAAATATATTGTATATATATTATACAGGTGATATAGGTATATAATAAAAACCAAAAAAAAAAAAGAAATTGTACTCAAAAAATAGTATAAATAGATATATTATAGAATTAAAAAAAAAAAAAAAATGTCTTAATTTTTCTCCAATGTCATGTGCACTCAACACACAACATCCTCAGCAGAAGAGAGTATTTTTTGTTTTTGTTTTTGCTCTATATATTTTGAGATTTAAAAAAAAATATGTATACACAATTACATACAGGTAGAAATAAAATATAATATAAATTCCATTTTAAGGATGAATGTATAATATATTCAAATATGTAATAAACAAAGGGAAATGCGTTTTTAAATTCATATCTGGTGTACATTATATATATATTCGTAGTATGTATATCTAATTTTAATATATATGTCAATATGTTTATAGGGTTTTTTGTAAGCTTTTTGATTTTATATTATGTACTTGCATAACATTTTTTTTTTTAAATATATAAACCAAATTTTTAGATATTTACCTATGTATACATGAAATATATTAGCGCAGCACTGACGATATTAAAAAAAAAATAGATATGTATGTACCTAATATTTATTAATTTTATTTAATATTCTCAATTATTTCAGTATAAAATTAGTAATATTTTATTTAAGTAAAAATATTATTTTTTTATAATTGCTAAATGTCAAAAAACAATTGACAATTAAATATTTACCTGTAAAATATTTATAATAAGAATTATAATCTTTTATTTATTAATTTAAATAATTTCCATTTTTGAAAAGAGAGAAAAAGTACACTGAAAATTCTAGAATAGAAGTAATTGTGGGTGGGAAAAATTAGTATAAGAAAAATGCTAGGAATTTAAAAAAAAATATATGAAAAGCTTTATATTTGTTTTCCTTTTCTTTTGTTGTTGTTGTTATTGTTGCTATATGAAAAGAATAGAAGAAAATTTAAAAAGCATTTTTATTACATACAATCATATATATTTTTGCTTTTGTTTTTTTTTTTTAATATACATACATAAACATGCCAAAACATGTGCAAATCTAAAAAAAATTAATAGGTATAGAACTATAAAATGTAAATGCATCATAAAAATATATAAGAATAAAAATTGACCGTTATAGTTGTCAGCTGATTTATGTTATTTTTAATTTATTATGATATTTTATGGTATTTTTTTTGGTTTTGTTTTTAATTTTTGACTTTTATGAAAAGAAAGTTAAATGGAAATTTTTGATTTTATATGCTGTTTTTTTTTTGTTTTTTTCACTTGCATTTTTTTGTTTAATTGATAAAAAATTATTAAATGTATAAATAGGTAGGTTAGCTATTTGGAATGAATATTGAAGTATTTGGATTGAATGCAGAAAAGAGTTGGATATATATGTAGATTATAATATTTTATACCTATTGTATTTGTAATTGGTTTAAATTTGAATTGAATATACAGATAATAATATAGATATTGAATAATTGGATTGATAATTGTGTGTATTAATTCAATTTGTAATTAAAATTTTAATTATTTTAAAAATATAAATTGATTAGTAAAGTTTGTGGTAATTAAATGGAAATAGTTATATAAAGTTCTTATAATTGCGGTAGGTTTTGTGGTATAAGTTTGTTGCATTAATTTTTAAATATTGTATAACGAAGTCACATGCCGTTTATTACGATCATTTAAAAAAGAAGTCATGTACGACTCAGATGAGATCAAATCATGTACGAATCAATTCTGATTATAGTTATTTCAATCTTGATTTAATCAAAAGAAAAGAATATATATTTGTTGAAATTATTTTGCATGCTGTAATTAGCACAGTGCCAACTGTAACTACTGTACTGCCAAGTTGAAACTGCTACATATATACTTATAAGAGTGATTGAAATCTGAAAAAGGAGCTGGAAGTTAAAAAGAAATCTTACGAACGGCTTTTTAAAATGTTTAGTTTAAATATATTTAATATATAAAGATCTGACAGATGACCGCTCAGTGGTTAAAATGGCGGCTTTTCAATCAAAAAGTCTCGGGTTCAAACCCTGGTTGGATCATATCTAATAAAAAAAATATAGTGTATATTATAATAGTTTAATAAGAAGTCCTAATGTCAAGTAGGCAAAGGACTATGATCACCAGGCAATATTTACTATTTACTACAAATAAATAAATAAATAAATATTTTAAGAAATTTTTTTCTGATACTAAATTAAATTATTCGCAATTTTTTAAATGCAATTAGTCGCTTTTTAAATTAATTTGGTCCTTGTGTGAGAAACGCACGCCTTCGTTTCTTAGGGCCGAAAAGTCGAATTGATATGATTTAAAAAACCTAGTGTTTAATTTCGTAATAGAAACTTGTTCAAATGGCCCCTTAATATTTTGAGGCCATTTTTTTAGAGTGGGCTTAAGGATCGAAGTTTTTAATTTTTTTATTGTATTTAGGTTTTACTATAACATCGGTGTTAGTGGATTTCAAGAAACAAAGCTGATTAAAAAAGGACCAATTTGAAAATTCAAAAATAAACAAATTTAAATTGAAAAAGGAAAATTTTCATATTTATATACCTTGTTAAAATCAAAAGAATCTTTGTTATTGACATTTAAAATTTTGTATATATATGTGTATAATTTTAGTATATAACATAAAATTGCATTAAATATTTTTGCACAATATGTCTGTAATCTGTAAATTTTTTTTTTTCCAAAATATTTTTTTTAGTTCCAGTAAGCTTCAAATCTTCATTGATATTCTATATTCCAAAATTGTATAACCCTGTTTTAGTTTTAGGTAAACCTTGTACCTTGCAATATTATATACTTATATTTCATTTTTTTTCCGTTATCAAGTTCCTTTAGAAGTTAATTGCTGTACGCATGTAACTAAAAAAAAAATGTATCTAAAGTGAAACTGAAATCTATAACAAACGTCATTATGTTGGTAGTTGTTGATATCTTAATAGTTGTATTACATCCTATATATATATTCAAATTTTAAAAATGTATTAAATTCCATGTTTTCTGGTTTTTTTTTGGTATATAACACATAGAAAATTTTCAAAATGTGGAAATTTAATATAATATATATATTTGTATATACTATGTATTCTGCGCAAATTCCTGTTATTACATAGAAAAAAAACGAAAATAAAAGAAAATTGGGAAAAACTTAAAAAAGAAAAGTTACAACAAAAAAAAACAAAAATAATGAAAATATTAGAATCAGGAAATGAAAATTCTGTTCTCTCAAATCAATAGTGTCCTTATAGGAAATTAAATTTCTCTTTCTTGTTCATATATAAACTTCAAATTATCCTAGTAGTTTTTTTTATCCTTAACTTGTTTTTCCTTTGTTTAGTTCAGAATGAATATTTCAGATATGTTTTACTGGATTCTTAAGACTATAAGGTGATTATATACTGTAAAACATTTTCGAAAATCTATTAATTCAAATGTAAAAAATAGTTAAAGCTAGGAAAATTCTTAAAAAAAAATTGAACAAAGATAACTTCAAAGTCTTTTACTCAAAATATTGAAAATTTCATATAAAGTAAAATTTAATATTTTTTATTTATTATAAAAATTTAATATTTTCCCTTTTGAATTCTTAATATACACATGTACATAATCCAATATAAATCAATGGACATTACTGCTATTTTTCTATATAGTCTCTTTTTTCTGTCTCCCCTTCTTTTGCTTCTTCTTATTTTTTCATGTGCTACTGGAATTACTCTGTATTTCCTATTTTTCATTTTTAGTACTACTGTCTTAGTTATCAAAAATGCTGTAATTTATTTATTATAATATATATTATGTATATGTACTTTATACCTATATGTACTTCATAAATCTATACCAAAATTCCAGTAAAAAAAAAATACAACATAACCATTATAATTCGAAAATATTTAGGTCTCTGGGATTTTCACTTAAAAAAAAAACAAAAAAAAAAAACCAAAAAAAAAATAAAAGAGAACAAAGTTCTTATAGTTACTTTTGTTATACTTGAATTCCAATTCAAATCATCTGTGCGCTGTTTTTTTAAAAAATCTATAGATACTCTGATATACTGGTATGACATTACTAACACAATTAAACAATCGATGGTATATCGCTGGTATATAACATTTCCATATAACATAAAAAAAATATTGGGTCTCTCAATCACAAAATTGGGTATAAGATACATTTTGAATACAAAACATTTGAGTTTAGAGATGTTACACGAATATTAATATGAATGTGTTTAAACTTTTAGATCTCTAAAACTCTAATTCAGGCATAAGGCAAGAGAATTTAAGGCAAAAAATATAGAAAATAAAAATTAAAAAAACTAACAACAAAACTCATACTTATCACATGTGCGTCTGTTGATAAAATGAAAAAAAACATGCCAATTGTAAACGTGTACAGCTTTTTAAAAAGCTTTTTCACAATGCTTTTTTTCAATTTCACCTATATATTCTCACTTAAAGTTAAAAAAAAAAAACAAACAAGTTCTCGAGAGAATTGGGTTCCTTTAAATTTTGTTTCATTTTTAATGAAGAGATTCAAGGTCCAATCCAATTTAATTTGAGAAAAACAAGGTTCAATTTTATTATATATATACATGTATATGTATCTAATATATAATACATATATTTATACAGCTATCAAAGTTTTTACTAAAAATTCTAATCAAAGCTTTTAATTTATAGAATATTTTGTAATAAAAGTAACTTATAATAAGTATATATATATATATGTATTAGAATCGAATTTAAGAGAATCTCTTATATCTTATTATAGTTAATCAACGATTTTATAATATGTATCTTATAGATGCTTATATACAAATAATTCAAAAAGATTGTACAGTTTCTATACTGTTACTGCACAGTGTTTTATACTCGTATATACCTATATATATATTTTTCTACACTGTGAGTTGTGACCAAAAACGTGTCAAAATGACTCGTCCCTTTATACAAGTATAGTATATAGGTACTATACGTCGTAACTTGTTTTTTTTTTAACTGCACACACATATTGATAAAAATTGTACATTAGAATTTGTTGTTGAATTTATACAAGTATGAAATGTAAGTAAAATATAAAATATAAAAAAATATAAATTTAAATAAATAAAAAAAAAAAAAATTTATTTAAATTGAGGAAATGTTCAATTATTAGTTCGTTTCGGTTTAATTGGGGTGGTATAGTATAGGAATAAAGAAGATTTGTATATAGTTTTTTTTTTTTTTTTATGAAAAATTATAAAAACATAATTTGTTATTTTTTTTATATATATACATCTATCTATCTATTGTATGTACATATCTATTTAAATGAATCTACAGATAAAGCTTAAAAAAAATGCTATTTAAAAAAAGTTGTATACAAAAATGAACATTAAATAAATAATAAAGTACCTACTAGTATTATAATAATTATTATAATGAAATACAGAATAAAGAATCCATAGAAGAGATTACAAAAAACAGATTTTAAAACTAAATACCAATTAAACGGAGGGAGGAACTTACAAAAAAAAACAAAAAAAAATTTTATAAATTTCGCGCAAAGAAGAAAGTAAAAAACAAAAACAAAAAAATAAGAAAGGTATTAAAAAAATATATGTACCTATAATGATAATTTAATATTTACTTAATACTTATTTAAGTTTTTGCTTTTTTTTTTGATTTTATAATTAACTTTTGATACCGCAGCTATACATAATGAGTACAGAGTATTTAAGAAAAAACCCATGCTTTAACATGCTTTTAATTGAAGTAAAAGTACTTTTTTTTTTTAAATCTTCTTTAAATATTTACTCAGTTTGTGTATTATATATATAGGTATACCTAGTTGTATAATTAATAATACTATGTATACAACTTATATATATACTTATTAAAAAAAAAAACACAAACCAAAAATGCCGGTGAATCACTTAAAAATAAAACACCACATAAATATAATAAAAAAAAAATATTTAAAGAATATTAACATTAATAATATGGTTAAGTAAATATTTAAAATAATTATATTTATATATATACAATATACATAGTTATATATGTATGAATATTATTTCATAATATAAAATCTATCATAATAATAAAAATTATTTTCAATTAATATGTATGATCAGTAAATTGTACTATTAGTTTTATTACTATTTATGTACATATATATATACTACAGTATCTTATATTAAATACTTCTTATTTAAGTGAATGTTTTTTTTTATCAGTAGGTATATAAGTATGTACAAAATTTATTTAATCTATTTTATTAGATCATATGTTATTCTATTAGTTTATTTTATTTTTTTGATATATTAAAAAAAAAATTGAAATTATTATTAAAACATTTAAATTTAAATAAATTCAATTAAAATATTTTAAAATAGTAATTTTGAAATTGAGGAGGCCTCGAATGATTTGTTGATAAGCATTTGACTTTATAACCGGGTTCGATTCCCGTACGGGTCATTGAAAATTTGAAAAGTTATTTTTTTTTACAAATCTCCATGGTAACCAAATATAATTTAAAATATACAAATATATTATAAATCCTATGTATAAACAAAATAAATAATATTACTTATAAATTAAATTAAACGGGCCGTAGCAAGGCCTACGTTTTAGGATGGCACATTCTATCCCACCATTATCAAAACAACAACAATGCCAAAATTTTAAATATTGCAAATATATATAAAGTATATGAGATTTAGTGAAATTATTATGAATAGCTATTTTGGATATAATCTGTTGATTATACTTTTTCTTAAAATGCTTTAGAATGACTTGCAATGCTTTATGTTTTTTGGTGCTGTTGTTTATTAAGTTGTTAAATTCAACAATTGTGCAGTACCCTATAATTATGCAATAATTGAATCTATTTTTTATTGCAAATTTTAAGCAAAATTTTCAACAAGACACCTCTGGTGGTATTTTACTAAATCTTCATTAAGGCATCTTGGTTGTAAGTATCGTTGAAGACACGATTAGTTAATCTAAGGGGTATGTCCTCGAATTCATAATAGGTTTTAAATTTTTATATTTGAAGGAAAATGACTGAAAAATTAATAATTTTAAAACTAAAAGGAATTAAAATTTTTATAACATTATTGAACCTGCAATGACTTTAGAGACCGGTGGTATTGGTATTTGTGCAAAATCATGTTATTTAATATTAAATGAAAAAAATATATATACAGGGTGGCGCAAAACGACCGATGTGGTTTGAATGTTTAATAACTTTTTAAATTTATTTATATTTTTTATTTTTATTTCAGTATTTTGTGAAGAAAACTTGGGGAATTGGAAATGGAACAGTACACAACAGAACAGCGATCAAAAATTACGAAAAATTATGAAAAATATAAAAAATCTAAGACGTTTCTACATGTTATTCAGGGTGGCGCAAAACGACCGATATGGTTTCAATGTTTAATTACTTATATATAAATTGAATAATGACATAAAAACTTTTTTAAAAATTTTTATAATAAAAGTAACTGAGAAAAGTGTTTTCAAACTTTTTATCAATTTAAAGCTATAATACAGTTATTTGTTGGTTACATTTAAAAGTACTTCACTTTACCATGCCCTACAACGTGTCGGTTAAATTTAACAAATTTTTATCTCAGTGTATCATAATATTTAAAGTTTTGAACAGATTTCAATATAACGCATGTATGATTAAGTTACATTTTCTTATCAAAACTAATACACACACATATACGATTATAACAAAATTATAAATATATTTTTTTTTACTATCTCGAAAAACTTTTCTCTTTTCAATTTTTCTGCTGTTTCATTATCGTTAAATAAAATTTGTCATTTGCAGACGACAAGACACATTTCTTTTATTACTGTACAGTATTAATCTGTAAATTCATACAAATATTATGCCTTAGTATTAAAACATTTTCGTCTCTAATCAAATATATATCGTACCTATAACATAACAGTATATTTGTATTGTTTTCGCACAGATTTTTTTTGAAATAATAAAAAATTTATTAAAGTCAACTTTTTTCTTACATATACACATGTAAAAGAAAAGCTTATATTAAAATTCCACAATTACATTTCAATATTTTCATTAATTTGAGGTAGGAAAAAAATCGTATATAAAATATTTAATAAATACATATATAATATATAAATATCTATTCTATTCATCCAAATATACACATTGATAAATTTTTTTATATAAATATATTGTATATTATAAAAGAACATATATTCAATTGGATTAATTTAAATATCATTGTATATGTATGTCACGTAAACGTGTACATTTTTATAGATATTTTACTATACCTATATGTTTATTATTGCGACGTTGATAAGTTTTTTTTTTCACAAAATTTTTACGTGTGTGTGTGTGTGTTTACATTTATTACAACAACACCAACAAAATTTAAATGAGAAAATTGCTCAAAAATTTGGTGCGTGTGTAAGTGAACCGTTAGAAAATTCGATGAGAAAATTTTTGAGTAAAAATTTAACTGTCAAACTCAAGGAAAGAAAATAACTCAATACGTATACACATTTTGTATAAAAATTAAAATACGAGTACAAAGTTGCTGTGCAAAGATTTATAATCAATATGTAGGTAATAGGAATACACAATCTAACTGGATAAGTATTATTGTAGGAGACTGTAACTAAAACTGTATTATTGTAGGAGAAAAATTTTTTTCAATTATATATAGGTACAATATTAGTTGTGGTATAACCCATTTGTTGTTGGTATAAAACTCAAATGAGTTGTTGTTCGTGTATAATCATAGGTATTAGGTATAATAAAATGTGTGAAATGAATTTTAATCAACAATATACATATAAAAGCTTAAAAGAGAATTTGTTTTTTTTTTATATATATATTGAGATAAGCTTTTATAATTAAGGAATTTTAAGTTTTTTTTTTTTTTTAATTCATATGTCACCAATACTTTTGCAATATCATTTTTTAATACCATTTAATATTTTCTTTTTTTTTTTCATATACTAATACTACCGTTATACTATGCTCAATTTTTTCACTCTACAAAATTATTCGAAAAAAAAAAACAACAACAACAACAACTCAAAATACAATACAATACTAACCAGTTCAGTAAAAAAAAAAAAAAAACAAAAAAAAAATGTCAATAAGAATTAAATATTGCGGGTATGATACAATCAGATTTCAGTAGTGTTGCTCATTCGTTATTTTATTATCGTTCGTTCCAAGTAGAAATTGTCTAACGTTGAAAAAAAATAAATTATAAAAATAAAAAAAATCTTAAAAATAAAATAAATATTATATTCATATAATAGTTTTCTTGTTATATTAATTTTTGCTTTTATTATTTTTTTTTAAAAAAAAGAAGAGCGCTTAAATATATCTATTTGTTTTTTTTTTTGCTGCTTTCTTCTCTACTGTTATAATTATTAATAATATACATAACATTTTTTCTCAAATATTATTGTGTGTGATCTGTGAGAGAGGGTAAAAATATATATATACAAAAAAAAAAAAAAAAAAAAAAAAACAAAGAATAAAAAAAAAATAATTTTTTTTTTTCCTGAAATTTTAACATTTTCATCATTCGAGCAAGTGTCGAGGTAGTTTCGACTACTATTTTATTTTTTTAAAAAATTTAATTTACAAAATATAAAAAATATCTAAAAGAAAAATAAACCAAAAAAAATATATATAAAATTATAAAATAATCAAAATTAAAATTTGTTAAGTTTTAAAATTTAATTAATTTCAGTTCTCTGTTATTAAAAAAAAAAATATATTTAATTAAATAGTTCATTAAATAATTAATTAATTAATTAATTAAAAAAAAGAGTTACAACACATTTAAAAAAAGTAAATAAAAAAAAAAAAAAATCAGTGGTTCTACAACTTTACTTAAAAACCCATATGTTATGAAATTGAAATTAAATAAAAAATAATTATTAAAATTATTACTATAAAAAAAAAATTAAATAAAAGATAACGTAAATAAATTTCGCTTTTTTTTTTTTTTCATTTTCTATATTTAATTCGTAATATATTATATATTAAATAAACATACATATATATATATATATATATACAAATAAAATATATAATTTTAATAAAAATATACTCATATGTTATACTGTGTACTGTACTGTATATAAGTTCATATGCGATAATAAAGATACATGTAAATTGGTAAAAATAAAAAAAAAAGAAAGAGTATAAAATAAAATAAATTTATTAATAAAAAAAAAAGAAAATGAAAAGTAAAAAAATAAGAGAAAATAAAAAAAAAAACTAAACTATTTTTTTTTATCTAACTTAAAATATGTACAAAGTAATAATTGACTTTGTGGTATTGTTATTGGATTACACTACTTTATCTGTACTTATTAAATTATGTGACTTAAATTTTTCAATATTTTCTATATGTACATACTTTGTAATTTCAAATATTTATTAATATAAATCTTATATTATATTGATAAGTTATCACTAAAATTTATTTCCGATTTTTCTTTTTGACAACGGCAAAAATAAAAAAACAAACACGTTTTACAAAATACCATTAAAATACCATTATTGGAATAAATATTTTCCTTACTTAAGACTCTTAAGTAGGTTCAATATTTTCAATATTTTCAACAAAATAAACTCTCTCCCCAGTCATATCATAATTTTGTATTTTATTACTTATACCCCAAATATGTTTCATATTTTCTTTCAATTACTTTAAATATACATGATATTATGTTCGTTATATACGAGTATGTCACTTTGTATGTCATTGTTTGTTTTCTTTTTGAAGTTTCCATTTTATGAAAAAAAAAAAAAAACATATGGACTTATTAAATGTTATGAACTTAGATACTTTATTATTTATGTATGTAATATATGATTAAAATTGTTTTATAAACTGTTTTGTTTATTAAATCTGTTTCTTAAATTTTAAACAGCATTTTTTTGGGTTACAAAAAAATTTTTAAAGTTGTTTTTAAAATAATTTTCATTTGAGTCACAAATTAAGAACTTTTTTGTCGTTTTCTTATATATACAATCTTCTTTTAATATATATATGTAGTATATTTACATATATTGTATATATACAAAATTTGAATCGAATTTAAATGTATGTTAGTTAAGAATTTTGTTTACATTTTTTTTTTTTTTTTTTTCTTCTCTTAATTAAATTCAGAGACTTTGTTTTTCTTTTATCATATTCTTCTTTTTTTATTTTGTATATAATATGGTTATGTATAGAAAATGTGACTTATGTAAATAGTATACCTATATACTTATATATAAAAAAAATCATAATAGTAATTAAATTAAATTATATAATGTCTTTCGGTTTTTATGATAGTAGAATTAGATTTCTTCAGTGAATTGTTAAATTGTCGCAATAATTAATATAAACGTTCATTAATAATTAATTTATTAATTTATATTAATAATAAAGAATTTCAAATAATTTTAATATGAAGATATTAAAATATTACTAAAAATATTAAATAATGTAATATATAATATGTAGTATATAATGCATAAGTTGTAGGTTTTTTTTTACAAATATAAGTTGTACAAATTACGCGTAGGAATTGTGAATAAATACCATTAATTGAAATAAAACCCTTTAAAAAATCTATTAAATATTTTTTGTAAATTAAATTAGCTTATATATGATATTTTTAAATATTTACTTACAGCTCAAATACAATTATTAATATATTATATATCTATAAACGTGTAGGTACATATTGAATAAAAAATGCAACGTTTGCATATACTTAAAATACAATATACAGTATACGTAATATTTAATAATTGATAAATTTATGATTTTTGTTCAAAAATATCTGCATAATTACATACTTTTTTATTTACTTTTTTTTCAATCAAATCAAAGTCACATTTTTGTACTATACAACTTCAAAAGATAAATATATTACAAAATTGTATCTTTTATCTTTAATTATTTAAAAAAAATCATATGGGTATATTTATATATATATAATATAATAGTAGATGTATATAATGTATAACAAAACGTATATACATGAATATTTGTTTTAATTTAATTTTATTTATTAATATTTTTTTTAATAAAAAGTGAAAGAAATTGTGAATTAAAAAATCAAGGTGTAAAGTGCAAATTCAATTGAATATATTAATATTAATTATTTATTTAATGAATAATTAAAAAATCAACAATTTATTTGTTTTTATTTAATATCAATTGTTATTTTGTCTTTTTATTTAATTTAAATATTTTTTTAAAAGTTGCATACTTTTTATATTTTATTTATATCTTTTTTTTTTTTTTTTCTATATCAATATTATTTATATATAAAGTTTTATATTTTTTATATAAATTAAATATTTTATATATAATATAAAAAGAATTAAAATAAAAATGAAATATATATATATATATATGTATATATATAATTTAACAAGGTGGTTTTGAATTTATTTTCAGATATATGTGATATAAATAAAATTTAAGAAAAAAAAAAAATAAAAATATTCTAATACATATTTATATATATCTTAAATATATATAGAAATACATATTTATTTGTATATAATTTTTAAATTGTATATATAAAAAAATATACGTATAAGTAGTTGTTATATAAAATACAAAGAAAAAAAAAAATTAAAAAATAGAGATAAAAATTTTTCACCAAAAAATAAATAAAGTTTTTCTCAAAATTTAAAACATACCGAGAGTAAAAGCGAAAGAGTATAAAAATATAATTTCGCTTTTGTAGAAATAAAAAAAAAAAAAAAAAAAATCTTAAGATAAAAAAACAACAAAAAAAAAAAAATAGTGAAAAAAAGCTTAATTTTCAGTTATTCTTGTTTTTATTTATTCGGTTAATTAAGAATAAAAAATAAAAAGTAAAATAAAAATATTTATAAAAATGTTATAGTAGTTGTTGCTACGGGTTTTAAAAATATTTTTTTCTATCGTATTTCTTCAATTATAAAATAAAATATAGTTAATTTTATTTTTGTTTTATTTTCTATATTAAATAAATGCATTGTTAAGAAAATTAAAATTATATTTAATTACATACATTTATATATAAATTAATAAAAATATATATACGAATGTATATACATAAGTATATATTAAATTAAAAAAATTACAAAAATTAAAAAATTAAAATTATATTAATTAAAAAAGTATAATATAAAATGAAAATTTATAATTATATAAACAAAAATCGTTAATTTTTATTATTTAATTAATTATTATATTTTTTTTTAAATAAAAATATTAATTAAATTAATTAATACAAGTACCTATATAAAGATTTAAATAAAATAACAAAAAAAAAAAAACCAGAAACGTTGATTTTTTCTGAAGAATAAATTCTCAAAAATAAGGTGAATAAAAAAAATGATTATTTTTTATAATTTTTAATTTTAATAATTATGATTAAATATATATATAAGTAATTTTTTTGTTTATTTTAATATTTTATTTTATATTTTATTTTTATCTTCTTGTTTTGTTGTTTTTTTTTTTTATTAAAAAAAAAAAAAAAATTAAAGTAATCACTTTCAAAAAAATTATTTCATAAATTCAAATTAAAAATTAATTAATTCATACAAAATTATTAATGTTATATACTTTTTTTTTAAAAAAAAAAGAAAGATTTTCAAGATTAAGTGCAAGTATCTTTTTGTTTAATAAAGTTTTTGTTTTTAAGTGTAAGATTTTTGTTTAAAAAGGCTCCCGTTTCCTGGAAATCATGAGTCGGACCGGTATGACTTAAAAAACTGATACCAAGCCCCTTAGTTAAATTAAAAACCTAGCACTTAAATTCAAAAACTTGTTGTTAAAAAATTAAATCTTTTTCTTAAAGAAAAAAAATATATATAGAAATTATTCTACTCATTTAATTTATTCATGTTAATTTATTGATTTCTCATAGTCTTGAATCTAAAATATTTAAAATATTCGTTAATAAATCTTTATCAATATTATTAATTTTGTTATTTGAAAAGTTCTAAAAAACTATTCTGAAATTTATGTGTTTTATATATTTATTAAAAATAATTTATTTAAAATGTTGTGAATATATTTAATTTTGAATTTAATTATATACAAATTAAATTCCTTCATTTGCCTTAAAAAGTTATTTTATACTTATAAAGAATAATATATTTAATAAAGTATAAATTACTTTAAAAAAGTCTTATTGAGTTCCGCAACGATCAAAATCAAATCATCAAAGATCGTATAATTGTCATGTTTCTTTCAATTGATCTGCGATCAGTTAAAAAACAAAATTTCAATTTAATCGTTTTATCTTGAATGTTTATTTCTCAAATGTGCTTCAATTAGGTTGTTTTTATTTGTAGTAATTTTGAAAAAATGTAATTTCCTAAGACTTCTGCTTCGTTAAGATAAAAATTTTTTTAAATACTCAGAGTAATTTAATATAAAACGTGAACGAATAATATAAACAAAATTGATATTAAATATATTTTACAATTATTGGAATTAATAATCAGTCAAACATTTTATAAACAAATCATGTATAATATTAATAAAAAAAACTTAATTGATAAGTATGTAAATTTTTAAATATTGATTAGTATGGATAAATTTAATAAAAATTTTAGAGAATTTTTTTGATTATATTATTGAGGCAGGTTGAGGTTTATATCTGAATTTTATTTTATACATATATTGTATAAAATATACTTAGTTTTTTAATTAATTAATAAAATAATATTTTCTCTGTATTAATAATTCTAATTTTTTGCATAAATGAATAAAACGTGACCAAAACATACACAGCAATCATATTACAGTATAAAATACAGGGTGTTAATTTTTTTCTTGAGATATACTTTTAATTGTAGACAAATATAAATTCTAATACTTTAATCGCAGATATT
This sequence comes from Dolichopus griseipennis, assembly GCA_963082915.1. Lineage (NCBI taxonomy): Eukaryota > Metazoa > Arthropoda > Insecta > Diptera > Dolichopodidae > Dolichopus > Dolichopus griseipennis. The sequence goes on from OY720441.1 coordinate 45,836,823, forward strand.
ATTACTTCTTATATAATATGAAAATATTGAAGATATTTTATATATTTAAAACATAACCTCAAATAAATAAATAATAAGTTATTTTAAAAATTATTAAAAAATAATTGTAATATTCATTAAATTTAAAGTTATATTATTTCATTTTTATATAAAAATATTTTTAAAATTTAAAAAATTTGTTATAATATTTTTATTATATATAATAAATATTATTTGTATTTATGTAAATAAATTTTTTTTCCATTATTATTATCTAAATGTTTTTTGTATTTAATTTGTGAATTCAAATTGTTTCTAAAATATAAAATAATGTTTAATCAATTTTTAAGTTTTTTAACTTCCAATTCTACTTCTAGTTCTATAAATATATACAGTATATTGTATAAATTGAAAAAAATCTTGTATATTTTAATATCATTATTAATAATTCATTTTTTTTTCAACAAACAAATCGTTTTAAATATATTATTTCATTAAATAATATTTTTGGTTTTTTAAAATAATTTTAGAAATGATTTTAAAAGTGATTGAAATTAATTCAAATTATATATTAGAATTAATTGATTAGTTAAAAATAATTAAATTTTTCAACCAATTATTAATACTATATATTAATACTATAAATTTTAATGTCAATTGAAAAAAAATACTTATATATTCTTCAACAAATTTCCTATTAAATTAATATTTAAATATAAATTATAATAATTAGGAGTATATCGTCCTGTATCACTACTGAACTATTCAGTGAGCAGTATCCTATTTGACAACTTCCGATTTAAATTGTCTTTTGATTTGAAATTGATTAAAATTGTATTTTAAAAAAAACATATGTGAGTTATAAGAATCAATTAAAATTGAATATGGTCTATCGTCAAAAAAACCTCAAAATAAAACCAACGAAGCTATTTCACACCAATTTATTCTAATCATTTAATAATTCTACGATTAATTGTGCTAGCTGTATATCGTTTGCAATTTCAGGCTCTAGCTAGGACAAGTTTATTAAGCTTATATATGTATGACTATACAGCCATTAGCCAATTAGAATAAAAAAATTTTAATTTTCCGTTGTTTTTTTTTTATTATAATTTTCTTTTCTATTTTTATTTTTTTTTTTTATTATTTTATTTTATTTATTTTTTTTTAAATACAACAATCATATTTGCGCTTTGCACTTCATTTAAAAAATAAAAATATCACCTTAAAAATAAAAAAAAAAAAATTTTTTTTTAATCATAATATATTAACGTTTCTTGTTTTATACGTTATATTACACACATATATATTTATATATATATAAAATAAAACAAAACCATCTTTCATATAAATATATGTATATATATATAAAAATAAATAACCATTATATAGATTAAATATAATATTTAAAAAAAAAAACGAGAAATAATTCATATAATGCATATATATATATATATGTAAAATTTAAAATATATATATATATATATACATACTTTTTTTTTAATTCAACTTAATTAAAAGAACATTTGTTTTATTTTTCATATAATATTTTATATATTTATTTTTATTTTTTTTTTCAATTTCATTTCATTTTAGAGCTTTGATGTGTTTATACATATTATATAAATTTCAGATTGTGTAATCATATTTTTATTATACACATATATATATACATTATTTTAATTGTTACAAATTGAAATTTTAAAAAATCTAAAAAAAAAAAAAAAACTTTTATTTTAAAAAAAAAAAACAAAAATAAAAATAAATAAAATTTTAAAAAAATTAAAAAAATAAATTTAATTAAAAAGTCATTTTTAATAGAATTCATATATATTTATATTTAATTAATTGTTGTTGTATATCGTTGTATATTTATTATTATATATATTATTAATCGCTATTAATTCATTAATATATATATACTTATATAAAATAATTAAAATCTTCTATACACATATATATATTATATAATTAAAAAAAAAACATTTTAAAACAAAGGACAAACAAAATAAACTTAAAAAAAAACTATCATTTTCTTCATGTTCTAACAAAAAAAAAAAAAAATCAAATTTAAAATACTTATAATTATTATTAAAAAAAAAAAAAAAAGTTTTAAAATAAACTAAAAATTGCATAACATTAAAAAAAAACATTTAAATAAAAAAAAAAATAACATCAAAATTGTATAAAAAGTTACTATATATAAAATAAAAATATTTTACATCTATATATACATTTAAATCTTCTTATTTTTTTTGTATAAAATATAAAAGAAAAAAATAAAAACATTTTTAAAAAAAGGACAGGATCATCAGAAATAATCATCATCATCATTTTTAATCATCATAATTAAATCAAATAAAAATTGCTGGTAATTATTTTAATTTATTTTTATTATATATGTATTTCTTTTTATATAGTTTATTTTTTTTATTTTCTAATATAAAATTTTTTAAATATGCAAATATATATATTTTTCATAAACTTGTATATATATATATATATATAATTTTTAAATTAATTACATATTATACATAATACATATATTACATGTTTTCATAATACATAATATTGCATATTACATATTGTTGATTTTTGAACTTTTTGAATTTTTTTAAATTAATTTTTTAATTAAAGTATTTAAATATGAGGGGCTTATAACCAAAGTTTGAATTGAACCAAGGTCAATTGATCTCAAAGAATAGGTAAATACTAAAAAAAATTAACTTATTTAATATTTTTTTGAAAATTTTTTTTTGTCGGTTAGACCACTTCGGTTTTGAGCCTCCCATATTTAAATATGTTTTATGGTTCAGTGCATGTCAAATTAATGTAAATGCAAAAATAACATTTTGAAAAAATTTGATTCTTTTTAAAGCTTTTTTTTTGGGTTGTTTCTAGATTTAATTGATTTTAAAAAAATTTTTAGGGATTAGGGATTAGAGATAGGTACATAATGCGTTAGGGATTTTAATTATGCATAACTGCAATGGGAATTTTTCAAAAACAGCATATTCTTGACAGAAATTTATTGTGATGTGGCGCATTTTTTTTTTTTCTAAATTAAATGTCGTATGACGCATAAAAAGTTTAAAAAACCGTTATTGCATTTTACAATTGTTTATTTTTTTTTTGTAATAAACACAATATTTGCAATTTTGAATAAAATGTTAAGTTCACTTTTTCATTATTTGGTGTGACGTAAAGTATTCAAAAAAATTCAATTAAATTCAAATTTTAGCCTTAGTTCAATTAATTTAAAAATAATAGGGTATATATTTTTCAATAAATTTCGAATAAAATTATTGTAAATAAATAGAATTTAGTTTATAAATTAAATACTTAATTATTAAATAAACATAAGTACTTAAATAATCAGTACAGAATTTAAGTATTGCTATAATGCAATTTTATCTCTTGAACACTGCTATAGTAATCAAATCACTAATCGGTGATGACTGATGAGTGATGTGTGATGGTGATTAAAAAAAACTAATTTCACAGTATGTACAAAAAATCGATATTATTCTATATCGAATAACAAATAATTCGATTTTTATTTTTTAAAAATAAAACGAAAGCACGTTAATTTTATCAACAAAGTTTTTGGATGATTAAATATCAATTTTAAAGTCAAAAATGCGATTAAAGATTAAAAATTTTTTTTACAAGTATTAGTTATTAGTTAATAATTATTAATTACCATTTAATTTCCGGATTTTTTTTTTAATTTGAAATTTGTAGAAAATTATCTCATATTAAAAGTTTAGAAAAAAAGAAAAAGTCTGAGGAAAACAAAAATTCAAAATGTTATTTCAAATATTATTCATGCTTAACAAGTTTTATTCATTTTTTTTTTTTTAAATATTAAATGTTACTTTTTAAAAGTTTTTGTATAAGTTATTTTTAGAATTTTTTTTTTTTTTAATTAATATTGTTGCTTTGCTTTATACTTTTTATAATAATAATATATCTACTATTTTAAATATATCCTAATAATAGTATTAATGATCATTTAATCATCTTTTCAATTTTTTTTTGGGGTTTTTTTTGGATGGAATGCGTTAAACTTTAAAAATATTATGATCTTTTCTGCATTTTATAATTTTTCTACATTTAATTATGTATAAATATTTTATATTTAAAATTTTTATATAAAATTTCAATGTCAAACAATATTATCATTCTATTTATTTGTATTACCCGACAATAGTAAATATTGTCTGATATTATAATAGACCTTTGCCTATTTGGGATGTGGACTTTTTTATTTTAATATACACTATATTTATTTATTAGACATAATCTGACCAGGTTTTCAAATCGAGACTTTTCGATTGAGAAGCCAACTTTTTAACTTCTGGGCTATCGGTCAGATATTATCATTTCTTATCATTAATTTTCTGAATTAAATTCAGTTTTTCTTTTCTTCTTTCAAATATTATATAAATTTAATATTATATTTTAATTTAAATTTTGTATGTTATTTTGAGATTTGTTTGATATACAAATTGTTTGATTACAATTGTTTGAAATACTTTAAAATTACATTACATTTTGTTACCTTGTTTTAATCAATATTAGGTTTAAGGTGGTCCACCATAATTTTGGTGGTTAGATAATCATTTAGGGAAATCATTTTGTTGTTTTAGCTAAATATAACATAGAATACCTTAATATTTTTTATTGAGAATTCATACACATCTAAACAAATTAAGTAAACCTTATTATACATAAATATAATAAATCCCCGGTAAATGTTGCCGGGGATATATAAGGATATATATAAGGAAGTGGGTGATATTTTATTTTGTCATACTTGGACTAATTATAATTTTCAGAAGTTGGCCTTATTTTCGTTATAATGATAATATAATCTTTGGTTAATTATTAACAGTGTGGTTCCCATCCCATAGATAACATTTTTCCACTCCTATAAACAGTATAGGGCATTTACCAAGTCATTTAGACTAAGCTTCAGTTTCATTGATTATTATTTTCAATTAATCGTTGATATCTCGGCTGTAGCTATTGTATAAGATTATGAATACACAAATGCTAAATTTTGTGCGCCATCTACTATCTTACGCAAGAGTTAGTTATACATTTATTATTTAGTATACAATCTTATTTTATATTACGATATACTTTTACAATTTTTACGAAATTCTTTTATTAGATATGATCTGATTGGAGTTTCAGTCTAAGACCTTCCACATAAAAGATTGGCATCGTAATCCCAACGCCATATAACATATATACGAATATAAACATATATATAAACTTTTAAATTGACCTTTAATTAGATTTTATTAATTCGAACATTTTTCAAATTGCAATTTGCAATCGGACTCCGTCTGAAATTTTTAAAATTTATATTGTCAGTTAATTTTTAGTTTCAAGCATCTTTTAACAATATATTGTAACAGTTTATTATTTATAATCTGAGATTTAAAAATAGATATACAGTAGTTTAGTTCACCACATTCGTTCAGGGTTTGATTATATTAATTACAAATGGTTAATTTTCTTTTAAATATCCGTTTACCTTTTGCAAAATAATTCTTGACAAAAAAAGTAAATATAAAAATAATTAAAAAATTTTCAAAATCATATAGGTATTATACTAAAAACCTAAAAACGCAATACCTTAAAATACAAAATACCAGGTATAAATTAATATATTAAAAGAGTATTGAATTATAATCAATATAATTTAATTTTAAATCATTGTAGACGTCGCGGTCATCAATTTATTAATTGTCGCGTTCCTATATATATGTATAATAATAATTACACTTACATTAACTAAAATGAATAGTAATTAAATGTTATCAATTTTCCTAATTTTTAAAACTTATCAACTACATTAATATATGTTCATAGTTTTAATTATAAGTTATTTAAAAAAAAATAATTACTAACTAGTATAACAAAATTTTGTTGCACTCGATGATCGCAATAGAAGTTTTTTTTTTTTTTTTGAATAATTATCTTTAAACAATGGGTGAATTTTAATTAAGTTCAAGTTCAAATGTTTAGGATCATTTTAAACCTAATTTCGGAATTAAAAATGATCATTAGTTTGATTTAAAATTTTTTTGAAAAAAATAAAAAAAATAGTGGAATGGTCACTTAAAACCCGGTGTACGATCACTTTATACCTAATTTTTAAAAAGATTTGAAATAAATGTTTTTAGGCTTAGGATGAATTTTAATTAAGTTCAAGTTCAAATGTTTTGGATCACCATAAGTCCAATTTCGTAATTATTGATCAAATTGTTTTGAAAAAGTAGTTAAATGATCACTTTAAACGCGATATACGATCAATTTATACATAATTTTTAAAAAGATTTGAAATAAATGTTTTTAGGCTTAGGATGAATTTTAATTAAGTTCAAGTTCAAATGTTTTGGATCACCTTAAGTCCAATTTCGTAATTATTGATCAAATTGTTTTGAAAAAGTAGTTGAATGATCACTTAAACCCGATGATCACTTTATACCTAATTTTTAAAAAGATTTAAGAAATAAGTTTCTTGGCTTCAATAAGTAAATCCGGAATTAAAAACTGATCATTAATTTGATATTTCCTTTTTTTTTTGCAATTTTTTCCTTTAAAGAAATAGTGGAATGATCATTTTTAAACCTGCGGTATACGATCACTTTATACCTATGTTTTTTTTTAAAAGATTCGATCTACACTGTTTCCTATGTCATGTATACCTATATCATTTATTTTAACTCTTTATTTAAAATATACGTTATTATGGTTTCATTGTCATTGTGAAAATAACTAATGTTGTTATTATATATAAAAGATAAATAAATTAATTATAAATACAAATTCCCGAATAAATATTTAATTTCTTTGTTCTATTATACAATTTTGTACCTGGTCTGCAGCAGGTATTTTTTTTTTTTTTATTTAAAAACACAAATTAGAATCTAAAAATATTGATTCCCAAGACATAAAAATTTAACAAAGAAAATAAAAAAAAAAAAAAAAAAAAACACATTTTAAAACTAGTCAAGGTTAAAATATTAAATTAGTAGCTGTTGTTTAGTTATTTTTTTTTTTTTCATTTTCATTTTATTTTATATTCACTTGTTATATACTGATATACGAGTATATATGAAAAAATTTATTATTTTTATTGCACTAATACTTCATTCAAAAACAACATTTCAAACGATCATCAGATGAGTTTTTATTTTTTTTTTTTTTCAGAAATAGCTACAAAAATTTTTTTTTTAAATGTACCCCACATTCAAAAACTTATCGTCAAATCGCGTAATAATTAAATTCATATACATATACATACTTATAATATTGCATACTAATACTAATACTTTAAAAAAAAAATACTATATAATAAAAATAATATAAATTAATAATCTAATATATTATATTGTGAATAGGTACATTTTATTTGTATATATATGTATTTTTTATATATATATAAATAATGTATTTTCAAATGACTTTTAAATTTGTTTTTTAGTTAGTAAAATTATTAATAATAAAAAAATATAATTTATTTTATTTTTAAAATAAATAGCGATAAAATTTATATACTTATCACTTATATTTCGTATTCCATTTTGTAATTTATGTACAAATGAAAAACGTTTCTGATGTTTGATTATATTTAAATAATTTGTTTTTTTTTTTATTAAAATTTTGATAAGATTTTAGTTTTATTCTAGAATTTAATTTATTTTGTAGGAATACCTTAATTTACCAGTCAAAATTAGAATTATGCCTAAGGAAATATTTCAATTACTATTTAATATTCAATGTTGACTTGCTATTGGCAATATAAGATAAAAGACATATGTATATATATTACTTCTTACATCGTATACCTTATACTTATATAATTTATAAAATAGTTCCTATCTTTCCATATTTATATTATACATAATACGAGTACTTATACTCATACATAAAAATAAATTAAAATTACTTTTTTAAAATTTGTTTAATTAATTTTTATAGTATCTATATATACTGATTGTATATATATATTATATAAAAAATAATTTTTACAAACTTTAAACTATAAATAGTTGTATGTAAGTATTCTTAAATCTACTTAAAAAATGCCGACGGTGGTTTTAATATAAAAATAGAAAAAAAACAGATAAGTACAAAGAAGTACTTGAAATTGATTACATGCCGAATTTATATCTGTGAAATATATTTTATTTAATTCAATTTTTTTTGAAAACAATACTTATTATTGTTATCGAATTATTATGAGTACATTTCCAAAAATTGAACTCTTATTTTTTACTTTCCCCTCATTTCCTTATAGATGATCAATGGACGGACAGCACATTATAGAAAAGTAATCGATTAAGTATTTAAGTATATTAGTATGATTAGTACTCATATTGATCTCGAAAAAAAAACAAATACTTCTTAAATTAGTAGTCTCTCCTGCCAACCAAGTACCAAGTACCAAGTACCAAGCTTATCATATACTGTTTCTAAGGTAGGTGTGATTTTTTACACCGACCGAACTGATTTATATATACCGACGGAAATTGAATCTGTTCTATATATACATGTGCATTATGACGTTTTATGTGTATATAACGGCACGTGTATGATAATATTTGAACATTTGTTCACAAATTTATTAATTATTATAATTAATGTTTATATTTTTTTAACGATTTTCAATTTTAATTATGTATGAAAAAATTCCCATAAATTGTGTACAGCCTTAAAGATTATATACTATATTAAATAAATACTTTCGGAATTTTTATATTATATAAAAGTGTCCAATGTATATATCCTATATAGATTCGGATTATCAACTCTTAAGTTTAATTGCACAATTACAATTAATATATAATTTCAAAATATTTTCTAAAATAAATTTTTGTATAACAGATTTTATTAATTAATAGCTTTTAATACTTATATTAATCTTTTGAATTGAATTATTTGTTTAATTATTTTATGATATCTTTGTATTATTAAATGTATGATAACTCTATTAAGATTCTATCATATTTTTTGTTAGCTTTAGTAACTTTTATACGCACTTATCTTAATTAATATTCACACTTTTATTTTATACCTTCATTATACTTGATTTATATTATTTTATTTAAAGTTTTTATTTTAATACAAATATTAAACATTATAAACTTTATAAAGATAAAAAAAAAATTCATCAAATGCATGTTATCTATTATATAATTAGCAAATATATATGTATAAATATTATAATAAAGAAGGGGTTGCAATAAAATATGAATTATATCTTTTTAATTTTTACAGTCTGGGTTTTTAATTTAAAAATATATACAAAAAAAATTATTATATTTAAACTTGAAATGTCTATAAAATATATTATGATTTTAAAAAAAATAAAATTCTAAATTGGTTATTATTTTATTTGTATATTATCTATAATTTATGAGTTGTATATAACTCAAGTTAGATTATTTTAATTGCCCTTATATATGAAGCAATACCTATATACACTGAATGAATACTTAAATTCAATTAAGAATTTAGTTTTGCAAAATTTAATATATAATATTTTAGTATTAGGTTAAACAGACTTGTACTCTTATCACTTAAGATATTTATTTGCAGTAAATAATATAAAAGTGGGCATTTTAAGATACTCTTATATATAGATGTACGTTTGAAATATTATAATGAGGTCATACTTAAAAGTACAAAGTATTTAAATAAGTATTACAAAAGATGTTCTCAACCACTTTAAAATCTAATTAGTAAATTAATAATTACTTTACTATAAAATTGATAAGTAATTATTGTACAATGAGAAAACACATTTCAGTATATATATATATCATTTGATAATTTTTTAAATACTTTTAAAATGTGTTTTGATAATTTGTTTAAGTAGATGATGACTCGCATTTGTGACATTTAGAAAATAAAATCCATATATGCATGCGTACAAAATTCAAAAATCTATAAATTTTTCTTTTGTAATAAATATAGTTTTATTTCCAATTAATTTTTTTTGTAAATAAAAATTAATTTATTTTATTGGAAAAACATGATTTAAATGATATTTTAATGAACTGAAATAAAAAAAAAAGTTTCTACACACATTTTTCGCACATAAAATTTGCAATATTTTTTAATTATTGTAAATGAAATGAAATATTTGAGTATAAATTGTAATTACTTATCTGTACTTGAAATCTGTATTTATATGCTTGTGTAGTTTCCCTGTTTCTGTTTCTATTTGCCCGAATGTTAAAAAAATTTTACACCGTCTTACCAGGTACCAATATAAGAAAAAACTCGTTACTCGAAAAGAGCATTTCAAAGTAACTTCAACCTAAATTAAACTGTAAAATCCTTCCCAAAACTTGACCCCATAAAGCCCATCCGAAAACTTTAAAAACCCTTCTTTAAATCAAATTTTATGATAATTTAATGAATTTCAGGAAATGGAAAGGCAAGTATAGAAAATCAAATGAAACATCCAGATTTAATGAATTACTCACTTTTATGAGTTGAAATAACGTTGGTGAAGTAAGTTTTATTTATAAGGTCTCATTTCCTTAATAAGGTTTGTTAAAATATCTGACTTTGAGTGTTTCGCAATGAATTCTTCAATCTAGCAGAATAACTCTTCCCTTAAATACTTATTTTATATGCTGAAAATTAAATTTTGTCCAAAAATATCCGATGAAAAAGTCAAATAAAGTTGAGAATACCTTTAAATTAAGTATAAAAAAAAAGATGAAACCCAAAAACCTAAGTTTAATAAAATTTTACACATAAATTTCTTTTTAGTTAGATTGCATATATAAAGGGGCGAATTAGGAAAAAACTGAACGATCTCTTTAAGAAATTTTACATGCACACGTCTTTTTAGTTATATTGCATATTTAAAGGGGCAAATTAAAAAAATGAAATTGATCTTTCTACGAGCATTAAATTACAAAGATACCATAAATTTATATCGTTTTCATTGATATAATCTAGTACTCAAAATTAATTAAATTTTTTTAACCAATTTCTTTAGTATTGACCGGTCATCAGATATTACGAGAAAGCCAAAAGGAAAACCGTTTCTTTATTAAGATTAAGTATTTTTTCATTTAATATTTTTTTTTGATTTTATGAGTCAGAATTTCAGACACAACTTTTATAATCAATTTATATATATATATATATAGATTTCAATATCATAAAGATAACTTTGAGCTGGAGGCTTTCTTTTAATGATTAGTTTGAATTTTTATAACGTGTCAATTATGTAAAGTTATATGTATATACATATAATAAAACATATTAATAAACAAAATATAAGAAAAAAAAAAAAAAAAAATTAGAGATACCTTCAACCTGATTCATTCAAAAAAAAAATACAAAAATATTTTCAAAAAAAGCATTTAAAAACCAACGAAAATTGAAAATGAAAAGAAGAAGAGAAAAAAATAAGAAATTTCTATAAAATAGTGTATTTTTGAAAAGTGATGCTGTCAAAATTATGACATTTTTGATAAATTTTTATTATTTCTTATATATTTTTTTTACATATTTATATTTTTTTTATATTTACTTATTTCATTTATTGTAAACACATTTTACTTTTCTTCATTATTAACCTGTCATAATTTAAAAAGACAACTAATATAAGTATGAATTATTAGTTTTTTTTTTGATTTCCAATTTAAACATTTTTTATATGTTAAAATAAATATAAATACTGAAAGTATTCATAAGTATATATATATATATAAATTTCTTTTCAAAATTTTATTTTTATTTTATGTAATTTAAATTTTGTTATAAATAACCTGCTAACCTTATAAATATATACATACATACATTTGAAAAAAAAAAAAAATTGATTATTAATAATTTGTATACTTATCGTATTTAATAGAAATTATTATTACATTTCTTGTATATATTTTTTTTATAACTTAAATATATGGGTTTGACTAATTTTCAATAAAAATGAAAAAAAAAAAAAAAAATTTAAAATATTTAATTTCACTTTCGAATTTGTAGACATTGCAAATTTTTATTAATATGTTACATAATTCAAAGAAAGTATAAATGAAATATTTTAATTTTTAACAATTTGTTAAATGGCAAATATATATTATTTCATTTTCACTTCTATCAGGTGTTTACGAGTAATCGCTTAATCAAATAAAAGAGAGCATAAGTATACCTTTTTGAAAAATATGTTACACCACTGACATAGAAAACGCATAGCATAATATTGAAATTCTTCGATCAGATGTTTAAGTGCTAAATCATGTAGGAGAGCATAAGTATAGGTCCTTTTTGTTGAAATATATGACACCGCTTACATTGTCATATAAGACACATTGTATAATATTGCATTTATCATATGTTTTAGGTCCAAGCTAAATAGGAGAGCATAATATAACGTTTTTCAAAAATATATGACATCACTGCCACAAAAAAAGCATTGCATATAATATTTAAATATTTCTATCAGATATTTCAGTTCAAAACATGTAGAAGAGCATAAAGATATACTTTTTCGAATAATATATGAAACCACTGACATTGTCATATAAGACACATTGTATAATATTGCATTTATCATATGTTTTAGGTCTAAGCTAAATAGGAGGGCATAAGTGTTACCCTTTAAAAAATATATAACACCACTGCATAAAAATCGCATTGAATAATAATTTAAATACTTCTATCAGATGTTTAAGCTCTAAATCAAATATAGGAGAGCATAAATATACCTTTTTGGAATAATGTATGACACCACGACATTGTCATATAAGACATATTGCATAATATTGCCTTTATCAGAAGTTTTAGCTCTAAATTAAATAGGAGTGTTACTTTTTGTAAAAATATGTAACATCACTGCCATAAAAAAGCATTACCTACATATAATATTTCAATACTTCTATCGGATATTTTAGTTCTAAATTAAATAGAAGAGCATGACTATACCCTTTTTGAAATAATATATGACATCACTGATAAGAGAAAACGCATTCCATAATTTTGCTTCTACATATATTATGTAATCATAGAATAGGACGATTTTTGGCATTATTGAAAGTCCATTTGAAATATAAGCTGGCATTAGTAGCCAAAAAAAAAAAATTAAGTGTGATTATAATTGGGTGATGAAGCATTGCAGGTATAATTTATCTAATTGAGGTTGAATTTTACAAATTTCCTTTCAGATTTCTTTTCAACGTCCATTTTTTTTATAAAAATACCATTCCAAAACAAGGTGCTTACAAAATAAAAATTTACTTATATCAACATCCCATAAATTGCATTTTTTTAAAACAATTGAAAATTCAAAGATTTAAATAAGATTTGGCTATTAAAAACGATTTTGAAATTGAAACGACTTTTCTTTAATTTATTACAAATTTAGAATAAATATCGGATTTAATATATAAATTATGATCCAAAAAGTCTTCTCACGTTCCCCAATTTTTTTTTATTGTTTTTTTCTGCATCTGATGATTCGACTATTCAAAAAACTTTAAATCAATTAAGTATATACATACATACATATTACATACATACTATTTACATAATATTCGACCATAATCTAATTTTGGTCTTGTATTATATTCTATATTTAAAAAAAAAAAAATTTTTTTTTGCATTTGGTCCATTTTTCAAAAAAAAGAAAATTTTTGAATTTTTTTTTGAATTTTTATTTTAAAAATTTTTTAAATAAAAACTTTTTTTATTTTATTTTATGTCATTTCAATTTCATTGCCAAAAATTCATCCTGCTTGGCAAACCCAAAATATGTATATATACATACTTTTATTTTATGAAACATATATGTATAATCGTATTCAATGATTCAATTTGCTTGCGTTTTGTATTATTATTATACATATAAAGTAGTTCTAATTTTGTGTTCTAGTTGCTATTAAAATTTTTTTTGCATAAATTTCAAAAAAAAAAAAATCAAAAAAAAAAAAACAAGTACATAAATATTTTAATTTTCTTTATATGTATCTAGTATCTACCAAATATATACTGTATCTACAGATGCAATTTTAAAATATATTTTTTTCTAAGGTGTCATTTCACAGCTGAATCTGATTCATTTATTAGTTTTTTTGGCTATATAACTATATATATATATATATAAAATATTTCCATATATATATGTATATATATATATATATATATATAAGTATATGTATATACGTAAAATAATAAAAATTATATAAATAGATATATTGCATAAAAATAAAATAAAAATAAAAATTTAAAGGTGAATAATATTTTAAAAACTTTTTTTTATTTCATTTTTGAAAAAAAAGCCCCCCTAATATTGAAAGAATTCTTGGGAAGGAGGGCGGGAGGAGGGTTCTAGAAAAAAAGAACAAGACAAAAAAAAGAATACTGCATGTGACCATGACTTTTTTTTTAATTTTATTTTTATTATCAAAAATATATAATATATGTATATTTTATATATGTATATATAAAGAATTTATTTGTGACAAAAGCAAAACAAAATAAAAAAAAAATATCTTAAGATCTTTTAGATCTTTGGTTTTTTGTTTTTTTTGCGAATATGAAAATTAAAAAAAAAATTTTTCTTAAAAGAAATAAAAAGAATAATTAAATAATTTTATGAAATAAAAATAAAACATTTTTAAACAAATTAAAATAAAATTAAAATAATATAAAAATTTTTTAAATGTTGCATAAAATAATTTATATGTATATATATGTATATGCTAGTATAATTAAATTAAGAATTTAATAAATCAAAAATTATCTAGAAATGCTTTAATTAAAAAAATTACTTAATTTTAAGTTTAAAGCTGAAAATTTATATATATATTATATACCAAAGAACTTTATTAGGAAATGACCTAGAATACTCGTATATGCTAAGATACTTTTTTATATTTACCAATTTTTTTAATAAATTGTATGGTTTAGAAATAAAAAAGTTCAATTGAAGGTTAAGTCAAATATTATTAGTTCTTATAGTACATTTTTTTTAATACTTTTCAAATAGAACTGAAAAGCCCCCATTAGAAAAGGGCTTAACTCTAAAAAAATAAATATAGACATTAGGTACATTATTTGTTTTAATGTAAAGAAATTAATAAAGGTAAAATTGGATATTTTTACGAAGAAATTGATATTTCAATCTGAATTAATATCTATATTTTTATGATAAGAATCCACCCCACTTATTAATTTAAATAGATAATATTTAATAAGATATTTCCTTAAAATTTTTGATTTATTGAAATTAAGTCATAATGAAAAAATTATATAATAGTAATATATATTTTATAATAATAATATATTTGGTATATTTAGTAAGAAAAAAAATTTCAACATATAAAACATATCAATTTATAGATTTCCAGCGAATTGAATTAAAGACAAGGTTGGAAATATAAGTTAACAAATTCGATATAGTATATATGGTTTTTGATTTAAAACCCAAATTCCTATTAATATTGAATTGAACTAAAAAAAAACATAATTTAAAATAATTTAATAGTATTTTATTTAAATTATTTTTTTTATAACACAATTTGAACCCTTTTATGCATAAATATGTAAAGAATATGACTTTGGAATATGGCAGGCTTTGCTAAGAATCAAAGGAATTGTAAGGGAAATTATTAAATTAAAAAAATCGAATAAGTGGTATTATCTCCAAGATATCTAGAAAAAAAAGAGTTAATTCTCCAATATTTGGACGAGTGGTAAATGGAGTGTATTTATTGTGGTTGGTGGAGGCGTCAATTAGGCGTAAGGCTATAAGTTTATTAAAATGTACATAACATGTTTGATTAATTTAAAACCTTTTAATTGATCTCTTCTATCTCTGTCTAAATGATCCAAAAATCTCATATTAATTTATCAGATAAAATTTACAATGAAATCTTTCGCTCCAAAAGTCTCTCAATATATTTATATATATATTTCTTGACACAGAACAAGTTTTACGAAAAATCTTATAAACCTACAGAATTATGGATGCTCTTTATTTTTCTAAAAATTATTTTTTCGAACTTGGGGAATTCCCCAAGAATTTCAAATTTACTTATCACATTTGTAATACTAATTTCATATTTTATCAAATATATTTATACATCGCTTCCATCTTTTATAGTTAATTTTTTTAATTTTATATATATAATTTACATAATTATTTTATTATTATACAATTATAATCATAATTAGTCAATTAAATCATATTTGATTCTATATAATTTCACTCTTCATAAAATTTGTTAATTATTTTTTAATTTTTTGACTCTCCTAATAATAATTGTCTTTGTGTGTCATTAGTTTTTCTATTTTTCTAAAAAGTTTGCAATAATTTAAAATAATAGTTTTTTCTTCCAAAATAACTATTCTTATATATATTTATATATTATGTATATACATATATATATATAAATACAAAAATATATAAATATATTAATTAAAGTTAAAATAACTTCTTATGTCCTTTTTTTTGTATAATGATTATATGAATAGCAAAAAACCAAAATTATAATAATACTTCAGATGTCCTTTATGTCCTGATAATATATTCTTTATATTATTATTTGTATATATTGTCATTAAAAATCCATTAGTTATATTTTTGGTTTATTTTTTTAAATATATATATATATATATGTTATATATTATTTAAATATATACATTTATCTAAATATTATTTAATATTTGGTAATTATTTGTTACAATAGTAAGTAAAATTTAAAAAAAGGACTCTCTCAAATATCCTTTATGATTAGTTTTTTTTTGTTTTCAAAATATATTATAAATGTAAAATATATTAATTTTAATTTCTTTCACTTTTATTTTTATTATTATTACCATTATGTATTATATATATGTATATATGATAAATGTTTATACCAATGGATTAAATTTTATGTCCCGATTTGTTTTTTGTTTTTGCAAATAAAATTAAATTTCACTTTTTTTTTTGTATTACAAGGTTTTGGATTTTAAGTTTCATAATACATTTGGGGTATGATGCAGCATTAGTTAATAATAAAAAACTCAAATAAAAATTATTTAAAATTAGTTTTTATTTTAAAAATAAATTATCTTGAAGATATATTAATAGAGAGACCTAAATTTGGGTTTAAAACTTTAAAAATTTTTAAAAGGGTTCTTAAAATTTAATTTTATGAGTAAGATAATATACTAGCTGAATTAAATGTCCTTAAAACCAATAATTGTTGACTCAATTTCCCGACTGGGAAGCACGGGGTAAACTTGTGAATGAGGAGAACGGCTCTGCAGAAGGAAAAAAGGCTCTGTTCTAGCTCTTAATATCTTAATTTGATAATATATATTTGGTAAAATTATTGAGATTAACTATGAACTCTTATAGGAAGTATAGGGCATTCACCAAGTCATTTGGACTAAAATTCAGTTTCGTTAACACAATAAGCTTATATACACAATAAGCCATTGATTACTCAGCTGTAGCTATTGTATAAGATTATGAATACACTAATGATAAATTTTTGCGCCATCTAATATCTTACACAAGAGTTAGTTTTGAATTCAACTCCTTTGACCGTAACTGAACCCAGAAGAAATAGATTAAGCAATTGCTACAATCTAACTGCAATTGTAAATTTAGGCGTTGTACACACAATTAGCGAACAGTCTTACTCCAAACGATTTTTTTCTTTAAATAACCGTATACTTATTATTTGATTGTGAGTTTTCTAAATAGAAGAGACTTTCCACTGATATGATATCAATTAATCTGAAAGTTTTCTATGAAAAACCACTTGACCGCTGTCTGTGTGTTTGCGCCCTTATTCTTACATATATTTGGTTAAAATTTTGAAAATTGAAAACGAAATAAAAATCATTAATACAATTTTTAAATATATAGGAATTTAAAATATCTTTGTTTAATAATTGGTCGGATTTCATAAAATTACAATTTAATATCCTTAAAAAATCCTTTTTGGACATCCTTTTAAAAAATCAAATGAGTTGTCTAAAAATTTGTATTAAAATTTTCTAATTTTAAAAATTTCAATCTTTGCAATTTAATTTCTACTTTTTTTAGATCAAAATATAATTTAATGAAATATTTGAATAAATTTTTAAATTAAGTTTATATAATTACATACAATTTAGGTATAAAATGTATATTAGTATCTTATGTAAATATATTATGTTTAATACATAAATATTCAAAAATAATTCTATTTAAAAAAAATTAAAAAAAAAAAAAAAAAATTTAAAATGTAAATTAATTAAAATTGATATTATATTTTATTTATTTTATTCAATATTTATTACTAATTTATGTTAATCTTTTTTTAAATAATAATGAATTTTGATTTTTCAAACATTACCAAATATAAACAAAATATAGGTAATGGGAATTAAAATATTTGAATAATGAAATAAAATATAAAATGCATTATACCTAAATAAAATTTTAATATTATTTAATAAAATGAGGATTTGCATATTATATAGAAAGATAACATTTTATTTATTTTACAACTTATGAATTTTGTAGAGGGCTTAAGTTATGTATTTTTAAACAACAAATTTAAAACCTATTCTTGTATGGATTTTTTAAATTATTCTAAATAATTGTTCCATATTCAGAAATATTGGGCAGGTTAATAGGCATTTTTTTTTATGAAAAATAAATAATTTAAAATTTTTAACTTGAAAATCTTTTAGTGCAAAAACTATAAAATATAAAGGTTTTAATAAATACATTTAGGTATTACATTCAAAAATCACTTAAACCACTTTTCAAAGTGGTAAAACTTATTCGTCTAGCAGAAGTTATAGGTATTTTAATCGTAACAAAAAATGTGCTATAATCCTTATTTAAGGCCTTACAACTCCAAAACTATTGAACCCACAATATAGCCGCTGCATAAAAATTTTGTCTTCACATTATTCCATAAACAGTAGTATACATCAAGTCACCTCCTAAGGCATCTAAATCAATATTATATAAGTCGTTGAATAATATTACTATCTGATTTCTAAATCTTTGATTAAAACTAGATCAATACTAATTCCTTAAACAGATAAGCTATTTAGATTTAACTTGATCTTCCTATTATACCTATGAAATTTCAATATTAGCTTCAATTGTCGTCTTAAAAATCGCTTTAGATCTAAAGAAGATCAAAAACCATTTTTTACTTAAGGAAAAAGATCTTGTCTTTATTTAAAAGATCACTTTTTCGGAAGTAATGAAGTTCTTAATATGGAATCTTCAAAATGTACTGTTGAAAGAAAAGCAGAACTAGTTAATTATTAAGATATCAGATATTTTACATGGAATTTTGTTATACTACAACCACCTCCTATTAATAAATTCAAATATATTTTATTTTTTAATTTCACACTTAGACTAAAATAATTAAAAATAAAAATTAAAAAATAAAATAAATATTTAAAAATAATTTTACATTAAATTAAATGTGTTCTATATTAAAAGAATTTCTACTTAATAGAATAGGTTCTGCATCTAATATTAGGTTGATCACAAAATAATTATATTCAAGGTTCTTTTATATTCAAAAAAAAATTGTATACCCCGGCATATAATTCAAAGATTTGAATGAAACTAAAAAAAATGTAGAATTTAGATCACTATATAATAATTCTGTATCATAATAATTATTTAATTATTAATTGCATTAGAACGCTTTTAAGATAATTATTAATTTTTGTTTTTTCATAATATTAAATAATCACTATATGACACTTTTAAAAATAAAAATAGATATATTTTTTTTTTTTAAAAATTATTAAAAGCCACTTAGAATGTATCTTGTATCTTGTAACTAAAATTAAATAAAATTTTTACCTCTCTTCTTTTATCATATATATACGAGTACTTTGGTTGCCATCATTTTAAATTACAATTTTTTTTACACACGTACTTACAAGATACTTTACACCTAATTTATTATTATTTATGTACATTTCTCACCTATATATTAAATATCTATATATATATAAATATCTACAAATATATTATTATATAATATTATATCTTCATCTATATATATATATTAATTATATTTTGCATTTTAACGAATGCTGCTTTTACACCACTAAGATGTAACATATCTTCACCATGTGTTCTTATATTAATTAAAATTATGAAATAATTTAATTATTTTTTTGTATTCTTTTTTTTTTTTTTGAAATTTTGTAACATATTTAAAAAAAAAAAATATTTTTATTCTTACAAAATACAAGATACTTTGAAGCTACCTACCTGTAATTTACCTTATAGCTTACAGTAAAAAATATTATTAAAAATTAAAAAAAAAACATATATATATAAATTTAGGTTACTAAAGATTTTTCTGTTTTTTTTTTGTGTGCGATAAAAGTTGTTGAAATTTTTTAAAAATTTGTAAAAAAATTTATTTTTGTACTTCTAAATTGCATTTTTAACCTTGACGTTATTTTAATTTATAATACCTTGTGTAATAATATGAACAGTAGGCTCTAGATGTAATGAACTAATGTTTATATGTATACTAATTAAATATATTAGAAAAGTTAAAAATTTTAAAAATTTTAAAGGGCGATATATTTACAACCTATATAACTAAGGGAAAGCTTATGACAAGTCACTATTTAGATATTATGTATACTTAAACTAATGTTTCTGTAGTATTAAGCCTTGACCACAATGATCGCAGCCATAACGCAGCATCGAAATTACAAAATGTCAAAAAACGTTTCAATTAAATTTTTCAAGCACAATGCAAAATGTTGAAAGCGCTAAAAGCGGCATATAATGGAAACAAATTAAGTAAATAAATGTAATAAATTTTTCAATCAGTGAACTGAAAGTAAAGAAAAGTAAAAAATTTATTTTATTTTAAATTTTAAATTTTATTTTTATATATAATAATTAAATTTAATTTTTTAGTATTTGTAATTCTATATTTTTCAATTCAAACTAAAAACTTTTTTAGTAAAAATTAATAATAAATACAAGTCGCTGATAAAACATAAACAATTAGCTGTCAAAGTAACGCATAAATAAATAGTTGATTAACTTTTAAGCCATGACTGCATTGAACCCTTGCTATTATTTTCATTGAAAACATTTGTATTTTTTTCACATGTTTTTCCAGATTTTTCACTTTTGAAGTAGAATTTCAACGTTGTTGGCTGCGCTAATTGTGCTCAGGATGTAAGAGTTAGACTAAAGTTTAATGTTAATTGTTATTTCTTAACATTGAAAACTGTTATAAATAAGTTTAAAGATTTAAATTAAGTATTTGCTAAGATTGCGATTATTACAAATCCAATTCATAGACATGATTATAAATTTTAAAGAGATACAATTAGAAAGCACTGAGCAAAAATTTATTATAAATCATTATTTAGATTCTATATATTATGTTTTCGATTGCGTATAGCACATTTTGTCAGACTAATAATTTTATAACTGAATATTTTATTTACAAAATAACAACACTTGTTTTATTTTCATACAGTAATTTTATTTCAATTCCACTAATTAACATATTATCTTTAACTTATTATATTAGGGCTTCTAAAGTCGAACCAGAACTGATTTTACAAAAGTTCTTAGCTTCTATTTATACTTAGATTTTATTAACCAGTTTTGCATAAGTCAGTAATATTTTTGTAAATTCTAGATAATTATATTTATTTCTAGATGAGTTTTATAATATCGATAAAGTCTTAGCATTTAAGTTAGTATTATGTTAGCTTTGAAATTATTGCTGACTTATATATAGGGTCTAATGCATAAAACTCAGATTGCACCAATATCTCACGTTGTGATAAGAGACTTTATATGTTTAAACCTTTATTTTTCTTTAAAAAATTTTGGTTCAAGGTTGAGTTCAAGGTTAGTTTTTTTGAATTCGACCAACTATTGATAGTATACATTTAAATATGTTTTATCTATACCTCGTTTAATTATTTTTTCATATCTTAAGATGTTTGATGCATAAAATATATCAAACATATAAAAACAAAAGTTTAAAATACTTAAAGTTGAAACACTAAAATCTAAACAATCACTAAATCTAGACTTTACTGTTTTTCCATATATACTTTTTACTTCTCATGCATTATTAAATGTTTTATAATATGAAAAAGCAAAAAGCACATATTTTTCATCTGTAAAAAAGTATAAATTTATCGCGAATTTCTTTTTTTTAATCTAATTTGCGTAAATGAACCCCCCTCCCCATCTTACGAGCCCAATCCTATCCCTTTTTTAACCCAGTAAGCAAAAAAACAAAAAGGTTTTGAAAAAGTATGCAATATATAGAAAAAATGGAATAAATATAAAATAAAAAAAAATGTTTGTTCTAATATTCTATTTTCTGCTAATTTGTAAAAAGAACTGAAAAATATAAAAATTAGACAAAATACGGAAAAATATAAAAATAACAGAGAAACATATTTTAGTATTTATCATCAACATTATCAACATTATTATTATTTTTATCATTATCATCAACATCATCAACATCATCATTTTGAGAATATTCTAAAATATTAAAACAAATCTTCTTAGTACAAAAATTAGAAAAAAATTAACTTAAAAATTTATATATATATAAAATTACAAGATTTATATATATATATATATATATATATGGGTAAAATAACACATAGATGTGTATGTGTATATAAATTATATATGAATAAATATTTAAATAAACTTTATACATTTAAATTTATACTTGAAATGTTAACAAACAAAAAAAGGATTATAAAGTAAGCAACAACAACAACAACAATATCTTTTGTTAGTCTCTTAAGGATAATATTATTAAAAAAAATTTTTTTTGTTGTTGTAATTTTTTTTCATAATAAAACGTGGCCTTCTTATCATTTTTAATAGGCACACTGCAAAATTTTATATCTGAAATTGTATCTTTCAGATACATATGAAGTAAAAATGGTTTTTTTTTTATTTAAATTTTTTATTTTTTATTTTAATTTTTTTTTATATTTTTACTCTTATTTTTTTTGTTTTTACCTTAATTAGTGAGATTTAAAAAAAACACGTGCCATAATGCATATCTCATGAAAAAATACACTTAAAAAAAATAGAGAAGTGGTACTACTAGTGGTACCTACTACCCTTACTTATTATTTTAAAAAAAAAATAATAATATTAAGAAAATATTTGAAGGAAAAATACTTACTTTACACCTGAAAAGGTAAAAATTTTTTTTTATAATATATACATATATACTAACCCATACACACACGCATACATACACATTCACACAAATACAAAAATAAATTCTTAATTTATTATTTAAATTAATTAAAAATAAAAAACAACAAAGAATATAAAAAAAAAAGGTTAAAATGATTACCTATTTTTGTTTTGAAACATTATTATTAAAAAAAATAACGGTAAAAAAATGATGATAGCAAGTATAGAAGATTTTGTTAGTTAAGGATTGCATAAGGATTCCCACCAAAGTTGAAACAAAGTATAAAGAAAAATGTGGGTCAAATTCAAAGTGAAATGAAATGAAAATTTAAAAAAAAAAATGTCTGATGGGAGATAAAAAAAAAAAAAAAAACAAAAGAATTACAGAAGAAAAAAATGAGGCGTTGAAAAACAAGGTTAATATAATTTGTTTATGTTTGTTTCATAATCAGATAGTGCAGATTGAAATTACGTCCTTTTTACGAAAAGGGCACGAATTTTAAATTTTTTTTCATTTTTTATATTTAGTTTTAAGTATAAAAGTAAACTTTTCACAAAATAAATACAATTAAAAGGAGAATAACAGTATATAACAATTTAAGTATTATATTTTTGTTTTAAAAACAGGATATTTTTGTGTAACAAAGTTAAATTGTAATTTATGATGATTTCAATTCTGTTGATGTTGAATTAGGTTTTTTTTTTTTTAATATTTAAATTTGCAGTTTTTAGGTTAGATTTCATTCTAAAATGGATTCATGAATTTTTGAACTTGAAATCTTTATATAGGTACGGATATATATAAGTATATAGAAAGGCCCATATACAAATACCCCCATTAATCTATATAAGGATTTATTTTATGTGCTTAAAAATAATTGGATCTTTGCTGCAGCAAATTTTTCAAATATTTGCAATTTTAAATTACAATTTAGGTACAGAAGGATATTTTCAACTATCCTTTTCGTCCTTAAAGGATAGCATGCACCATAAATGGAATATATTTTTTAAAAAGTGGTAAATAAAAGAATTCTTAATATACTGGTATAGTGTTTCATCTAATGCATGTACAACATTTTCTACAGAAACCCCCATTTATTTGATTACTTTTGAATCCTTTCCATATTAGGAAAGTGAAGAATCTAATTAACTTGATATGATATCCCGATTTTTTCGAGAAATTAGAAATTACTAGCTAAATAAATGAAAATTTAGATTTTCAATGTCTTTTTGTATTGATAGAAGGCAATTTGAAATTGGAAGTTCAATTTAAATAAAGAGTTCTAAAACAATATTTATTTATTTATAAAAAGTAACTTAACATATACAAAGTTATATAAGCAAGGGATTCAGTTATTCTTTTTCAGCTGGGGCAGGTATATAACTAACTGAGAACGGTGTCCTAATTTTGTCAATTGATTTGATTTTTCAATTTTGATTCAGCTTGCATTCTGAAACTTAAATTAATATTATTTTCATTTAAATAAACCTTGTAACTTTAAAATTCTAATATCGAAACTTGTAGTAGAGCACAAGCTTCGTTTTACACTGATTATAACTTTCTCAAAATCTTTGACTTCTTGGCTGTATTTATCGTGCAAGATTGATAAGTACAAGTATCAAGTGTTTAAACCTTTTATCACCTTTAATAACTACTGGAAACCGATAAAAGGCCTGGTTTGTGTTTAAACCGAAAGATATTTCAATGTGAAGTTTGGCGTCTTAAAGCTACAACTTTAATTTTATTAAAAATTCTTAATATAATTTTATTATAGGACAAACCAATTCTTATTATAATTTTGTAATAGGATGAACCAATTCTTAATATTCAATTCAAAATAAATTCCTATAGATTTTGGACGTAAAATTTTTTCTTAAGAAATAGAATTCATCAAAAATTGTTATTAAATCTACATATTTTCCAAATTATTAAACTAATTCTATTATTTTTTAATACCATTTATGGCTGAGTGGCACAGTGGTTGAGTGCCGAACTTTCATGCGAAAGACCCGGGTTCCAATCCTAGTGAAAGTGAAAAAACTTTTCTGTTTTTCGACTCGACTCCGCTACCATTCCCCATTGTGTTCAAATTAATGGCATAATCAATAAATAATAATTATATATCTTTAATAAAAAATACATTAATATAACAATAAAAACAAATGCAAAATATAAACAATTAATTTAATTGGATAATATAACTCACAGATATAGAATACCATATAACTTAAACACAAAATATTACAATATAAACAAAAATAGAATTGTATCTATTGCAAATCTAAGACGTTTCTACATGTTATAAGGCCTAGTACTATCTCATGTTTAAATTGTATGTGGAATTCAATAAAACCAATTCATATAACACGAATATATAATATGACCCCCTGTTCCAACATGCACCTATGGCATAGACATTAGTTTAACAATTGAACAGTTAGCGCTTAAAAAAAAAAATAAAAAAATTTAACTTCTAAATAATTTCAAATAAATCATATATTATTATTTAATAATATAGTCATTATTCATAACTCATAACAAATTCAATTTTATTTATTTTATTAATAATAATGAAAAAAAACAAAAACTAAAACTTTGAACTGCAAATAATAATGACTTCTCAACGAGTTCAATTTAATAATAAATAAGTATCTTTAAATAAATTAATTTTCAAAATTGTTAATTTCAACAAAATATTTACTTGAACTTATTGAACTTTTTTTTATTAAAAAAGTAAAAAAAAAATTAATTGGTAAAAAAATAATGTTTTATTTAAAAAAATATTTATATTAAAATTATAATACGTATATGTCAACAACTATATACTAATCATACGTTTAATTTAAAATAATAAAAATTAAAACAAAAAAAACAAGAAACAAAAACTTAATATCACTTTAAGATCAAGTATAGCTAGCTACTCGTATCTTAGAAAATCATTTGTTTAGAATTATTGAAAAAAATGTTGTTTTTTTCTATTTTTTTTTTAATTATATTTTTGTACATATTTATTTAACCTCATATATAATTGTAATGTTGTTATATACTATTTTGTATATATATATATGCAGTGCTTTTTTTGGAAAAAAATATTTACCGGAACGGCATATTATTTTTAATTCTATAAGAAAGAAAACTGATACAGAAACTGAATTTAATTTATTTAATAATTATTATTTATTATACGAAAAAATAATATTAAAATTACAAGTTTTTCCATAAAATTGCCATGCCATCATAATCCTTTTCACGATTTCTTTTTTTGCTGTTTGTGTCCGTAGCTGAATGATGACCTCGAATTAGCCATGATTTGACATATTTTTGCGGGTTGACCAACCATTCTTATAAAGAGTAATGATGCTGTTGTAGATGTTAACAGCGAAGATCTGGTTGGAGTTATGATTAAATTCTTCTGCGAAAATCCTCTATCACATTCGCTTGTAGAAATTGGAACAACATCTAAAATATTTACCAATGGGAGGAGTGACGAAGGTATCTGTTTTTCTTGCAAATATTCACGGAAACCTCTGGTAATCTGTCGCTCATTTAAACCAAATCTTTTGCTCAGAATTTGAGTTTCAGTTTCACCGTACGTTATGTTTTTTTGTATGTCATTGGGCCAATTTTCTGGATACAGTACTTTAGAATATTGTGGTAATTCTATGTCTTCTGGTGATAATAGTCTCTTTTCTATTTCTATCAAATGTTTATAAAATGCTCTCTTGAATTTTTTGGTGACGCGTGATATATAACATATAGTTTATCCATAAAAGATTTGAACCTATTAATTCTCGAAACAGATTTAACCGCATCTGCAACAGAAAGTTTTAATCGGTGGTTAGCGCAGTGCCGTATCAAAATAGATGGGAACATATTCTTTAGTAAAGTGCTAACCCCACTACGCCTACCAAGCATTACTGCAGCACCATCGCAAATAATACCAAATTCTTTTTTAAATAATCTTGTGTAAATCCTATTAAGCAAAGATTTTCGATTAAAGAATTAAAAATTCCTGTAGCGGTAACATCGGTAAGATCAATTAAATTTATAAATAAATTTACAGGTTTTCTTGTTACATCAATATATTTGGAATAAACACACGAAAATATATAATTAAAGTTTTACGTAGTGCTTTCATCAACCAACAAAGCAAATTTTAAGTCCTTATCAATTATATTGCAACTATTGCTGTTTTCATCTCTTTGCTAATGTGT
This sequence comes from Dolichopus griseipennis, assembly GCA_963082915.1. NCBI lineage: Eukaryota > Metazoa > Arthropoda > Insecta > Diptera > Dolichopodidae > Dolichopus > Dolichopus griseipennis. The sequence goes on from OY720441.1 coordinate 45,864,253, forward strand.
TTAATTATATATATGCACGCATTTGTAGAATGAAGTATGTGCCCCATGTCTATTCCATTTAGCTCCTGTAAATCTATTTCTGTTTCAAAATTGATTTTTTTTAGCTATTTTATAAGCAGTTCGAAATATTTTTTCAGTAGTATCGGTTTGATGAGAAATCGCCTTAAAACAAATTTTTTGATTCATTTCGAATTTTAATTATAGCTTTATGAGATGCACTTTCTTTATGTTCATATATTTTTTTTCTTAAAGAAGGTAATTGTCGCTGTCTAGTTTCTCCATTCGAAATTACAGTTATTTTTGTCCATTCTTTCGAAATTTTCATTCCAACATTTTGCTCGATTCCAAGTGCTCCTATTTCTCGACATATTGAACAGCCCAACTTTTTGTTCTCTGTAATTAGCCAGTCATATTTCAAACAAAATTCGACTTTTTGATCCATATTCCGGATCCAGCAATCCGGATAATCACTTATGATATCGACATTGGTACTTTTATTTAATTCAGCACCAATTTCTGTTGATTGTGATTGCACATTAATATTAATAGGCGGATTAGGCGTTGGAACATGGCAAGATGCGTTACCTATCTCGTCTCCTTTGACTTTTGTATGCTCCTTAAGTAACTATTTATTCTTTTCATATTCTTGGGATATATTTAAAAACTATATTATAAGTGACACTTTGAATAAATTTAAATTCTTACCTTCCTGAAATCTTCAAAGTAACGTAGAATAATAGCAATCGCAAAATAACTAAATAAAACATCTGTAGAAAAAAAATAGAAACCAAAAAATAGCAATAGCAAACCTAGTCATGGCAATCTATCATTTAAAATCTTTATTAGATAAAAATTATCGTTAATTACGAATTTTTCTCATGAGAAAAATAACGATAATTTTTTAAATCTAATAAAAATTGATTTTGAATTTTTTATTTAATTTATATTTACCGGAGCTGCGCTCCGGTGAGCTCCGGTGCAAAAAAAGCGCTGTATATATGTATATATATACGAAATATATATATGTATATTATTAATTTAAAAAAAAAATTTCCTTATCGGCACAATTCATAAATTACACTGAGTAAATTATAATGTTACGTAATGATAATATAAACTGAAAATGAAAATAAAGTAATATATGTATGTATATATACATATTTCTAGTCTTACTCTTTCTTTTTCATTTCATTTCTCTTTCTATATATATTTTTTCTATTTTTATTTTATAGTTTGCTTTTCTAAACTTATTTTCAATTTTTAAGTAGCTGTTAATAAGTTGAAAAATAAATATAACATAAGTTGGGTTTTTTTTTTTATTACTTGTTTTCTATATTTATTAATTACTAGTATCGCCCTGTGCTCGAGATTCGAGCTATTTTTGCTTTTAAATTTACATACAAAAATAGTTTTTTGAAATTTATAATAGACTAATTTAACACGAAAAATTATATTTTTTTTCCTATACGTAATAAAATATATTGCAACAATATTGTCAACAATTCTTGCGCTTGAAATTTGCTAAAAAAAAATTTATAATTTTTTCAGTTATAAAAACGTTGTTGTATTTTCGAATTTTATTCCTATAGCTAAAGTCGCTTTAAAGAGGGTATAATGTGGTATGTACAGTTATTACACAAAACAAAGCGATTTAAATTCTTAATATAAATATTGTTCTAATATACAATGTTCTGAGAATTTGATTTAATTTCTAAACATATACATATATTTACTGAAGTCAAGTAGCCAAAATTCGAGTTAATGGTGTCCGTCATATAGAAAACTAAACATTTTAGTACGATTTGAATTTTATTGTATCCGTTCCGTATGTATTCTGTTTCCTAATTAAAAATTGATGAATACATGCTTCAGTTCCTTTAAAGGCATTTTTTAAATCTGAGTAGAGCATGAACTGTCAAAAAAAAAATCGTGTTATTTTTAGCTCACAGCGTGTGATTCATTTTTTTTCTTAAAGACATTTTGACGTTTGTTTAAGATTTTACTTGTAAAATAAAAATCAAAATGTTTTAATTTAATTTAATTTTTCGTGTTTTTTTATTAAATCTGAACGCTCTGAGCGTACTCTGTTCATGCTCTGTTCATTAGAACGTGCTTATGTTGTTTAGAGCGTGCTCAGATCTCTGTTGTGATTTAAAAAAAACGCCTTATTTAATATTCGTTCGTTATGTCAAAGTAAAACTAAAAAAAGTTTTTATCATGAAAAAACATTATTCGATGTTTAAAATGTAAAATAAAATTTTTAATTATCAGGGCTTAACCTTAAGCAAAACATACAACGTACAATTTAAAAATAAACATTTAAAAATATAAGAAAAACCGAAGACAATATTTTTATTTATCAAATTTTAAAATTTAAAAATCCAAGGTACAGTATATCGCGTTACGCGTATTTGGGTTGCTTTCATGTAAATTTATTTACATTATTACTTATTTCAATATTTTTTGACAGAAATTTTTCGCCGTACGCGTTGATTTAGGTTACAAAACATTTAAATTACAAAATATTTTTTAAGAAAGTTTATTTTTTTTTGTTTTTGCTTCCGTATGTTTCTTTCTGAATTAGTGAAGATTATGAAACATACTATAGGTATTTTCAATAATTGTGAATATAAGGTATAATTGTGAATATTAGAATTAAACATTGTAGAATATGCTAATTTTTGAGCGGACTCTTCGAACTCATTTGCTAGAATTTTACATGATGTTGCAGCTTCAAGCTTATGTATAGTGCTTTTTCTTCTAATGAAATTTCTTTTTGTATTTTTGATACGTTATGTTTCTTTTTTTTTTTTAATTAAATTTAAATTTTTTCTATTAATTAAATAATTTCTTAAATTTTTTAATTTAATTTTTATATTAAAAAATAAATAAGAAAATACTAAATTCATCACGTGCCGTACGCTTTATTTAAGTTGGGACGTAAGGAACAAACAATTTTTTTTAAGAAAGATAATTTTTTTAGTTTTGCAAACATATTGTTGGTATTTTCAATTATTTTGAATATATGTTTTAAAAATATTTTTTTAAAATTTAATCGTAGCAACATAAGAAAAAACAATTACAATATTTTTATACGCTTTGTCAATTTTTAAATTTTAAAACTCCGAGGTATAGTACGTCGCGTATGCTTTCATGTAAATTTATTTACATAACAACTTATTTCAAAATTTTTTGACAGAAACTGAACGCCGTACATGCTGAATTTGGTTGATCCATAAGTAACAAATCATTTTTCTTAAGAAATATTATTTATCAGAAGTCGGTTTTTTATTTTACATAGAACTTAACAAAAACCAACAACAATATACGATTTAAAAAAAAAAAATTTTAAGCAAACGAAAACAAAGTACAGTACTTTTCGGTTATAACGACCATGATGGGACGGAAAATATTCGTCGTAATAAACGAATGTCGTTTCAAAAGAATGCTGTGAATTTTGAAAAATTAGTATAAGACTTGAACTGATTCTAGAATGAACACTTCGAACTCATTTGCTAAAATTTTATTTGATGTGTCAGCCTCAAGCCTATGTATAGTGCTTTTTCTTCTAATGAAATTTTTTTTGTATTTTTGATGCGTTATTATGATTTTTTTTGTATTCAAAAATAAATAAAAAAATACTAAATTAATCACCAAGCAACATAATTAGATATAATAATTTTAAATAAAAGAAATATCAATGTAATAAAAAACTTTAATTTTTAGGTAAAATTTAATTATTTTGGCAAAAAGTGTAAAGTTTATTATAATTAAAATTGCACCGAGTTCGTTATAAATGAAAACTACTGTAAAAACCAAATGTATTGCTTTCATTTCGAACTCATTTTTTCGTTCACTTTTTAAGATAAAGAAAAAACAAAAACAAAAAAAAATTTTAAAAAAATTTAAATCTCCTTGTTCATTGAATTTGAACTAAACAAAAAAAAGAAAGATATACATAAGTCGGCGCCTATAATCTTTTGAATTAGATTTAGCTGCGAGTTACAACCGAAAATGAATTACATTTACACAGAAAGTCGGCGCATAATATTAGAGTCATAAGCCACAACTTCTAACCGCGTGACCGTTAAATTCAAAATTACGTTAAATTAAAGACAGGTTTTCACCTGAAAAAACGCAATATTCTTAAAAAAAAATATGATTGTCCTATGAAAACAAAAAAAACCTTTCTTTTGGTTGTTGTTTCATTAAAATTGGTTAAATAGTTTACTCAGAAAAAGGATGTTTATATTTGTATGGGAAAAAATAAGCCGATTAAATATTATGATATGCCAAGGGTATTTTGTTTTTATTTTTATTTTTTTTAATTTTTACATAAAACACACATCTATTATAATGTACTTACATTTTAGTATATGAACTCAAGATATTTTTAAATTTGCACTTTAAACAAAAATGAAAAATAAAAGTGTTAGAAAAATATTATTAAAAAATTATGTGAATTAGGTTGATAAAAGTCTGTCTAACTAAGTTTGGTATACCGTTATAAAAATTTTTAGTCCCAGCAACATCAAGTAACAAGTTCTTAAATTAAAAGTCTTTAGTTGTTGGGTAATCAAATAAGAAGTTGTATTTTAAAATAGTTAATACCAGACTTAAAGCGTATTGCGTAGTTTAAGTTTAAGTTTAAGCTTAGTTTAAGTCAAACTCACCTTGAAGTTTAAAAATTTTTGAAATCAATTTACCAGTTTGAGTTTGAACTAAATTTACTTTACTACGTCTTAAACGGCAACACTATCGTTTTTTGACAGAAAAGATATAAACAATTGAAAAAAAAGTGTCAATGATGAACAGCTGATAATTGATTTGAGTTTTAATTTAGCTTAAGTTTCAAATTTCCAAGGCTTTTATATTGAGTTTAAACTTAGCTCTTTAATACAGTTATTAATAAATATGTATGTAGGATTTTTTGAAGCTTTTATATATCAGCTTAAAATAAAGCTTTAAAAAAATTAATGTTCAAAATATAACTAGCCCAGATACGGCAACTCTAAAAAGAATTTAAAGTTTATTTGAAATATTAATTCATTAAAATAAATAGAAAAAAATGATATATTGGAAATATGATATATTGGTATAATAATGACAGCTAATATAACTTCAAATAAACTATGAGATCACTTTTAGTTCTGTAAGTACTGAAAATGTGAACACATGAATAATAAAAAAATATACATTACTTCTCTAATTTAATTACGCTTTTAATGTAATAAACGTTTAATTTTTCAAATATTTTTAATTTTCAAAACCAAAGTTTGTATTCCTAGAAAAATTGGAGTATGATCACTTTTGGATTTCTTTAAAATTGTTTTACTGTCTAAGTAATAATTAGCTCAAGCAGCTCAATGTAATAAAGTTGGCTTAATTATTATGTGTATTTTTGCGGTGCCTCTAAATTTGAAATATAACCGTCAAAAGAGTCCAAAAGAGTGATAATTGAAGTGTCGCTTGACAGAATCAGAATAAAGCTTAAATGAAAGATTAGTTATAATATTGAACTGTGTCACTTAGTATACAATATGAATTAACTAACAGCTCATCAGTCACTAAAATCATATAATTGAGACTTAATCTTTTTTTAAAAACTTACTATTGAATTTTTTTGGACATTGAATTTCACAGTTGTGTTTCAGAAAAATATTTAATTGAGCTGCTGTTGCATTACCATCTCGTTTTAATATTGTATAATTTAAATTCAGTATAGATTACTTTAATTGTTAAATTTTTTTTAGACCTATTTCCTAATTTTAATTATATGTAAACAACATTTCTTAAAATATATATCACACTAATTTTAAATTTAACATAAAAACATTTTTAATAAATTAATAAATTTACAAAAAAACTGGCTTACATATTAAAAGAAAAGTTTTTCAATTTAAAAACACTTAAAATTTACTTTTCATATACAATTTTATTATTATTAAAGTCAATTTGCGCTTTTTCATTCGAAAAAATTTTTATAGGTATTTTTATTTTTAGCACATTTTCAAAAAATTTTGTAAAAATGTGCCTATATAGTTTCACTCTGTCCGTCCGTTTGTCTGTCTGTACGTATGTTTACAAAAACTTTTACATCGTTTGAAATAGAGAAAAGAAATTTTAACCACGAGTAGGTATTACAAAAAAAATTATTTCGTACAAGAATTTTTTTCTGTAGCTCCACCCGTTACGGAGCTGCAGCCCCCCAAAGTTGGGAAAAGCCCTATATTCAAATTGTTATAACAAGAGTTCTATTAAGTGTATTTTCAATCTGAAAACAGCAAAAGATAGCTGGTTTTAAAAACTTTATAAATTTTTAAAAGACAAATGTTTAAGGTTGCCATACGGTACTAAAATTTACCAAAATTTTTGGCCACACATATATTCTATACGGGCCAAGCTAGGGTCTTGAAATTTTGGGAGAAGTTAGAACTTCAGAAGTTAGTAGGAGTCGGTTAACAAAATATTTTTGTCACGTCCCCTGTTTAGCAGCTATAAGGGCTTGAAAATTAAAATTTTGCTATTTTTAAACACCTGTAACTTGAATACCTGTTCAAATTTTTTTTTGTTAATATACAAAATTTTAAGGCCCAACATTATACTTTAACATATGTTATGTTTCTTAAATTTAAAAACGGTTCTTTAAATTGAAGAAAGTGTCTGTCAGTTTTAACCATTTTTGCTTATATAGTAAAATTCTAAATATATTATAATTTTTTAAAAAATTCCAAATTTTGGTAGAATTCACAATTTAATTCCTTGAACCTAAAAAAGTTGTGGGAAGGGGAGTAGTGAGGATTAGATCCTTGAGAAATTGGGCAACCTTCTCTATAGAGGGGCTATCAGGACTTAAAAATTAAAAAAATTACGGTTTTTATAAGTAAGTAGTAACTTAGTCATCAACGTATATATTTCCTAAATTAAACGATAACATTGAAGCTTCAACATTATATTCCGATAATATACTCAGTATGAAACACTCTATTTTTTTGAAAATGTGCTTTTTTAAAAACCCTTGGTTTTTTTCATCACTTGTTTTATTTTTAATTTCACTTAAGATTAATTTATTGTACTTGGGTTCAATTTGTTCCAATTGTTATGATATAGAATAAATCTATTTTATTTCTTATCTTCTATAAATTTTCTAAATATTGCTATTCATAGTTATTATAGTACTTAATAAAATATCATCAATCATTGTAGTCGTTATAATATGTTTAAAATTTTTAGTTGTATATATTTGTTTAATAAATATTTATAGAATAATTTTTTTGAATAAATTGTTCTTTATAGCATATTTCAATTGCAATATATTTGAGTCATTTTGTATATCATATGAGATTTAAAAAAAAATGCAACATAACTATTTTAAGTATGGTTGGTTTTTATTAAGACATAATAAACATAATAAAGATATTATAGATACTATTAAGAATGCTATTAAATTATTAGAATATATATGTATGGGGAGTCTTAATATTAAAGACAAATTTGCAATTAATCAAATTTTAACCCTAAAGTGAAGTAAGAAATGAAACCCTAATATATATATGCAAAGTACTTATTTAACATTTTTTGAAGAACAATTTCAGCTATCAATTTTTTTTATTATTAATTTATACTCTGATTTTTAAACGATATAACCTGAAGTTTATACAGGGTGTCCGGGATTTGAGTACGCGTACTGCACTCAGTGATTCTCTTCATTAAAACAAACTAAAAATTGTACTGGAGGGGGTGGTCTATTGTGGACCCTTTCCGAGATATGAGGGATTAAATAATTAGAGACAGAGAATTAGTTATTAGGTAATAATTAAAGCTTGAAAAGTTGTTTTGAAATATGGTATATAAAGTAACTCAAAATACAGTGTGTTTCAAAACAATATTGAGTTTAAAACATAATTTTTCCATTTTAAATGATTTTGAACCTTCATAACTTTGTAAGTGAACCTTCATAACTTTGTCTTTGTAAATTAAAGTTATTGATTTTTTTTATGTAAAGTGTAGTAACACTGATTGTAGTGTGCGTACTTGAGTCCTGGATACCCTGTATATAAGATACAAAAATGCAACATATGATACAAAGAAATTGTAATCATAATATTGATAATCTGATATCTAAAACTATTTTCCTAAACTGCTGACAAGTAATTTTGCATAATGAAACAAAATTATTCCACAATGACAAATGTTTCAACTCTACGCATTTCAGTTTGTCACTAAAAAAAAGTTTGATCCTATTTAACCTTGAAATTACTTTATACTGATTTTGAACTGTCAGTAATGACAACCAATTCATTTTTCTATTTTTTAATAACTGTTAATACGTAAGTTGTCAATTTTTAATGCATGCCTTTTTCCGCATACATTTAAATGACATCCATAAATGACGCCTTAAAACATACAAAAGCCCAGTCATAGGGTGATTTTAATTTTTGATAATTAATTTAAAAAACTATTCAAAACAAATTCATTCAAAATCAAGTCATTTTATACAGGTATAGGGTATTGCGTTTACTTTTTAAGAGTGTTTGATTCTTAAATCACTATAACTAAATTCAGTTTTTAATTCCGATTTATAAGGTTAGTAGTTATATATTATAAAAATGTATAATTTAAATATATTTATATACATATACATTTATAGAGGGTTTGTATGACATTTATATATTAATTTATAAAAATAGAAAAAACTATTACAAAAAGATTTTATATGTAAATTAAAAATTATGCTAAATGTTTTGACTTGTTAGAATTAATTTAACATTTTTAAAGTGTAGTTTTTCTTCCTACTCATATTTTTGTATATTAATTTTTAAATATTATAATATTCTGCAAATATTTCCTTGTATAAATAATTACATATATGTAAAGGAGTTAAAGCTGAGAATCAAAAGAAAAATCTTTCATTTTAAACTACTTTTTCAGTATTTTGTTACAAGTATAGTACAATTTATATTAAAAACTAACATAATTGCAAAATCATTGTGTCTTCTTATAAGTAATTGCAATTAATACAATTCATATAAGGTATGGTTAATATCAAATGATAATCGAATATTATCAATAATTTAATTTAAGTACACAATAACTAAATGTCAGAATAAATGTCAGATGTCAGAATAAAGTAATTTCAAGGTTAGATAAAAAAACTTTGCAAACACATCATTAAACATTAGACTTACACATTGGAACTAGATGTGTACCCTTATCAATGTTAAAACTTAGCTAAATTGTTTTTCAACCAATGCGAAATTAAAATTATATATGTGATTACTTTGAGAACTTTGACAGCTTAAATGAATTATTTACATTATTGACATTTAATGAAATGTAAAAGTAAAGTAATCGAACAAGACGATTTGACAGATAGAAAAGAAAAGTAACGTTTTGAAAGAAAGGAATTTGAAAGAGAAGTAACGATTTGACAAAAGTTTATTTCAATACTTTGATTTGAGTACTTTGACATTGGATCAGTACTTGCATAAATTACTTTGATTCCTTTGAATATTTTAATGAATTTATTATATGAATTTTGCCATTACCCATTACCATATTTTGCCATAAGTATTAATTTTGGAAAAATTAAAATTAAAAAACAAAAAACCAAAATTGGTTTTAAAAAAAACCTAAAAACTGTTGAAACGTAAAATTCAAAATTATGAAACAAACACCATATAAAATTATTAAGAAAATTCAAGATAATATATAATTATAATATTTGTGTGTGCATTTTAAGTATATATTATTAATGATTTCTTTATTTGATTAATGGTTCTGATTTTTGTTGTAGTCTCATTTCTTTAAAAAAATGTTTTCAATATTATGGTTGTATATTGAACTTCTAAGAGCCAAAAATAAATTTAAGTGTTAAAATAAGATATCGACTCTAATTTCGTGAATGGATCTACATACATATTGTATACGTATTATATACATATAAGATATCATGATATATCATACAAATACTGAAATTTTTGAATAATATACAGATGAATAAATTTTTATATAAAAGAAATAATCATATAATATTGCATTTAAATTGAGATCACATGATTTATATATTAAGAAGTTCCTTTATAGGAGCGGCTATGCAGTTATTTCATTTAAATTTTCTTTGTTTATTATTTTTAATTAGTGGTCTGTAGACTTGGAGGTGATGGTCTAGACAAACTAAACATTTTCTGGAGGGGAGTATATTTCTAGTTTGCGAAATAATGGTCTTCAAAGTAATTTCGTAAACATTTTTAAGAAATAGAACATAATAATATCCAACTTTATTATCTTTTATAGGTGAAGAGTAACAATTTTTTATTAAATAACAGTAAATTTTGCATAAAAAACCGTTATTAATGTACCAATTTTATTTCATTTTTATTTATTATCTATTCTATGAACCACTGAGTTCTGGACACCCTGTATAATAAATGAGTTTAGACACTCAATTTTAAGAACATTTGCTAGTAATATTTTATTTAACTCTTCTTGAAGCATTAGACCCCCACTAGATATTTCGATCAAACACTGCTAGGTTCTTTTAGGGCTCTGTGCTAATATTTCTTGGCCAACATCTCCTTCCTCAGCGTTATTCGAGATCTTTTTTGTATGTGCTTCCGCTGCGTGTAATCTATCCAACTTGATGTTATTTTTCACAAAAGATCGGAAGCATACACAAAATCTCTATTCTACATAGGATAATTACGATATCTACGATGCCATATTTACGATATCTAAAACCTACGATAAACTCTAAAACTTTTTTGCCAATTAATTTAGATTCATTGTTTGAAAATATAGTTTTAAAAATTTGCTTTAATCATCCACTCCGTTTTACCAAAAAATTGAATGTCAATTAAAAATGACAATGTGAATGCTCCTTTATTAAAAAATAATATTATATCTGTCAGATTTTAATTATAATTGCTTTCAAATTCTATTTAAAATAAATGACCTCTGAAAATAAATAAAATGAATTCTAAAACTATCTGGGGAATGTATTTCTTTTTACAAATTTTGCTTTATTTTTGAATATTATAAATAAAAAAAAAAAAAGAAAATTATTATGGCTTTCTATAAAAATTTTATTTTAATGAAATCTTTTTAAGTCAACATTAGAACATTATTATACTAACCAATTACCCTAACCATTTTTTTTTTATTATTTCATTTATTTTCAGTATATTTATAGATTATAGATATTTAAAATATTTTTTAACAAATTATTAAAAAATACAACATCTATAGTGTTTTCTAGTTTCGTTATCATATCATTAAATAAACATTATATACATATTTATAAATATATATATTTATATAAGTATATATAATTATATAATATGTATATATATATATATATTATGATAATAAAAAAAAACTATTCTATAAAAACGACAAGAGGCACAGTGAAAACTTAAAAAAAAAAAAATTAAATAAAAATAAATAGAAAAGAATATTAAAAAAAAAACCCCCTTTTCTAAAGTAACGATTCCGCCATACCATCAAAGTCAAATAAAAACCGAACCGAAATTTGCGAAAATGAAAATCCAGAAGAGAAAAATAAAAAAAAAAAAAATTAAAACATAAATAGAACCTTAAAATATCACAAGTAGCAAAATGTAAAAACGAAAAATGAAAAAAGCAGTTAATTGTATTTAAAGGGATTCATTCTGACACATAAAGGGACAGCAACACGTTATTGTTGTAAACGCTTTTTTATTTCTTTCTTGCTTCATTTTCTATTTCATTTCAATATTGTCATTTTCATTTTTATTCTTTTGCGCCTCCATTATTTACATAACTTTTATTTGATGCTACATAAGTAGTTATAAATTTTTATATTCCAGATGGGGTGTAAAAAAATATTCATTTAAGGTTCTCTCTATACATATAATAAAAATATTGGAACTTCGTTATAAAAGACAACTCGTATATTTTTATTATTAATATTGCAAGTATTTCTATATGGTGTTTGTATTTTAAAAAAATATTCTATATAAAAAATTTCATCAAATTTAAAGTAATTTTTGGTTAATTTAAAATTTTTAATTTTTGAGTAGTTTTTCAGTGGTTACTATGGTTACATATTTAAATGTAAAATATTTCTAAAGAATATACTCGTATGTACCGAAATAACCGCAATAAGACGATTAAAAATTGAGTGTACATTTTGCAGTGTGTTTGTATTTTATGAGGGAACCCCTTAACTTCTTTCAAAATTAGAATAGTAAGTGGCGGGAAATGCGTAACAAGATTTTAAAACTAAAAAATTAACAAAAGTTTAAGTATTTTTAAAAGGTTAAGATTTTGGGAAGAAAGGAGCTAATATTATTTAAAATTCAAAACATTAGCTTTTTTTAAAAATAAACAGTTTAATTTAATTAGAATGTTCTCGGACATTTAATTCTATGTTTATGCGAATTTGAAATAACGCGATTTGAGAAAAATCATTCAATTCTCTTTCGATCGTATTTGAAATAACGCGATTTAAAAAATCGAGATCAAGAAAACAAATGAATTAAAACGTATCTATCGTGTTAAAAGATAATTTGGTGTTTGTACATACTTAATTAGCGCTACAGAACTTGAATGTTCTGATTTAAGGTAGTTTCTCTGTGTTGTAATGATTTCAGCCAGCTAGGAGTTTCTTCAGTTGAGAAGTTTTATTTATGAAATTTTATCATTTTCTTAACGCTACTTTGGTTCATGATTGAAAATAAGTATTTATAAAAAGATGATAGTAACAGATAATAGAAACTTTGAGGTTATGGTAAATTTGACAATATTTTTATTCCATCCTCATGACATTTCTTACAAAGAAGTGACATTTTAAAATTTTGAACAACTTTTTGACAATTTATTTTCTATTGTGATCGAACTCATATTAACGTAGAATGTGCCTACATCAAAATTAGTTACAAAATATATCATAGGATCTACTGCTAAATATTGCAGTTCTTGTCATTATTATCTTAATACATATCCTAAAATAGTCAAATAGTTAAATGAAATAATGTCGTATACGTATATATAAACTTTTTTACCATCACGTATAATTTTTTTTTTTTTTGGACATTATGACATTTTTTAAAACTAAATTTTTTTAATTTTTGTGGTATTTTTGTGGTTTAGAGAATTTTTTTTATAGTTTTGGTTTGCTTTAATATTTTTGGTATAACGATTTACGATCTGTTTCTTTTGGTTTAATGGTTTGCCCTAAAAATATTAGCGCAGTACACAAAAATCTCTAACCTTACCTTATGTTCTTCGAGGTTTTTCTTAATTTTATTTTATGTTTGCTTGTTTTACAAGCTTTTTTATATTCATTTTTTTTGTATTTAATTTTTATACCCTACACCTATAGAATAGGTAAAGGGGTATATTAACTTTGGTATGGTGTTTGTAACCACCTAAAGGAAGCGAGCTAGATATGGAAAAGTATATATATTTGTGATCAGCGTGACCGCCTTAGTCGATATAGCCATGTCCGTCCGTCCGTCCGTCCGTCCGTAGGCACGATAACTCAAAAAATAATGGAGCTATCTTGATGAAATTTTAACTGTAGGTTACTAGGACTGAAAGTACGGCGGGGATTGCATATGGGCGAAATCGGCTCATGGGTTCGGATTCTGGACCTTTTAATCGGTTTCAGGGCTAACGAACAAATATAAAAAATCACGATAACTCAACAACTAATGATGCTATCTTCATCAAATTTGTGCTGTAGGTTACTAGTAATGAAACTACTTCGGGAATTGCGTAAGGTCGGGATTGGACCATGGGTTCGGAACCTAGAACTTTTTGATCGAATTTAGGCCAAACGAGCATAATTCCGAAACCAATGAAGATAGAACCTCCAAATTTAGTATCAGGGTGTCCCTTCCTATTTCCTAAGTGTCTTGTGAATTTGGGTCCCATTGGAGTAGTGGGTCGGGGACCAGCCACACATTTCCGAAGACCTTAAAGCATATCTTTAAAATTAATAAAGATAACAACTTGAAAAAATGTAGAAGCTTCCAATTTGCCACAAAGGTGTTCTTTACTATCTCTTGCGTGTTCCCCTAATTTGGGATCAATTGGAGTGGTCGTTCTGTACCCCTCTCAGACCTCCCAAGTTTTAAAGGCTTATAATCGAAATTACTAAAAATAGTTACTTAAAATTAGGATAGACCGTTCAAATTGTGTACAAGGGTTAACTAGTACTCTAAGTACAGCGCGGACTATATAAGGGCGAAATCAGCCCAACGGTTCGGATTCCGGACCTTTTAATCGATGTCAGGGCTAAGGAACATATATAAAAAATCACGATAACTCAACAACTAATGAGGCTATCTTCATGAAATTTGTGCTGTAGATTACTGGCTGCGAAACTACGGCGGTGATTACGTACGGTGAGGATTGGACAATGGGTTCGGAACTTAGAACTTTTTGATCGAATTTAGGCCAAACGAGCATAATTCCGAAACCAATGAAGATAGAACCTCCAAATTTGGTATCAGGGTGTCCCTTCCTATTTCGTAAGTGTCTTTGAAATTTGGGCCCCATTGGACTAGTGGGTCGGGGACCAGGCACACATTTCCCAAGACCTTAAAGCATATCCTTAAAATTAATAAAGATAGCAACTTGAAAAATGGAGAAGCTTCAAATTTGGCACATGGGTGTTCTTTAATATTTACTGCGTGTCCCTCTATTTTTGCAACTTTCTTAGACCCCCCAATGTGTAAAAGTTTATCATCGAAATTAATAAAACTAGTAACTTAAAACTAAGATAGAACGTTCCAATTGTGTACAAGGGTTGACTAGTATTAAAAGTATGACGGGGACTGCATATGGGCGAAATCGTACTATAATTTCGGGTTCTAGAACCCTTGAAAAGTTCAAGGATTAACAAACATATATCTTAAAAACACCATAACTCAAAAAATAATGCCGGTATTTTGATGAAATTTAACAGTAGGTTACTAGTAATGAAAGTACCATGGGAATTGGTTCTGGTCGAGTTTAATTTCGAAGCCAACGAATATATTTTCTATGTCCTATGTGTCTCCGAAATCTAGACTTAATTGTAGTGGTTCAGCTATGTTCAAAGGTACTTGCTGCATTTATGTAAAATTTATTTTTATATTTAAATGAATTATATGAAAAGGTGTAAATTTTTAATTGTATTTTAAAAATACATTTATTGCATATTTTGCGTTTATAAGCTTTTCTATTAGGTATATAAACTAACCATTTAAAATAATTGCAATTTTTAAAAATTTGGATTATTAAATATATTATGCTTTGATTATCTTTTTATCACAAAATTTAATAATTAGAATTTTTTCATTTTGTAATTGAATTGGAATAAATATATTTTCATTTATTTCAAGTTTGTTTGTTTTTTAATATTTTTAAATAGATAAATTAGTAAGAATTTGTAGTATTTTTTAATAGATAGGGTAATTAGAAAATGTTTTTAGTATTATACAGTTAATTTGGTTAACTATGTCTTACGATCAAATTAATAACAGCTTCTATGGTGTTAAAATGACTTATGGATATGTCCTTAAATTTGAACCAAATAGGTGTAGGGTATTTCTAAGTCGGTTGCACCGACTGACTGTTTCTTTACTTGTTTTTTTTTTAAGTTTAGTTTTCTTTTTTTGATTTATTTCATAAATGTGAACACATTTCATGATATCATAATACACCTCTTCATAAACTCTTTTCATATTAACTTGGTCCTTTTTCAAATGAAATTGATATTTTTTTTTAAATTAGATTGATCGAAAATGAAATTGGTCTTTTTTCAAATCATTTTGGTACTTTTTTTAAAAAGGGCAACTTTTTTTGGGATCCAGATGTTGAAATGACAAAATTTGAAAAACCTAGTCCTCAACTCTGTAGTAAACCTGAAAATGGAAAAAAATTAATCTAAATTGGAGACTATTCTTAGGGCGGGCTTAAGAAATAAACTTTTCAAATTTTTCGTGCTTTATTTAGGTTCTACCATAAGATCGGTGAATGTCCATTTTCCCATATTTTGATTTGACTGCTAGTTCCCGAGAAACGGGGCTGATCAAAAAAAGACAAAATTGACTTAAAAATTTTGAACTATTTGTATTTGAAAAAAGATCAAATTAATTTGAAAAAAGTTCAAATTCATAAATTTATGACAACTTTTATGTGAAAAAGGACCAAGTTCATGTGCAAGCAGAATGTTCATATTAAATAATTTAAATGTATACATTTTGAATATTAAAATTTTTTGTGTATACAATATAACATTATTAACACTGTAGTGAAGCAAAACAGCCTCTATTCAGTAGCTGTATAATAGAACCAACTGAAATATTTTAACACTCGTACAGTTGCCAACCAAAGCGTAAAAAAAAAAATTAAATTAATTTATTTTGGTACAGTTAAGCTATGGGATTTAAAATGTAAATGGAATCTTAAAGTAAAGCAAAAAAAAAAAAAAATGGAAATAGAACTTATATTCGGGGTTCGGTTCCTCTCCTGTTTTAGGGGGTAGTAAAAAAATTTAAGAAAACAAAATTCTTTATACATTCAATCTAATGAAACTCATATAATAAAGTATTTAAGTGTATTAAATTTATTACAAGCTAAAATTTAAAAAAAAGAGTCCTATTCAAAGGAAGAAACAAAAAGGATTCTTAAAAGGATATTTTTGTGTATAAAGGAGAATTCTTGGTGAAAGTGAAAGAAAATAATTTGTTTCCTTGTACCAAATTTTGTTTTTTTTTTTTCTTCTGTGTTTTAAAATAATTAATGATTAGCAGGCTGTATGTATGATTTTATGGGGCGAATTATTTACTTTAATTATATAAAATGTAAGTATATATATATATTTATATACTATATACAACATAATGAAGAAAAATGAAAGAAGAATAACCAATGATGGATTATATATATATTTTTAAAAAAAAAGAAATTAAACACAGAATTAAAAAAAAAAATAAGAAAGGATTAGTTAAAATTAATTGTGAAAATGAAAACCTCTAACCAAATTCATTACTCTCAATTTCCGATCTTAATGTTGTTTTTTTTTTTTTTCATTGTCTAATTATTATTTAGTGGTTAATGTTTTTTAATTAATTTCAAAATGATTAAATACATAAACCTGGTAAATTTATATGTATATATCTATATTATCATAAAATATATTCTGGTTTATATTGTCACTAATTTACATACAAATCAATTTAATATGTTCTTAAAACTGATTTGGAGATAATGTCACAAAATGTAAAATGATTATTCCAAAATCAAAAATTTCAAAAATCTAAATTTTAAATAGGGAAATATGGTTCTAGCGTATTCAGGTACAAAGAGGATGAACATAGAAGCGCATTGAAATATCTGTCTCACACGATTTCCCGCTGCTGTTTTTATATTTTACAAAGTGTGGTTGAATTGGTTAAATTCGTATAGTGCTGATCCTCTTGAGGTATTATTTGGATGCCCGTGTTTTTTACTTCCTTGAGGCTTTAATATCAAGTTCATGCGACTTATGTTGCTGTGGCCTTTTCCTAGCGTGCAGCCTATCCAGCTTAAGTGGTTATTTCAGGGTTTTTAAATAATATATTTCACATATTTTGCGTTTGACTTCGACTCTCTAAGTTTAGAATTTCATTTTTAAATAAATATTAATTAAATATTGAAAAGCATTTACATCTGTGATTATGAAACCAACTCTAAAACCTCTTCGAACTATATTAGAATACCCAAATAGCAGGAACTCTTCGAAACCAAGGCTAAGCAAATTATTCAATTGTTATTTTGGAAACCAGCACTTAAATTTTTATAACTTCCTTAAGATATTCTTAAAAACTTTAGGATTTTAATTTCTGAGATTTTGCATTTTAAAATTATGCGTTTGGGCTTTTGTTTTTGGGACTTTGTTACAAAGCATTTCTTAAAACAAAAAAAAAATGACGTTGAACTAAAAAAGTTAATAAATAGTTTAGTTAATAAATTTAACTTAAGGACAAAGTCTAAATATAAGTACATTAAAATTAATTGTTAATGTTATATAATATAAAAGATTTGAGGTTTAAACGAATTAACTATTTATTAATTATCGTTAATTATTTGTTAGAAGAAGACTTTAAATCCAATTTGTATTAAGATTTAATAAGCCGAATAGAAAGCATACAATTATTCTGATTTGATTCGAATTGATTGATTTGACAACCATTAGAAATGCATGAAAACTCCAAATCTAGATTAAAATTTTAAAAAATCAGTTATTTATTTATATGCAATCTACTATAACATACTACAATGTGAAAAGCGAGTTTATTAGCCTTTTCCTTTCAGACGGTAGTCAGGTATATTAAATTTATATTATAATATTAATTATAAATTGTATTTATAAAATTAGATATGATCTGACGAATGTTTGAGCCCTGCTTAATTAAAACATGTTATCTAAGATTTTTTCATTACTTGAATATTTACTTACAGGATCCTAGAACCCCCTATGTTGGGGCATAGGACTTTAATTGTATCTATTGAAAATCTAAGACATTTCTACATGTTATAAGACGTAGTACTATCTCATGTTTAAATTGTTTGTGGAATTCATTTAATCAGTTCAAATATATGAATATATCTCCCACTTTTCCGACATGCATATATATAGTCAGGCTGTTTAGCCTATCACAGTGAACAGTTCGTATGTAGAGGTGTTGACAAAAAAAAAAAATTATAAAATTTTAAAATATTTTTATCAAATTATAAATTAAATAAATCAAATTATAAAATTGTCAATCATAACTCAATTTTTTAATAATATTTTAAAATTATTTACTATCTTATCTAAGAATTTTAACTAGATTTCTTATTAATTTATATAAAATTATTAAATTTTTAAATAACAAGAAATAGTAATATCTAAAAATAGTAATGTATAATATGTACAATTTAATTTAAAAATAATCAGTAATTTTTTAATAATTTTAATTAAAATTAATTGATAATTGAAAAAATATTAAGTTATTAAATAATATATATACGTATATACTACATAGTTTCTTTTTAAAATTAATTAAAAATATTAATACAAATCAATTTAATTAAACGATTCTAATCGATTGGTCGATTCCAATTAAATTATTCTAAATTTAAATTATTTAATATATTAATTTTAAATAGAAACTAAAAAATTAATAATATATGTATTTATGTCTCAATAGTATTGCATTTTCTATAATTATTTCCATGTTTCATTGATTTATGTCAATATCGCAGCGAAACTTTTTTAATTTTAATATTATATTAATTGCTATTACAGGGTGTCCAAGCTTAAAAATTGTGGTTAAACTGAGCTTGAAAAAAAGGTTTTTAAAATCGTTTTCAACTGTCATGAATTTGTTAATGGGAACTCAGAGTTTAGATTTGTTTTAATAAAAATATGGTTAAAAATCTTTAAGACTTATCTCAAAGATGGTGCATAGTAGATTAATTCGCTTAATCTCCCTAAAAAGTGGTAGGTGTCAGCTGAATATATAGTGAACTAAGTTAGTTTAATAAGCGATAGGCGTGAAACGATCTTGAACTTTCGAATATAGTAATAGATTTTAATAAACAGTATATATATTATATAGTTAGCGTATTGGGGGCTTTACAAGCAAAAGTTATCCCAAAAAGAAGTTTCCAAAAACAAAAAATAATTCTGAAAAGTTTGAATAAATCTTTGGTGACTTTTTGCCAAAAAATTCGGAAACATTCTGAAAAAATTCATACATTTTTTATAATATAATTTTTGAAATCTAGGATAGCTTTGATCTTGATCAAATTTGCGATTAAATTGACAGAAACATCTTGACGCATGGGAAAACCCCTGTTTGAAAAATTCGGAAACATTCTGAAAAAATTCATACATTTTTTTATATAATTTTTGTAATCTATGGATAACCTCGATCTTAATTAAAATTACGATTAAATTGACAGAAACACCCTGACGTATGGGAATACCGTTATCTGAAAAATTCGGAAGCATTGATACCCCGACTTTGATTAAAATTACATTTAAACTGATAAGAGTACTTTGATGATATGGTAATACCCCTAACTTCGAAGAAATTTACTTCAAATTTACGGTAACACCATGGTCTTCCAAGACTTTGATAATATGCTACAACTCCCCTTTTGTATACAACTTTTTAAATGTACATGGAAGCACAAATATAATAATTTATTTAAAAATATTGGTATTCCAATTACCCCGAAAAGTCGTAGTCCCCCTGTTTTTTTATTTTGAACAATCTTATATAAAAAAAAAATTTCCCTAAATTCGGAACTATTCCGCGAATCGAACACATACTAAATACTTTTTGTTATTATATATTTTTATCTCAAAACAAAGTTTTTTTTGAATATGTATACACATTTATATAGAAATATATATATACAATATTATATTATATATTTCCTTTGAAAAAAAATAAATAAAAAACATTTTAAATTACTTTCCATCATCATAAAACAATTTATAAATATAATTTATTCATCTTATATTGAAAATAAACTGTTGTATAATTTGTTCTGAACACGTGATATGGTCAAAATGAAAATAAAATATACTGTATATGTTTAATTATTAATACTTCATAGGTATAATAATATAAATATATATATATGTATATATATATATATATATATATATATATATATATATAAATAAAAAAAAAGTATAAATAATTGTATTTATTTTATAATATTGTTCTTTTTTTCCCATAAATTGTTTTTTTAAATTATAACCTTTCGTGTCTTCTGTTTTTTGTGTTGCTGTTGTTGCTGTTGTATTACGTGAAAAGTATGCAATTCTAGTTTTCCTTTTCTTTCACTTTTGTTTTTCGTATACCTACCTTTCATTTGTTTGTTTGTTAGAACACCTTTGATTTCATTTTTACATATATTATTTACTTATTAAAAACTTACTAATTAATTATATGTGCGTACATATATATATTTTACATATATACATATATATATATTTTAATAAATTCTTAAGAATTAACTTTAAATAAAATAAAAGGCATTTATTATATTGTATTAAAAATAAAAAAATATATTTTAATAAATAGTTTTATAAATATAAATATATGTATGACAATTAATATACAAATAGAACAATTAAATCTGATATATATATGCGTACATGTATAATCTATACGTATAATAAATTTCACATTGTGGCCCTCTAATGCAAAAATTAAAAGTTTATTTAAGCTTTAAAAAGTAATTATTTTATATAATATCTATTACCTACTCTATATTTATTTATTTCTATAAATGTATTTATATACAATTCTATATCATTGTGTTTATATTATAATTTGTATACATCTACTAAAATTTCATATAAAACTTAATTTCTTTTTAAATGTATTTGTTCTGCAGTTTTATACCTTATCTTTTTTTTTTATTTAAATTGTTATTATTATTATTACATATCAACTATATTTCTAAATCCTTATATACTATAATAGTTTTTAGTATGTATTTATCTGGTTGTATATAATATTAAAATAATGTGCATGTGTGTGTGTTTTATTTTAGATAATTTTAATATATTCGACCTTCTGGTATGGTAACACAATTTTTTAGTAGTTTTTCCTGTTGACTTAATTTCAATGGCTTAAAGCTCTACAAAAATTGACAGAAATTATACTAGCTTAAATAAATATATATACAAATATATATTAAATAGAATATAATCAATTACATATACCTAGAAAAATAAAAATGCATATAAAAATATATAGTTAATAAATAAATCTATATTACAGTATAATAATAATAATAATTATTTTAAAAATATTTGAATAGCTAATTTAGCACAATCAATTTAATACATATACTAATTGTATGGTATATATTTAAATATATATATATATATATATATATATATAAATTATTATAGGAATATGTCATTTAAATATAGTGATTTTAAACTTTAAAGAGAGTGAATGAAAAAAAGGAAAACTAAAATAAAGAGAGGTGTTATTATATATATTATATAATCATTTCTAATTAAATTTCTCTTGGTTTCAGTTTATATTGGACTTTAGAAAGCTTTATTTAACTATTACATACGTTACATTTGATTGAATTTAATTGTATTAGTTCAATTTATATCATTTTAACAAAATTTACAAATACATTGACAATTTAATAAAAAATTTAATTTGATGGTTTAATTTTGTTTTTTTTTTGTTTTCTACTTCCTTATCAATTTATTTTTTTTTTATGTATGCACCTCTTCTATCTGGTATGCGGCATTATCGTATCAAAATAAAATAATGATGGTGGCAATACTGACATGACATTTCTCTACTCGTGCTCGTATAAATATGCTTTACTTTTTATAGAGTACTGAGTACGATAGAGAGAAAAAAAGAAATTGAAAGCTTTTCTTTTGTTTATTTTTATACTTTCTTACAAAAAAAAGCATATAATCAATTTGAATTATTAAGCTTTTGAAATTTTCAAGAAATATTGATAGATATATGTATGTGTTTGTGTGTAAATAGTAAAAGTAATTTTTATTAAATTAGTTTTTAATTGATTACCTTCTGTATAAACTTTAAATAAAATTGAGTATTATTATGACTAGTGATATCTAAAATTAAATTTATATTTTATTATCAGTATATATATATATTTATATATATATTTAATATAATATCCTCTTTATTTTGATTATATCAATCAAAATCAATGCTATATCCTTACAAATTTACAATATAAAATATTATACACCTACATATATATATTCTTATATTTAAATGTTAATATAAAATTATATTATAGTCCTATTTTTTAAGAGTAATTCTAATTACTATAAGTATATAAATTTTTAATATTTAAATAAAAGAAATTTGGAAATTTAATATAAGTATACATATACATATGTATATAATAATGTCAAATATGTAATCAAAAACGAGTTGATTATTTTTGTATATTATAGGAAGGAAATTAAATCAGAATTATTTTGGGGGGGAGACGTTTAAAAGATAAAATAAAACCAAAAGAATACCAAAAAAATTTTCACAAACTTATCTTTAGGATTAAAAAGTTATGAAAAATCCTTTTAAAAAAAGATTTACTGTTATTTTTGGTTTTTTTTTTTTTTTTGTTTTTGATTAAGTAAAGATTTAATATAAATATATTTTAATTATTTTTTAAAATCTTTGTTAATCTTTTAAATAATTAAATAAAAAAAATACAAAAATAAACTAACAAAATAAAAACCAAAACCCCGAAGGAAATTAAAAACAGTAAATAAATAAATTTAGGATCAGAGAAATTTTTTTGGAATAATTTTTTTTTAAATTTTAATATGATTAAATAGTTTTGGTAACCTATAGGTAATTTAGTTTAAAGTTTAGAACATCTTATGTGAAATATTTTGATGTATATTCTAGGTACCTGATAATGTTCGCAAATTGGTTAGTATATTAGTTTTTGTATTTGAGGACATATAATATTATCTCTTTCCAACCATTTTGAAAGCACTCTGTATTTTAATCTATTTAATTTGGCTGAATTTTTTTTTAACAATTTTTTAAACTTCATTAATGGCAGCTGATCAGCCTGAAACTATTCATTCTTTCGCAATTAAAAGTTTTTATTTTTTTACGTGGGTTGATGGAAAACATCGAAAGCCACCCAGAATCACTGTAATGGGTTTATCTGGGTAATGTTAGACTTTAAACAATTAAACCCACCCCTTTTTTAAAATCAAACTTGGAATGGACCTTAAATACATATATGTATTGTTTGGTTTTTCGGATAGGGATTGGGAAGGAAATTAGGATTAGGATTGAAGAATCGGGATTATGTTGGGTTAAGGGGAATAATTTAAAGAGAAGTTATGAAGATGGATGTTAATGTTGTTTTTAAACTTTATTAGATCATACATATAAATTTATGTTTGACATACATATTAGAATTATGTTTGACAAAATGATTAATCAATTGAATGTAATCAGAAGATTTTCGGATTAATGACTCCAGAATTGCATATTCAATAGATTTAAAAAAAAAAAATAAAAAATAAATATTTTTAAAAATTTATTAGAAAATAACTTTTTGAATATTTTTAGGACCTATAGTAAGAAAGATCAACTAAAAAATTTTATTTAACATAATTTTAAAATACTTAAAAATTTTTTTTTGAAATTCAATTTAATTAAATGTTTTTTATTATTTTATAAATTATGAAAATATTTAATTATTTTAATAATTTATAGGAAATTTTAAATAAGGACTCGTTTTATCATTTTGAATATTTAATAATTCTCAAATAAATAAAGTGATAAATACTGAATATAGCCTGGAATCACTCAATCAATTATTTAACAAAGGAATTGTCTTTTGATGATTTACCGCATTTAAAAAAACTTATCACTTGTTTATTTTCTTAGATTGAGGTTATGGTTTTGTTAGAAAATTTCTTAAATTTTACAAAGCAATATTTTAATAAATTTTGGCATTCATCTTTTTCAATTTTAATCAAATTTTTCAAATAATAAAGATTATTGTGATTTGATTTAAACTTATTAAAATATTCGTTCCATTTAATAATAAATGATTATTTATAAATTTTTTAGTTTTAATCAACCTTAACCTTTTCGTTTTTGTGTTAAATGAAAAATTTTTATCTTAAGAATAAAAAAAATTTTTTTTTAATAATTTATGTTAATTTTGATTAAGATAAATTCAAGGTAAATTTTAATACATTTTATATATAGTTATGTATACATAGGTAGTTAATAGTGGTATCTTTTGTTTAAAAATAGGTTTTCATGGATTTTTATCAATGAAATTATAAAATATTTTTAATTTAACGTTAATTGTGTATTTTTTTTTTCAATTCTGTTTTACAAGAATTGAAGAAGTTTAAATAATATAAAAAGAAAAATGTTAAATAATTTATAATTTACATATGCATACCATTGCTATTAAAATTAAAATATCTTAAGAAAATATTGTTATAATGCACCTTCAATACGTTGAGTTAATATGCTAAATAGATTCAATTGGTATATTTGATATTATGTATCTATAAGCAATTTATAAATTCAAAGGGGCACTAGGGAATTTAAACCTTCCGTGAAGCAAGTTAGTACCTCTTTAGATCCTAAACAGATTTAGGTTTAGTTTCAAATTGTGCTTCAACTTATTTTTAATTTCTATGCTATATTTTTCTTAATTATATATGTAGCTGAACGGTACGACCCAATCACTGACGTATATAAGAGATGAAGCAGTTTTAGATGTGATAGAAACTTATAGTAAAAGCCATTTGGTAGAGCTTGCTTCGAAACTATCCAAAAAAATCTGCCATTGAAACTCTTTGGATACCGAGTATCTCTTTTAGGTTTTTTCTTTTATATAGCTACGGATCGGTACGACCCAAGCACTGCCGTATATAAGAAATGAAGCATTTTCAAAATTACTACAAACTTACAATAAAAAGCATTTGATAAAGCTTGCTGAGAAACAATCCGAAAAAATCTGCCATTGGAACTTTTTGGATCCCGAATTTCTCTTTTAGGTTTTTCTTTAATATAGCTACGGATCGGTACGACTCAATCACTTTATCTTTTTTAGGAACTTTCTTTAATATCCTCGATATTA
Source organism: Dolichopus griseipennis (assembly GCA_963082915.1). Taxonomy (NCBI): domain Eukaryota; kingdom Metazoa; phylum Arthropoda; class Insecta; order Diptera; family Dolichopodidae; genus Dolichopus; species Dolichopus griseipennis. The sequence goes on from OY720441.1 coordinate 45,889,915, forward strand.
ATATTTCTTTAATATGCTCGAATGTAATTGCATTGGATATCATTGATCTTGCCGAGCTCTATAACTTTTCTTTGGAGGCCACATCTCAAGTCCACTGTTTTGGCGTGGAAGGGATTTTTAAACACTGTATTATAAAAGTTAGTGTAAATATAATCATGTTGAGTTCCATTCACACTCCAGATCCTTCGTTTTGACATAAGATTTGACATTTTTAGCTCCCAATTATAAACTAATTTATGTCATCATGTGGGACGTTATTAAAAGGCGGCCTTAATTCCTTTATAATTTGTATGGGAATATAATATAAGGTTCTTCATCCCCATAATTGCTGTATCTGATAAATGCATCTTAATAAAATTAGCAATCTATTATCACTCGAAGATAATGAAATTCGAATTTCATTAGATTTAATTAAATATTTTTTTTTAAATTCTAATTCTTAAAAAAAAAACCCTTGACCGCATTTCTTACATCAATGTCACGCCAAGGGTTAACGCGTGATTTAAAAATAAAAAAATTTAATTTTAATTAAATACAGTTGGCAACATTATTTTGTATACCACTGTATTTAAAATGCAATTTTTCATCACATACATTTGTATAATACATACACACATGGAAATAACGTAATATATGTTATAATGATTGTTTTAAAACAAATTGGCGTGCATTCATCTGTTCCGAATTGTAATCAAAAATGTTAATTATATATGACAAAAAAAAAAAAAAAACAAAACAAGAAAAAAAATGAAAAAAACAAACAAACAAAACAAAGGAAAAACTTGACATTGAAAAAAAGTTAAATTTTTCATTTTGTAATTTATCTTACATATTATTATCTTCATTATTATTATTTTAATTAAAATTAATTTCATAATTTTTTCACATTGGATTTTGTTTGCATTGTTGTATAAATATATATATATATATAAATATATATATATATTTTTAATTTAATATATTTTTATTATGTTAATTTTATTCTGATGTATTACAGGTGTAATTATTAACAAGATGTTTAATATGTACTTATACAATGATTAGTGAAATTTATTTTAAATTAAAAAAAAATTTACAAATTAAATTAAATTATACAATATTTTATTTAGTTTTTATTTGTTGCGTTTAAAATTTCCTAAAACATTTGTTTTATAATTTAAACAAATAAATTATCAAATATACAACCTGTCATTTTGTGGAAAATTTCGAAAATGATAAAATTCAAAAAAAAAAACAGAAGTTTATGATAAAAAACAGACAATTCAGACAAGGTTTCGCAAATGAAAATTTTATTTTACCTGTACATAAATATTTAAAATTTATTTTACTATAAAAATTAAAATTTTTAATCTTATAAAGTTGTTAATGAGAGAGTATGCAAATTTTCAAAATAAAAGTTCAGTACTAAATTTAATTGAGTTGGCTGTTGCCTATTAGACAGTTTTCTTAGCCTCTTGCCCTAAAGTAATATTCTAAGATGCCCAAGAATGACTCATGTCCATTCTATCCTTAAAAGAAAGAGTTTAAAGAATAGATTTAGTATTGTGGGACGCTACTCGTATCTAACAACGCAGCACATTAGCTAGAAAGTAGGAAGTATGGGAGGGGTATGATAAGAAAAGGATTTGAATTTAGAAATGGTCAGAAGTATAAATAAATAAAATACTATTAAGTATATACTATACTATAAAATATATACTGTTATAATTACCAGCATTAGCTACAACTACTCATCTTAACTATTGAATTTGTCACTAAGTTTTGAAACCAAGTCGATTAACCGTTTTAATTATCATACAAATCATACAATAAACATTTAATTCAATAAGGTGACATGACACTTTACTAAAAAAAATTCGAGAGAAAGTCAAAAAAAAAAAATCCCGAGTTTTAATTCTGTAAAAAAAAACCCCAAAAAAAAAAATGCTGGAAATCAAAAAGCCTGAAAACCAAAAATCTGCTCAAATTATACTAAATTCCTTGTTGTTAACGTATTATTTATGAAAAAAAAAGTTAGGAAGGATTTCAGAGTTGGATACAAAATCAGGAATGCTGCTTTTTCCAGAGTATTTATATTTGCCTTTTACTAAATATGTATGTATATTTAAGTGGAATTATTTTTGGAACTTCGTACGCAATCTGAATAAGGTTTCGTATTTTGGGATTGTGGTATTTGGGATTTTGGAACTTTGAAAAACGTGAGGTTCAGTGTCGGAAATCATTCGGGATTTTCTTTCAAGATTTTAAATCATTCGGGACTTTGATATTTTAGGCATATTAATCGGCTTGGCTTATTCGGTCACAAAATTGATGATCGCGGCTCAATTATTTGTTTATAAATATAAATTCTAATGTGAGTTCTAAAATCGCTAGAATTTTTGAGAGCTTCGTGACGCTAGTTTATATAAATATATCTTAACTTCTTGAAGCCATCATAAACGATTTGTAAGAAAACACTTAATAAATTTGGCAAAATTATTACAAAAATTAAACTATTTCATAACTGTTAAACATTTTTAAAGTTCTTTATTTTCCAAAATCTTTTTCGAATTCCTGGCAATCAATTTTTTTACATAAAGTTTTGGTATTTCATTTTTAAATGACAATTTGCTATATTGACATTTATATTCTTAATAAAATGTTATTAAACATTTGTTTAGATTAATTATTTAGTTTAAAATAAATTATTTGTTTTTCAATTTTACAATATGAATTGAATATGATATTGTTTTTTTTTCTGAATTCTGAAGGTAAAACAATTTTTTAACAATTTTTGACAGTTTCCTTGGTACATCTATCTATCCATTTATTGAAAAATAAATGTATATTTATATTGAATAAGATAATTTAATTAAAAATATTTTTATAGCATCCAACATCTGTTGTATATATCCTTGTAGGTACATATTGTAATTCAATTCAAACAATAAATAATGAATACATTATGTACAAATAACTTATGTACCAAAAAAAATAAATAATAATAAAAATGACATAAAAATAAAAAGTTATGGTCAAATGTTTTCCTAAAATTGGCATAAAAATTTTTTAAATGTAAAATGTCAAAATATTAATTAAAAAAAAAAAATTGAGTTCATCCCTTACAATAAATTTTGTTACATTTCATTTTTTCTTCTGTACCTATACAAATTAAAAAATCTGAATATTCGGGAAATTACAAGTAAAAATCAATAAATATCTATGTAGATATATATTAATAGCTATTTTTTATTTAAAAAATTGTAAAAAATACAAAAAATTAAATAAAAAAATAAAAAAAAACACAAAAAATTTAATTGAATTCAATAAAAATAAATTTGACATGTAACAATTTTAACCAAAACAAAAAAAAGCTGAAATTAAAATCTGTAATATAAAAAAAAAATTAATTGTGAATTGACTTACAAGATTCAATTTCAATATTCAGATATTAAATGAAATTAAAAAAATTTTCGAATTATTAATGATTTTTCATTTGCGAAAAATATTATTAACGGTTAAAAGACATTTTCAAGCCATCATAGAATTGTCATAATATATGTTTTTTTATTAACTTATTATTAATTAACAATTTCAAACTAATTATTTTAAATTGTTAGCGTAAGGAAGGAAAAACAGATTTCGAATCTCTATACCTTCATTGAACTTGATTGGACTTATCTAGGTTGTTCAACACTTAGGTTCACTGAGAGTGAGAAGTCTAATTGTTTTAAATAGCCATGACTTAATTTAAACAAATAATTTAATTGAATAATATAATTCACAGATATAAAAATTCATTATAACTAAAATTCAAAATAATTATATTTCTTTATTTATTTATTTATAAATAAAAATTTAATTAAGAAAGACTTAATATTAAGTATGTATAATGAAACATGTACATAATTTCTTTGTTTATATTGATTTATGGAGCGTTGCTTTTTATAAATTCGCAATAATTAACTAATGCTATAATGTGACCATGTCGAAGATTTATTTATTTATTATTTCAGATAAAGTAGTAAAATATTTATTTCAAAATATCAAACAAAGATTATCACAAACAAAAAAAACTGTACTAACATTAATCAAAAACATTATTTCATAAATAAAAACAAAACTTATTTCATACATTAAACAAAAACAAAAATTATTTCATAAATAAAACAAAAGAAATTCTATGTAACTGGACGGTACATATGTAAAACTTATTGCACCAAATATATATATTCTAAAAATAAACTAATTAAAAAATTTCATCCAAAAAGGAAATATCCAAATCTTCTTCACCATCGTTTTCCTTTTTTACCGATTTTATTAATCACTTCTGGTGGTATTTTCATATTGTACCAATTTTCTTTTGGCAAATGTTTTCTTATAATCAAAACAGCATTAGTGAGTTTAAGCTGCATTCGATTTCTGTGATAATTTTATATGTACATGTATGTATATTAAATGATTTGTTATTCCAGTATTTCTCAATTGTTGTTCGTTAACTACAATTTGTAGTGGTGCACAAAAATTCGTTCAGCGTCAACAAATATTTTTGAAAATATTTTAAATTTTTCCGAAACGAAATTATGTCAAAAGCGGTCAAATAAAAAAATAAATCAGTCAAAAATCCAGTCAAAATATTTCGAGTTTTTTTCCACTCAAAGAATATTTTTTCCAGTCAAATTTGACCGGAATTCTGTCAAAATGGCAACACTGCATATATATTTTATACTTTACTATATATATTTGGTTACTATGGAGATTTGTAGAGAAAACTTTTTCAATTAAATATTTCATGTCCCGTACATGGTGATCGATTAAATATTTCATGGTGATCGAATCCGTGGCCCTCGGTTAATTTGTATTTGTGGTATTTGTTTTGCTTTCGGATTATTTTTATTGGTGTTAATAGAAAATTATAACATTAGTGTATGTATATATAAATTTACAGATAACAGCTAATAATAAATACATAAAAAAATCTGTTAAAAATGTATGTGTATCAATTTTTTTACATTATTCTATATCTTTTGAACTAAAGTCCTGATTAAAAAATTATATAAACCATTCAACTCTCCTCGATCATAGCTTTTTATACCACAAAAATCATGTAAATCGGTCCAGCATTTCATATTCAGAAACGGGGCCCGTAAAATTATGTTGGGCTATTTATATAATGATATATGTATGTAAAATAAATAGAATTGTATATATTGAAATCTAAGCCTTTCTAAATGTCCCAGTACCCATATATTGATTTATATATTATTCTTAAAGATCGATAGTAATTATTAGCAAATGTCCAATATTTTCTCCACTATTTTAAAAATTGCTTTCTAAATTCTGTTATCTAAAGTTAGGTTATCTAAAATATTCAATAATAAACATTTAAACAAATTTGTTTGGCTGTCATTTACATCTTAGAACTTTTTTGTATAGGAACTTTCTATATTTTACTTAAGGCCTTATCCGATTTTGTATTAATATCGCAAGTTGTTGTATTCCATTATATTTTTGAGCTGCATTTTTATATATGGTTAAGGTATTGTTATCTTCCATTACTATTTCTATTCCTACTCTCTATCTTCTATCCTCTTCTTTCTAAATTTGGTACTAGACTAGATTTGTATAAATTAATATAATATTATTTACAAATATGAAAAATAAATTATTTATTCCAATTAATATATATATTAACTAAAATTAATTAAATAAGAATTTATCTAAAGATTATTTTAATGAAATAAATATTAATAATTACAAAATATAATAGAAAATGTTCTTTCAAAATTAAAATAAATATATTAGTTGCTGTTTTTTTTTAAATGTAGGTGTATATTTTAATTATTGTATACAATAAATAAATAATTTATTTTACTATCTTAAAAGTTTATTGAATATATATGTATTATGTGTTATAATTCATATTTAATTTATTCTTTATATATATTTAATTTTCTTTTTATTATTATTAATTTGTTAAATTTATTTATTTACTTTTTCTTCTATAATTTAAAATTAAATATTTTTATATATCATAAAAAGATTTTCTTAATTTTAAAATATAAAATTTTTAATATTAAATTTTTTTATAAAAAAAAAAAAAAAACAATACCAAAAATTTATTAATAAATCATATTTTTTTTCTCATTATTTGTTTCTTTTTATTCTCGCCTTATTTCTTCATCATCAAAAAAAAATAATTTATTAAAAATCAATTATTATTATTAATAATGTCACCGTCACCGTCATCGTCATCACAACTACTTCAATCAACATCATCACAACTACAACTAATTTTTACAACAACTACTGCTACTACTACTACTACTATATTTACTGTAATTACCATTTACTGCAATTACTACTACAACAATTACTACAACAACTACAACTACTACTACTTCAATTACTTCAATCTTCATAACTATTCAAAAAATGTGCTGTTAATCAACTGATTTACATCGTAATTACATCGCATCGCATCGCATCGCATCGCCAATATCATCATTAACAATCAATTAAATATCATCATAAATTGCACGATCAATCGCTTGCTTGCTTAATATTTAATTTTTATTTATTTGTCGTCCGCTTATTTATCCGTTAACTGATCTTTTTTTTTACAAAAAAAAAAAAACATAACTGAATTTTATTTGGAATTGATCGAATTGAAAACCAGGATCAATTTAAAATTACAATATCAAAAAAAAAAAAACTCAAAAATTATATAAAGAGCTTTTTTTTCTAAAATAGCGTTGCCAGATTCATTCAATATACAATTCAAATTCAATTGAAAAATATTTTAAGAAATAAACTGAATTAAAAAAAGAATCTGTATTTTCATTGTAACTGTGTTGCAATTATTACATATATATACATATATATATATATTGAATAAAATTTTATTTTAAAATTTTGATTAATTCTGTAAGAATTATTATATAGAAAATTATATACTAAATTTTTCAATTTGTACTAAAGAAAGAAAGAAACGGATATATAATTATTTCCAAAGTTAATTATTACAAAAAAATATAAAAACCAAATAGAAAAGAAACCAAATTCATCAAAAAAAAAATAAACACAAAACAAAGAAAATAAAAAAATAAAAACAAAAAATATTTAAAATAAAACAAAAAATATTTTAAAAAATATCAAAATTCCAGTCAGTCAAGTAAAAAACGCTATAAAATTTTCAGAAATGGCTGCTGATGCCAATATGGATACATGTCCTAGTCCCGAAATTGGTGATTCTAGAAAGAGGCCACTAGATACAGTCGACAATGATACAGAAAATGAATCAACAAAACGATCACATTTCAGTCCTGGTAAGTAGAATTCAAAAAAAGAAATTCCAAAAAAAAAAAAACTCAATTAAAATTTTTTTTAAAAATACATTTTTATTTTTTTTTTTTTTGAAATCCATTAAAAAAAAATCTAAATAGAATTTTATTTAATTTATATAATATTTTTTTTTTATTTTTATTTTTAATTAATTTTATTTTAATAAATTGGTGAAATAAGTTCTATGTAACTATATTTTATGATAATTAATAATTTTTTTATAATTTTGTGTCGTTTTATTATAAATCATTGAAACTGCATTATGGCATATGGATTAACTTATTAAAAATTTTTTATTATTTATTATATTTATTTTTATTTTATATATATATATATTTTGTTTTTTTATTAATTGAATTTGTCCCAATTTTTATAAGTCTAATATTAAAATGTAATATTTTAAATTGAACTTTTGTTAATCAGAATATATTTTGTATTATGAAATATTTTTGTATAAAAATTTGTCAGTGCAACAGATTCAACAAATTGTTTAATAAAGTCTTGTCTTATAAATCTTTACTTTGATTATACTCAACTTTACGAACTTAGACCTTTTTACCCCACAATTTTGATCTGGTATCTACTGAATATTAAATTAAAACCTTTGCGTATTTTTACGCAGATGTCCACTTATTATAGTTTTTATATTATTTTAGTAAGTTTAAGGAAGGGTTTTCGTAAATTTTTTCTTAGTAAACACTTTTATAGCATACTTTTAGGATACCATTTGAGAATTTTCTTTACGATTAGTTGGGGGTTAGGATGATCTGAAATTATACTACTGGATGTTAAATTAAAACCTTTGCGTATTTTTACATATATAAATTTTATAAAAATACAATTTCTTAATTTTTTTTTATAGAAACCTCTTAATCTTGGAAATCAAACCTGTATGTCTGTTATCAAGAGTTTCTTACTTGTTTTGTAATATTTTAGGAAGGCAAATATATTCCTTATAGTAATGAAAATGACATATGTTTTAAAATGGACGTCCACTTATTATAGTTTTTATATTATTTTAGTAAGTTTAAGAAAGGACTTTCGTAAAATTTCTTAGTAAACACTTTTATAGCATACTTTTAGGATACATACTTTGTGAATTTTCTTTAGGATTAGTTAGAGGTTGGGAATGCAGTGTGTTGTTTTGGGTTTCATAACGCTTTTTAAATAGTATGAGTATTAAGAAACTGTGGGATTTTTTGCGAATAATTTTGTATTTTAGTTTTACTTCAATATTTAGACTTGAATCGAGTACTAAACAACAGAGAAGTCTGCATTTCAAAAATAAATATAATTTCATTGAAATTAAAAGGAAACTACTCAGTTTTTTTATTTTTTTTTAAATTTGATTTTATAATAAATTTTCTAATTTAATATTTATCAAACTACAATTAAAAAAATGAATTTTATCAATTATTAAATTTAGATTTTTAAAATTTTTTAAAAATTTTCTAATCTATCAATTTTAATTAATTTTATTTTTAATTTTAAAATCTATTATTAGTTTTTATTTTTAAATATTTTTTAAGATATTTTTAGATTTCCATTATAATATACAATTTTTTAAAAAAATTCTACAAAATAATTCTTTTAAATCTTATACTGAAGATAAGGGTTTGACACTAATAAAAAAAATTTCAATATAAAAAGAAAATTGTAATAAGCCAATTTCCAAAAAAAAAAAATAAAGTAATGGTTATTACAAAATAAATTTAAAGATAGAAAATAACCATAAAATATATATAGTATTTATTTATTTTTTCACGTAAATATTTTTTTATATAAAATTGAAATAAATCTAGATAAAAAAATATTAACACCTTCCCCTTCCCCAGCTTTATACTCATTTAAATGTACTTTACATGTATACATATAATTTCCATATTAATTTAAAAGAATTTTTTACTATTTTTTTTTTTACCTTAAATAAATTGTTACAGACATTTTTAAGCATTGAAGATTTCAGGATCTAAGAACCTTAAAGTGTATACTAAGAATAAAATCTAAATATCGTAAAATTAAATAATAATATTAAATGAAAGAATTTTATGTTATATATTTTTTTTTAATTTATTTAAAAAATAAATTTTTATATTTAAAAAATATTTTGCATAAATGTATGTATATTTTACATTGATTGATTGATTATTTAGAATTTTTCACTTGATTTGATACGAAGTATTGGAACTTTATAAAATATGGCGTATATAACAAACCTCTAATTTAAACCGTTTTCAATACTTATACATAATGTCTTATTGAAAATTCTAGGAAATATAAAGGGGTACAACCGGAAACTTTTTTAATATCCCCAACAAATATAAACTTGCTTATGCTTTTTGTAGAAGGTCTAGCATGCATAGCTTAAATTTGATTTAAAATCAATGAAAAATTGCCTAAATTTATGCAATTTTGTCCGTAAATTTTTGAATATTAGTTTGACTATTCGATACTATTTTACAACTCGTTTTAGGTTACATCTAGCTCAATTCTCAGTTAAATTCCATCCTCTAGCTTTTCAGCTTATTTAAAATACAGGTTCCTCTGTTAGTTGGTTCGAGTTGATTGAAATTGAAGAAGTAGTTACTACTGGTTTTTTAAAGTTAACGTTAAGAAATAAAACAAATGAAAGCTAATTTCCTCTTTCTTAATTTAATACCATTTTTATTTATTAAACACCTATATATATCCAAAAGAATTTTACAATAATACCCTAGAAATAATAAAATAAATATAAATAAACGGTATTGTCTATTAGAACGGAAACGAAGTAAAAAAAAATAATTTCAATTTCATGATGAAAATTATTGAATTTTCTTTCCTTTTTTTTTATTGTATTTTCATTTAAATTTTCATCACCTTATCAAAACACCACATATATGTATACTAAAATTTTTGTACAATATTTTCAAATATTTTGATTTAAAAAAAAAAATTTATATCCAAAATATTGCAAAAAAAAAATCTGGAACATATAGCATATTTCTAGGCGTTTATACATTTAAATTTACTTATCTATACTGTATTTAACTTTTAAACACACACTAACACACATGTATTAAACCTTAAAAATTTCTTTTTTGTTGCATTAAATTTGTTGGCGGAAAAAATTGAAAAATTAAAAAAAATATATATATATATATAAACATATATATAAATATATAAATAAAAAAAAATTGGAAAATTGGAAAAATCAAAAAAAAAAAAAAAATTGATAGATTTAGAACGTGATTGGAATTTTATTAAGAAAATAACCAGAGAAAAAAATCGCGTGAATTTGATGAATTTTTTTTTGAGTTTTATAAAACGATAAAATAATATTTTTTATTATTTTTACCTTTACTTACTTTTTTGTTTTTATATTTTTATTTTTAATGCATTAAGTGAAGACGAGTACACCTGTACAAGAAAAAAAATTTATATTACCAAAATGCGATTTAATATTTAGAAAAATATATTTTTTTTATTGAGGTTACGAATTTTTTCGGCAAGTTCTAAAAATAATGTTAATAAATCGATTTATGGGATTTTTTTGTTATTTTTATTGTTTTTCAAGGTTAAATTTATTAGAGCAAACTTCTCAAAATAATTTATAAAATTAAATTATCAAAATCTGCACTGGCAATAAAATAAATATTAAAATATATTCTTTAGTGATTTGAAAACGATCAAGTATTGATATTAAAACAAGTCTTAGTAATTGTCTTAGTTAGAGAAATGAAATGGAGTTGATGTTTTGCCATTATCAATAAATTTAAATAAAAAACACTTTAAGCTAATCTTAAGACATAGGTTTAAAATAATTTGAGAAATAAATTCTAAAATACACAAAATGTGAAAAGAGCCTTTTTAATAAACTTCTTCATATGTTCAACTGATATGAACTAAGTTGAATTAAACTCCAATTTTATTTATATAAAGTATTATTTATATAATGGCTTACGTTATGCATTATCCTTAATTTCATCCAAGCCTTGTCATAGTTTGTTTTAAAACACAATTAAAATGAAAGTTAAATAAATTTCCATATACTCGTATTGTGATCATGGTCTTATTTGTATCATTGCCTACATTATGCAATACTCTTAGTTTCATCCAAGCCTTGTCATAGTTTAGGTTAAAATACAATCTAAATGAGAATTAAATAAATTTCCATATTTTATGATCATGGCCTTGTTTATTAACAATACCCTACGCCAAAGTCTTGTCAAAGTCTTGTTTTAAATACGCATAAATCTTGCCAAAGTCTTGTTTTAAATACAATTAAAGTGAAAGTTAAATAAAATTCTATAAATTTTTATCATGGCCTTATTAATACCATTGCCTACTTTATTTAATACCCTTAGCTTCAACCAAGACTCGTATTAATTTCTATCAAAATGTAAACTAAATGAAAATTAAATTAATTTCTGTATTTTGTGATCATGGCCTTGCTTATATCATTGTCTATGTTATGCAATACTCTTAGTTTTATTCAAGTCTCGTATTAATTAGGTTAAAATTAAATTTAAATTAAAGTTAAATAAATTTCCGTATTTTGTGATCATAGCCTTATTTATATCATTGCTAAAGTTATTTCATACTCTCAATTTTGTCCAAGCCTCGACACAGTTTACTTTAAAGAATAATCAAAATGAGCTGAATTCCAACCTTTCAACATCTTAATAACTAATTTAAATTTATCAATTTTACGTTGAATTTTGTCGCTTTTGCAATTATGCAATTATTTATTTATTCATTTTATTTTTAAAATTCTATATGTTGATTCTATTTAATTTTGATAACACATTCAACATTCGATTCAATATTTACTGGTTTTTTTTTTAAATAGTTTTTTTTTTCATAAATATTGGAAAAACTTTAAAAAATTTTATTTTGTATTTTGCAAATTGAAAATTATGCAACAAATACAAATATTGCAAATATTGCAAATCAAACAAAGTGTGAAAAATATGGAAAATTTTGTTGTTTTTTTGTTTTCATAAAAAATCGAAAAAAAAACACTGTACGTTTTTTTTGTACGTTTCATCTTTATTGACAGCCTGTAAAATATATTTACATCAATAAATATTGAAAAAATTTACAAAAAAGGCAAAAAAATTATAGTATAACTATTAACTAACAATAGAATAAAATCTAACGAATACGTGTTAAAAAGTTTTTTTGCAATTTTATTTTTTTTTATTGAAGTGTAAAATAATTATGAAATTTCAATATGGAAAATAGTTAAAAAATATTTTAGCAATATGTACAAAAAATTTTTTTAAAAATTTGGTGTGTATTTTATTACATTGCATAAGTTTGATGAAATGAAATATTTAGCTAGAAGATATGAAGCCAATTGAGCTATCAATTAACTCGATGAATATAGTAGGAGTTGATTTTAAGGTACGAATTTGTAAGATTCCCTCACTTCAGTTGGTTAAATACTCGATTACCGAACATCTGATAAAACTTAATTTATTGACCTAAGTATTATTTAATTAAAAAAAAATTAATAAATATCAATTATTATTCAGATTAGGGCTTCTGTTACTATTTCGACGGTACGTAATTTTTAAAACCTTCTTATTTTTATATGATACAGGGTAGTTCCTAATTAAGTGCACTGCTATATACCACTGCATAGGTACTTATAATTAGGCACATTTTTTGTATGAGAGCTAAGCTGGGCCCTTCTTAGTTTAAGATATGAACTCTTAATTGAAATTTCAATATTTTATGGCAAATATGGTTTTGGTGCAGCAAAAAAATTAAAATATTTGAGATCGGAGGCCTGTTGCACTAATCACTTATCACTAATCCGAAAATAATTTTTTTGATAAATAACAATTTTTACTAATTAAATTTCGTTTGTTTGTTAGTAGAAAATGTTGGTGCAATACGGCTCTTATTGAAAATTGTCCGAGTTTCAGTAAGAATAATTTAATTAAAATTTCTTTTTTTCAATTCACCAGACTCTATTCCATCAACCACTTATCATCTATTAACAAAGTCAAATTATTAATTTTTTGATAAGCGACTGTTTTTTACTAATCGATACTTTGTTGAGTAACTTTCAAATATGACTTTAGTACATCAAAAACTTATCAAATAATTATTATTTGATTATTTAATTAGTGAATGCCGGTTTTTGCAATAAGGCCCTGTTAAACCAAGGTTGAATCAAAAGGTTTAAACATTTAGGATGGGCGTGGGAAATATAGTAGATGCCTCGAATTTAAAACATTTTTAATACAAATGTTAAAAGAAACTTTTAGAATTAATTTAATAAAATATTATTTAATATTTGTAAATATATTATTTTAAATGAAATAATTTTGATTATCATAATATTTGAAAAACTTTTACTTTCAAGTTTTTTTTATCAGTTTAAAATAGAACAATAAATTTGTTTCGATTTTAAAAGTTTAAAATACTTACTTTTTATATCCGTATTATTATAGGTTAAAAGGGTATACTAAATTTGCCATTACGTTTGTGACGCAGAGAAGGAGGGGGAATAGATATATACTCAAAGGTATGGTTCGGATCAGAATTGTAAAGTAAATCGATTTAGCTATGAATGTCCGTCCGTCCCCACGATAACTCAAAAAATAAAGGAGCTAGGATTTTGAAATTTTTACTAATTCGTTTTTATGCAATAGCCGTCATCCCTATTGGAATCCAGCCATTTTGGTCCACAGGTTCGAGTACCTGCCATACAACTTCTAGTATTACTCTATAGCTATTGAAGCTGGGTGTCTGAAATTTTGCCAAAAATAGTTTAGTTTTGTCGCCAAAGTGTCCGCAAAATTTGATTAGTCTACGGCAACGAGTTCGAGTAGCTGTAATACAGCTCCTATGAGTATTACTCCACATCTAATAAAGCGGTGTATTTAATATTTTTTTTTATATTACGGTCATACGGATATCCCAGAGCTGACACAGTCTACTCTATCACACTCTTCCTCGTTTCTTTTTAAATTTTGTTAAAAATTATTTAAAAACAAAAACTTTTTATTTTTTTATTCTTGTTCAAAACTTGTAAAATGACTTGTAATTTTTTTACCTTATAACACAATTTCCTTCTGAAAAGTTTTTTTTTATATATTTAAAAAATTACACATTAACTTTGTATAAAAATTTTCATTTTTACTTTCAATGTTTGGGCGTTATTTTCTAATTTTCTAGTCTATTTATAGAAGTTTTATAATAAAAAGTTAAAAGAAGTCGAAAATATCCATAAAATAATGAAGGTGTAAAAGATACCCATAAAAAAATTTTAAATACAACAATGATATATATTAAAAATATAATTTTTTTTTAAATATTATTTATAGCAATTCATTACATGTTCACGATTTTAATTTGAAAATTGTTTTTTATATTAAAATGTTTTAAGTTTTGTTTGGAAAATATTTTTTAAAATTTTATTTTTTAATGTAAGTTTTGGTTTGTTTGTTTTTTTATTTTTTTAAAGCTTGAAAACGCTTGTCCTAGTTTTTTTTAACTTCAAGTTTTATTTACAATAATGCAATTTTCTTCTTCTTCACCCAAATCCAAATCCAAAAAAAAAAAAACAAACATTAAAAAAAACCAGAAAAAAAATTGATGTAAACGTCATTAACACAATACATATTAAATTTTTCAATATCTCATTATAAATATATAGTATATCAATATTATATAATATATATTATATATAATATAATATAAATATATTATATCTACTGATATGTCAGTCTTTATTATTATATACTTCAAAATAACGGTAAAGGATTGTGAAATCTTACAAGTTGTAGATATATTGAAAAAAAAAAACAAAAAAGAAAAAAAACAACTCGACATTATAACGAATACAGACCAAAACCCTATTAAATATATTATAATTGATATAGCATAAGTGGATAATTTTGTATCTCCTTCCTTCCCCCTTTTTTGCTTCACTTTTTGTACATCCTCCTTGGCTGCCTCATTAAGCTCCATATACTAACTTTCTTTCATTCTTGTCTTTATATTTTTATATATTGCTACTTTTCTTATATACAGGGTGATTCATTAACTCTTCTTCAAGCACATGATAATGTAGATGCACAACTTTTGTTTTGGGGAGCTGTTTTGTGAGGGCGATAGTTTTGGACCAATATCAGATATTTGGTATTAATTTGAATCTTAAATAAAAACAAACGAAACCAGTATCGTTACTTTGTAATTCGTACTAGCTAATTTGATTACAAGTAAAAAATTTCCTAATGCTACTAGAGAATTCAATTTAATTAAATTGGGATTTCAATTACTTTTCTAAATATTTTCGAAATTTAATTACTTTTTTGTTTATTTTTGATAATTAATTTCTTAAAAGTAATTGGAAACCAAAAAATACTGAATTTAAATAAAAATTACATGTATTTTAGAAAAATCATTTATTGTTAAATATAAGTATATATGATTTTGATTGATTTATTTAGTTTTATTTTAAATTTCTTAATTTTATTTATTTTAGTTAATTGTTATTAATACCGGGGCAATAGTAAATATTGCCTGATATTATAATAGTCCTTTACCTATTTGGTAAATGGGCTTCTTAATGCTTGATTTTAATTTTATCTCAAATGGACTTTTAATTTTTAAAATTGGAAACATTTTAGTATGAAATCCTTAAAAAAAAAACGGAGATTTTAAATAAATACATTTAACCACTTCTCAGTCTTGTAAAAACATTTTCTCAGTTTCACATTTTCCAGAATTCTATAATCTTGTTCATAAAAATTTCCTTGAAGGCCTCACAGCTTCAAAACAATTCTGCAAACATCCCAATTTACATACAAAATTTTTCAACCTCCAATTTCCCCCCTATAACTTGGTATAACATCTGAAAGCACTTATTAATAAATCACCCTGTATATATATATCACTTTGAAAACAAAAAAAATGTTTTAATACATGCTTGTAAAAGCATATATGTACAAAAATTAATTAAAAAAAAAACTTTTTTATTTTTTTTTTAATTTTTCTTCTCATGGTTAGGAAAATTGATTTTTCCATTTTTGTTTTTGTTGTTTTTCTTTTATGTTTTCTAAATTGTGCTAATTAGGTGTTTAAAATTAGCATTTTAAGGCTGATTTTAAATTGGAAAAATTTGAAATGAAATTATGCACAGCTATTGGGCATATTAAAAAAAAAAAAAAAACTTGTAATTGAAGTAATTTAAAAAAATTGTTTGGAAATTGTTTGAATATTGGTTTTTATTTTGTGTGCTTGTATATTTGGGTTTTGTTTTTAATTGATTTGTGTTGAAATCGAACATTGTTCCGCTTAATTAAGTTTTAAAATTGAATAAAAAGCAATTTTATTATAGAAGAATTTCATTAGAGAGTTTTTACACAAAAATGTTGTGTATTTGAATGCGTTTAAAAAAAAACTTGGAAAATTTTTCTGATTATTAATAATTATTATTGGAAAAGAAAGTTAATTAAAAAATATTAAAAAAGTTTTTTGTTTTAAAATTAAGTTTTTATATTTTTTAATAAAAGTGTTAGGGTATTTATTAATTTATTTACAGTTATAATTTTAATGATCTGTATCATTTATGACGTCATACCGGGTATTTGTATTTTGAATTTGAAAAATCTTAATTGTAATCTCAAACTAAACTAATTTAAGCGCATTGTGTGTTACACCCTTAATTTACACAAATATATTATTAATTTAATTATTTTATTTGATATTAGGAACGCTAGTGAAATGGTCTTCGGCTTCTTAGTAAATTAAAATATTAATTAAAGTATTTCATTAATACTAATTTCTAAGAAAGTCGAAGTAATCAATGGTTAAACTTATAAAACTCGTCAATAAATAGAATTGCGTTAACTTAATACCATTTAACTATTAGATTTATTTTTTAATACTATATTTATTAACTAAATGATGTAAATTATATATATACAATTTATCCTCGTTAGTTTGAACTTCAATCTGTAACGGTACAATAGTAACGGATTCCTGTATACATAACATGTAGGTTTAGTTGGAAAGGGAAGGAAAATAAGATATTAAAATGGAATTTGTGGATACATTAGAAATGAATCTGAAAAGATTTGTTTTGAATTTTTGCAAGTTGTAGTACGGGAGAATATTAACAGAGGAGAACACATTAGATGAAAGCATGTTCCACATCTTAGTAGTCCTCACGACAAATGAGTTTCCATAACCAGTTTTAAACCATCTTGGAATTTTCACAGTGTAGAAATGAACACTTTCTGCTCCTCTGGTGTTATTTAGAATTGTTTAATAGCTGGAATAATTGGTTTCAGTTCAATAGAGTAAGTGTCATTACCTACAAGATATCTATAAAACAGAGAAATCACTCCAATATTTCGACGATAGTTAAGTGGAGTAGGTTTTACTTGCTGAATAGGGTCACCTATTAGGCGTGAGGCACAATTTTGAATTTTGTTGAGGTTATCAAAGAAGTTTGGGATGCGCCAGCACAAATGTGGTAGTTATACTCCATCTTAGGTCGAATATAGGCTTTATTGATATTAAACAGATCCTTAGTAGAGAAATATGTTTTGCAACGGGGCAGAAAACCCAAACATGCTTTTAATTATTTTATTTAAAAAATTTATGGTTTTATTAAATTTAATTGATTGATTTTTCTAAATATTTATTGATTTTACATCGCATTTAATAAAAGCGTATTTAGTAAAAGTATTTAATTAATCATTACTTGTACCATTAAATCTTAATCGAAGTCTTTTTTATAATACTGCTCCCACTTGATATAATGAAACATTGAAGGTTTCTATTATTAAACACTAATGGGTCATATTATTAAGAAAAGTCTTATTTGATTAAAGAAAAATTTGGTTAAAAGCTTAAATAGTTTTTTTTATTATTAAATATTTTTGTGATATTGTTAATTACAATTATAAAATAATGTGACCATATAATACGATGAACAAATATAATTTTCCAAATACTTATTTTTTATTATAATTATATTTTAAGTTATTTTTTCATTAGATTTTACTTTTGAACCTAAGAACCCTAGACCTCTGTTATATAACCTATTAAATTATATGTACATTCGGTTAATATTATATAACTTAAAAAAAAAATCTGAATAAAATTTGAACCAATACAACGTACAGTCAATTTTCAAAATTTCATTTATTATACCCGACACGTGGAAATGGTCACCTTTTTTTGCTGAATATAAATGTTAATAGATTTCTTAAAGGTATAACTATTATAATATATTGTATACATAATTAATTAATAGTTAATAGTTCTATGGTATGAATGCATTTGACAGATTTTATAACTACCTATACATATAGGAACATAATATATATAGACTCTGTTATTATTGGGGAACAATTAAATAAACAATTAACAACTTGTTTTATATTAATTACTTGTTTTTTTTTATTTTATTTGATTTATTGACAGAAATAGTTTTGTTATTATTTAATTTATTTAAGTGTTCTGTTTTTTTTTTCTGCTAAAATTAGAAACAGACAATTAGTTGAATTAATTAGATATGGTAAATAAAGTTTTAGAATATTTAAGATTCTTAATATAAGATCTTATAGAAGGAAAGTGAAACAAACTATTTCTAGTAATTTTTTTATGTATATTAATGGAAATGTTAAAAGAAACTTAAATTAGTTTTCAGTTAATCAAACTAAAAATTATTTTAAATGATTATTAATTACTTCTCCATAACTGAACTTATAAAATTTTGATTAAGATTATATTTAGATTACGATTACTTAATTTTGATTGCTATTACTATATTAATCGGACTCAAAAAATAACTTACGATTACTGACAAATCATTTTTATTACTATTTCAAATGTAATAATGATTCCAATTTGTAATTACAATTATTTGAAATCATAAAATAATACAAAATTACTTGCAAATACTCTTAAAGAAATTCTGATTAGTTTTTAATTATTTTTTATTACTATAAAAAGTAGTTTCCAATTTTTAATTACAATTATTCCGATTACTTTAAAATATTCTTAAAAAAGTTCTGATTACTTAATATACAAGTATCAATAAAAAGCAATTCAGAGTAGGTATTCCTTTAATATTTCGGAAATGAAAAAGTAATCGAATAGAACCCGAAAAGTAATCGTAATTACTTTTAAATTACTTGTTAATAGTTCAAAATATAATATAATGGTAATATGGATTAATAATCGTAATAAGATAATTTCAATCCAATTATTAGAGTAATCGTACTCATATAAATTGATTAAGATTACCGAGTAATTTTCATTTACAAGTAATATACAAGTACTGTAAAGAAATATTTATTTTATAATTCTCTCTGTACACTATACGATAAGTAATGTAATTTAAAGAATCTCAATTTAATTTACTTAATGCACTTGTAAATGCGATTACAATTGAATTTAATTATGATAAAATTGTATTTAAATCATCTTTAAATTACTTAAACTTATCTTAATTATATACATTATCAGAACGAAGAGTACTCTTAATTAGTAATTTAAAATATAAAATAATAATAATTATAAGAAAAGGAATACAGTGTGAAAATTAAAGACTATAACAGTGTTAAATATAAAATTACATGTTATAAAAATGAAATTGTATCTTATGGTTTTACTTTCATTTAATTTAATATCTATATTATATACTCGTTAACATTTTTAATGTAATTGTTAAGTCTTTGTTTTAAATTGTTTTTAATGAATCTAATATAATAGACAAATAATATCAAGAGTATCAAGTAGCTTAGAATAGTTAATTATATACGGTTATTAATTTTTACTTATTTTATTGCATTTTAAATTAATATTTTAATAATATATACGTACATATGCTAAAGACAGTTTTATTCTTATAATAGTGTGGGTTTTATTAAATATTTATGTAACAAAATAAATTTTCTATATATATTTATATATATTATATACATATATAATATATATGTATATATATAAAATGTAAGAAAAGATATATTTATAAAGAAAATTTACTTAAATTGCTAATTGTTCAAACGTTGAGCTAACGAACATAAATATGTTGCATGTACTTACTGTAGGTACATGTTGGTACAATTGGGAAGGTAATGAAGTGATGTGGAAATATACTGGAAATTTAATATTCTTATTATTATAATTGATTTTAATGAATTTGTACACACCTAGAAGAAAAATGATAATATATCTTGGTGTATAATTTTTATGGATTTTAAATTTTTCTTATAAAATTATGTGTACTGTACTTGCATAACAGTTAATAAAATGAAGTCTACGAAACTAGAATTTTAAATTATTTTAGCATGTACTGATACAACTATTTAATACAAAATATAACTCATTATATACAAAATTTTAAATTTCATAATAATTATAAATAATTAATTGGATAAATTATTAAAAATATTGGTATAATGTAATTCAAATTTTTAAATACGATTATTGGTAATCAAAATATACTATAAGATTACTTCAAAATACTCTTAAAAAATTTTGATCATTATTGATTACTTTAACAATTATTGCTTTTTAATTTAAAATTCTTCAAAATATTCGACTATAAAAAAGTAATAAGTAACTAAAAAATAGTAATCAAACATTACTTCAAAAGTAATCTGAATTACTCAAAATAATTCTAAATATAATAATATAATGTTATATAGATTATTTTTATTTTTGGATTATTTATAAAAAAAATTAGTTTTTTAGAGTAATTAAAAATTAGTAGAGTAATCTGACTTAAAACTATTAATTAAAACTTCATATGTAATCAATTGATTATAAATTGCAGTATTTCTAAGTACTGATATACAATAAATAACTTAATTGCTTAAAACTCTTTTAAAAATAAATAAACATTAATTTTTTTCAATAAAGTTTCTTAACTTTATATAATCGAAAATAATTTATTAAAATCAATTTTTTTTATGGTAATTTCCTCAATTTCAATTTCTTGTAAATCCATTAAAACAAAACAAAAAAATGGATCAAAATAATGATTAATAACTAAAAAGATTTATTTATTAGAATTTTTCCACCCCATTTAATTTGCTTAGAATAAAAGTAACCTAATAAAGAATCTTGTAACCTTCAATTTTTTTTTCAAAATTTTTCAAAAAAAATAAAGAACTTTCTTTTAAAAAAACAAATTAAATTTACAAGTAATCATTTTTTATATATATATATAACCTTATTTTTAGATTTTATTACCCATAATACTTAATATAATTATTCAAATAATTATATTAGTAAACCAATTTAATAAACTACCTTATCCATTGATGACTATATATATATAATATAATAAGTACTACAATATCTACTCAATGTTTTGTACTTCCATAGAATATCAAAAAAAAAAATAAATGAAAATTTCGCAATTTTTTAAAATTAAAAAATAAAAAAGAAAAAATATAAAATAAAACAAAGAAATAAATATAAAATACAAAATTGACCTTCATTTTGGATTTTCTTATATTCAAATATAAAATAAAAATCTATATACGTAATACTTGTATAATAATTTGACATTCTGGTAGTATTAAAAGAAATAATAGTAATCGGTAGCATTTTATCCGGTTACTTCTATCGCGATTACACAGTACACACAGTTTGTTTTTTTTATTTTGTTTCTTTTGGTTTTTAATAATTTTCCGGATTCCTGTCACGTATAACCTACACTCAATAATAATAATTGTTGTATATAGAGTCTTAGAGGGTCATACATTAAATTAAGTTTTGTTTCTATTGACATTGTCGGAGATTAAAATCAAATACAATTTTTTTATTTTTTTTGAGGACAGTGTTTCATTAAAGGATTACTGTACTGTATTCTGTACTGACTTCAGAATGGATTGTTTTAATATTTCAAACAATGGTTTTTGAAAGTTGTACTCAAATGAAACACTGGAAATTGATTAAAAATATCATATTGTAAAAAATGATGATCAATTTAATAATTGTTTTAAGTATAGGAGTTAGTTGAATTTTGAAATAAAATTTATTAAAGAGAATAACTTTGAAGTTTGAATTGTAGTTACTTATGAAGGTAACTTTGAAAACTTGCCTACTGTTAATTGTAATTGGTTTATCACATTAACATCCGAATGATTACAAATATAGATTTTTTTTATAATTACTATATAATAATTTTTAAATTTATTATATAATTTATTTCCAATTATTTTTACACAACTCTGAATTGTCTAAAAGGATCACACATTATCAGATAATTATATAAGAATTAGTTAAGAAGACCACATGCTAAACACTAGCTGCATTATGTATGTATTTAATTTTCCAGTTTCCTCTTTTGCTGCCTCTTTTACTTTACGAGGTTTTACTTAGTTAAATTATCGGAAACGTAGTTCAAACATGATATCTTTTACATTTTGCAGTAAACCCAGATTTCAAATGCTTTCGGTTTTTTTATATCATATATTTATAGGGTCAAAGCCTCTACTCATACTATACAGTAAGCAATGCACATTTTATGCAGTTGTTTACGTCACAAAATCTCGGTTTAGTTAATCATTAGAAATCTCGTTTTTTAGAAAATCTTGTTTATAGAAAATCTTGTTTTTGGAAAATCTCGTTTATAAGGATTTTAGAGTTGAATATAAAATCAGAATTATCACTCACATTTTTCCAGAATATAAAAAACTAGATTTTTTAAAAACAAGATTTTCTAAAAACAAGATTTTTTAAAAACGAGATTATCTTGACTGAATTTTCTGAAATGAGGTTTTGTAAAAACGGGATTTATTAAACTGAGATTTCTAATCCAAACCAGTTTTAATTGGATGCTTCTTGATGCATTTTAAGTTTCCATTATTCCATTATTTCTAAATGTTTTATTTATATCTTGGAATTTTTTTGAACATTCATTTTTCATATCATTTATAGAATTAATTTCTAATATTTATAAAATAAATATTTTTATTAATATTTTATATATTTTATGTAACAAATATTTAAATTATAAATTATTTCATTTGGGGCATATAAATCAACATTTTATCAATCATAATAAAATTTAATCGGACTTCAAAGTGTTAAATAAACATTCTTAAATTTCTATACCTACAGTTGTTCATTTTTTAGCATGACATATATACCAAATAATATTCTAATGTTGAATATATTATATATATATATATATATATATATATATATATATATATATATACAATATCCCAATAAAAAAAAAAAAGAAAAACTAAAATAATACTTATAATTTATAACTAAAATGAAGCTAACGTACATTTTATTTGAACAGAATAGCAGCTATTCGAGTAAATACAATTTATGATTGATGTCTTCAGTTAATGGTTTGGTTTTTTAGGTGTTTTTTTTGTGTTTTGTTTTTTTTTCTCCATAAACACTTCATTTTATTTTTTTATTTTATTATGTTTACAATCGTTTTATACTTTCGTATACTTATACATATACCCATAATCAAGTATATATTCTAAGAAGCAAATGTCAAATTCAAATGACATTGATATGTATTATATACAAATACTAAAAAATAATACAATATAATCATATTTACCTATATTTTACCTTTGTTAATATTAAAAAAAAAAAATAAGAAAAAAAAAATAAGAAAATTAAAAAAACAAGAAATAAAAATTTTATTGTGTTAAAAAAAAAGGTTGCTTTCGTTTGAACAACAGAAAGAACCAACAGAACAACCGCACCTTAAAAAAATTCTGAATTTCTTCTAGGTTTTTCTGTTTTTTTTTGAAAATAAAAAAAAAAGTTTTTCAATATCTTTAGATTTTTAATTTTTAGTTTTTTTTATTGATGACTTTTATGTAGTGAAACTTTTTTTTTTTTAAAATTTTAATATTCCCCCCACCTTGAAATTTAACATAAATATATTTTTGCAAAAGAATTTAATTGATGGCTATTATATAGTTAGTTAGAAGAGTTCTGTTAAACATATCAGACTCATTTGAGTCCGAAATTAATAAGAATTTTTGTTAAGGTTAAAAATAAAGATATTTTTCGGTTTTAAAAGGTATTTTTTAGCTTTTACTTTTAAGGGGGCTTTACTTTAATTTTTTTAATACCTAGGCTCTGCAGTCCGTCATAGTTGCTCGTATTTTTACAACGCCTTGTAGACTCAGTTCTTTTCTAATAGTATTAATAATCTAATTTAAATATCTTAGAATTATTTCTGTTTGCTATACTGGCCATCTTCAGATATATTTTGGTTATGGATTTTTTGAAATTGGATTATTTTAAAAATTAATCTTATTGGTTTGACTTCATGTATCCTGAAACTCTCAAAGCTATTTAAAAGTTCATTAAACTAAAAAAAACTTTAAAAACGGATTGAATTATAATGAGGTCTTAATTATAAATCTCTTTAATTTTATTCGAATCTTATTACCAGATTTTGGAATGCCACGTATCTGAAGGTGTTACTTATTTTCTTTTAAAATTATATTTGGTTGATTTTTTGAGATAGGGTGCTGTTGAAAGATCATGCAGCTTAATCAACTCTCTGTATAGTCTTTTAATTCTATCGGTTCTGTGTTCTTACAAATTATGTATATTTTATGTAATATTTTTATAGAAGTGGATAATTAATTTTGGGACAGAATCAAGCTTACCACTTTGTTAAGATGTATTTAAGTTAAATATTTATCTTGAGATATTAATTGCATTTCAAAAAATTATAAGTAAAGCTAAAACTTTAAATACCATCTATCAGATCATTTAATAAAAGTTATCTACTGCAATATCTTTAAAATTCAATGTAAGAATTTTTTTTAAATCAAAAATTCTTAAAAATTGAATAAATAAAAAACAAAAAATCTGAAGGTTGTGTACTTATATTAAATTTTAAATTACTTAGTATTAATTTTAACCATTTATCCTGACCTGAATTGAATAATTTTGTTTTTTTTTTTAAATAATTGCATAATTTTGTATAAATATATCTAAATAAAATTTGGTATCTATATATACATATATCTTTAATTTATTCGAAAAATATCTATTTTAAATATTTTCATAGGAATTTTTTGGTTTTTTTTTTGGGGTGCATTATATTTTTTTTCTAAGGTCAATTGGTGAACAATTTAAGTACAAACTTACCAAAATAAAAAAATAATAATAAAAGGAAGGTATATATACCTTACAATCAATATAACTTTTAATATATTTTAATAAATAATTTTTTTTATATATATATATCTTTTATAAACCCAATTTATATATAAATTCTTACTTTAAAATTGAAAATATACCTAAATATATGTATATATTTATTAAATATATATATATACCAAAATAAAAATAAATAAATTTCCAAAGAAATTATTAAATATTCAAAACATGTTTAATTCTAAAATAAATTCTAAGATTTTTTTTTTGTTTTTTAAATGTACATGAAAAGGTGAAATGTACATATACAATTTTAGTTTTTGTTTCTATTTCTATAAATTATAATTTTATAATATAGAATTATAATACAAGGTCTCATAACTTGACGGACCATACTGCCAACACAGATAGGGTGCGTTAAGATTAGGAAGAGATTGTATTGAATGACAGGGAGCTTAATTCAGGATATGAAGCCTTCAAGGTTTTTAATAGTTTTTTCATATATAATTCTATAACTTTTATATTGAATAAGCTTCGGTAGCTTTTAGATCGATTAATCGAAATTAACCTAAAATCTATTGATCGAAATTAACCTTAGATCGATTGAGTATAATAAATCTTTTAAATTTTTTAATTATACTTAATCAAAGTGAATTTTTAATTAATCTTTATTAATAATATTCATATTTTCAATTAAAAATTTATATAAATTTATGACTATAGTTCTATATCTAATTTTCTTTTGAAACACCCGGTATTCGAGTACTTTTCAAAACATATTTTGAAAATACGTTTAAACCTCTGTAGTTCTAAACTTTAAACTATTTTCCAATCTCTCTTTTGAACTATTAAGTATTTAAAAGTCTATTGTTTTAACTCCCATGCTGCGTGCAGTGTCCAAAGCACCCTGTATAAATAAATAAATTAATAAATAAAATAAATTAATTAATTTTATAAATATATAAATATATATATTAATAAATATATTTATATATAAATACATATATATGTGTATTTAGAGCTTGAGTACATAAATTTGTTCAATTAATTGAATTTCTTATTTTATATTTATTTAATTAATTTAATATTTAGAAATCTAATAGTATCTTAAGTTTCTTTTCAATTGGTTTTTTTCTTAAATTAAATTCCAAAATAAGAAAAATTCCTTTCTATATATTTTATTGATTTTCTATGGAAAATTTTTGGTTTTTCATAATCAATTACTATCATATGTAATGATTTATTTAAAAACTCTACTGAATTTAATAATTTAATGCCCGTTTACAAGTTAAATTAAAAAGATTTATTGAATTAGAATGTGTGAATTACACATATTTCATATTTAATTTTTTGGCATACTAAATAGACTTTCATAATATGGAATTGTACAAAAAAACTATTATACAATAAATTAAAAAGTTTTTTTTGGTATAAATAGGAAGTAACAGAATTAATAATTATGTTAATTAAATAATTTAATTTGAAAAATATTTTTGCGAAAAAAACAAAACTTTTACACAAAATCAAAATTTATTTGAACAAAAGTTAAGTATAAAATATTGAAAATTAATTAATAAACAATAAAAAAAAAAAATTTAATTAATAATTTATTAATAAAAATATATATAGAAATAAAGTTATATAAATTTAAAACATTTATCGAATATAAATTGATTTAAAATGATGCTAATATTAAAATATAAAATAATATTTTATTATAGAAATCTGTAAGATATTTATTAAAAGAATCTTTTGAAATATTCAAGTTAGTTTATTAGGATTTAAATTTAATCAATATTTAAAACATATTTCATATTACCTTTTATTTTATACTCGTATTAAGCGAATCACTCAATATTGAGTGAAAATTGTTAAATGAAACTTTAATTTAATTTATTTGCAAATTTTATTAATTTTTCAATTTTTATTTTAAAAAATAATTTACAATTTAGTGCTAATTATTATTTATTAATATTTATATACAAGATTAATATATAGGAACTTGTAGAAGGTTAAGAGTATCAGCTATACTCAAAAAAATCACATAATATTAAAAGTTTATGAAAAAATAAGAGTTAAATTATTTAATTAGATTAAAGATGAATTATTTGAATATACTTATTAATATAATTCAACTTTATAAATAAAAAATTTTCAATGAAACAGTTTAATTAACACAAATATTTATTTTTTTTAAGCAAATTTTCAAAAAATTTTGTAAAAATAGGCCTATATAGTTTCACTCTATCCGTCCTCCGTCTCTTTTTACCTACGGCTGACTACAAAATATGAGCAACGAGTATGTATTGCAATAAAAATAATTTAATGTTAAAACTTTTTTCTTTAGCCCTTAAAAACAGTTATAACAAGAGTTCTATAAGGTATATTTCAACCTGTAAAAGGTAACAGACAGCTGTTTTTACAAGGTTTAGAAATTAAAGCCAAATGTAAAGGGTTGCCATACGGTACCAAAATTTACAAATTATCCAAAACTTTGCAAAATTTTTGGCGCCTCGTAACTTCTGAACGGCTCAATCTAGAAACTAGAAATTTTTGGAGATATTAGATACTCAGAAATTTCTTGGAGTCGAACTCTTGGTTTTTTTCATCACTTGTTTAATTTAATTTATGCAATTTTATTAATTAATTTTAAAAAATTTATTTAAAAATTTATTTAAATTTATCTAATTAATTAAATACAATATATATATATATATAATGTTTTAAATTTTAAATTGAATTAAAAAAATAATTAAATTCTTTTCATTTATCTTTAGTAATAATAATTTAAAATAATTTATTTAAAAATTAATATTTAATTTTATTTATTAATTATAAATTTTTTTTCAAATTTTATACGCATGTAGGTGTGTATAATTCAATATATGTATAATTAAATTTAAATGAATTATTAAATTTTTATTTTTTAAATAAACAAAAGCAATTATTAATATCAATTATAATTTCAATTGAATATTAAAAACAAAAAGTTATTATTTACTTATAAACGTATCTATTATTAATAATATAATCTATTAACATACACATAATGAGATATTTATTCAAATCATGTTTTAAATATACATATGTATATATAATTAACCATAATTTGTATATCAATAGATACTTGTAATATAATAAAGTATATCTACAATACAACATAATAACATATTAGGTACCATATATGATTTAAACTAATTTGATGACATTTTTATGTGACGTATATAATAATAATAATAATAAATGATTTATAAATAAAATATAGCTTTTAATTATTCACATTTTACCTTGGTCTTGGTAATCTTGTAATATTGACACATATTATGTGTTTTAACACAAAAAAAACACAAATGTATATATATATATATATGTGTGTATAAAAAACTGGTTATATATATATATACATAATGCAAAATATATAGTTAAAATCAAGTTTATTAAAAAAGTAATATTTAAATTATTTCATTTTGTTTTAAATTAATTTAATTATTTTTATTTGAAAATAAAAAATTAATAATATGAATGTATATTTGTTATTTAATTAATTTTTTTGTTTTGTTTTTATTTTAATTTTAGTTTTTTTTTTATTTAGATCAAAACAAATTTTAAAATGTAAGTCAAGTTCTTCTGAACATGCAATAAAAAACGTAAAATAAAATTAAAATATTATATTAATACAAAAATCTGGTTTTTTACAGATTTGTTATTTATGTTGTTATGTCGTAAATTTTATTGAAAATAAATAACTAATTTATATTTTTAAATATTTTAGTTGATTTTATGTAATTTAAAGTTTTAAATGTTAAATTTAATGTATAGTCCAAATGTTAGTATTGCAAAACTATTTGATTTTAGAAAATTAAATCTTTTAGATACATTTTGAAACTATATGGAGAGAATATTCTATTAAATAAGATTCCATCATAAATCGATCCTAGTTTATTGATCCTTGGCTGTTCATTGATCTATAATTTGAAAGAATAATTTAATTTAAAGTATATATCAATAAATGTAAATAAATTTATCTACTAGCATTATTACAGAGCAGATAAAAAAAATAGGAATAAATTGTAGTCAAATCCCATAAATTATTTCAAATTTAAAGGACTAATTTTTACTGTTAGAGTTACTGACTATAATAAGAATAACACTAAGTTTTCTTTTAAAGCTTTACATCTTAAATTTCATAATTCGTTAGATTTCCGAAATCGTATAAAATTTAATTTTCTTGTTTTAACTCTTTAAAAGTGTTTTTTAATCACTTTTTATCAAAACATCTTTACGAAGTTCTGGTGACCCTGGCTATTAAACAAATATCTTTAAAAGTGCTAATAAATGTGCCGATTTCATCTTTAAAATTTTTTAAGCAACTGTGATAGTTTTTATAAATCGATATATGTATTTGTTAAATATATGTCAGTATTAATTTGCTGCGTTTTTAATCGTTTTTTTTTTAATTAATCAAATTCAACATTAAAATTATTTTAATTTATTAAATTATAAAAACAATTAATGTAAAAGGTATCCTGACGGTATTCAAAATAATTCTTAAGAATGTTTAAATCAGATCGATAGCTCATGGTAAAGTGCTTACTATGCAATTGAAAAGTCTCGGATTCAAACCTTGGCCAGATAATATTTTAATAAAAAAATATCGTAAAATTGTATAATTATATCGTAATATAAAATAAGATTTAATAAAAATATATAAATAACTCTTGTGTAACATTATAGATGGCGCAGAAAATTTAGCATTTGTGTATTCATAATCTTATACAATAACTACAGCCGAGTAATCAACGACTTATTCAAAATAATTATTAAATTTAAATTTAGTCTAAATGATTTGGTGAATTTCCTATACTTCTTATAGAAGTGAAAATAATATAAAAAAAAGTAAGTCTTCAATTAAAATTACATATTAATCTTTAAGATTTCATTTAATTATCTTTAAAATTAATGTTCCATTAATTTCTGACCAATAATATCAATTAGTCTTATTATACTTATCAAATAATCAAAAATGGTTGTAACAAGTTACCTTGTTCAAATCGCGTTGCTATTACGTATTCAAAATCAAAATATTTTGTCATTTCTAAGCAAAAAAATACACAAAAAAACAACAACAAAATGCCAAATTAAATAAAAAAACGTGTTAAATCCACCATTCAATTGTAAAATAAAAAAAAAAACGACAACCAAGAGGCAAATAAAAGATTTCGTTATTTTTATCTTCAAGTCTTCAACAAAAAAAAAACATCTTCTTTAACATGTCTTCCATTATTGTTTTTGTATTTTGTTGTTGTTGTTTTTTTTTTATTTCTGGTTGTTGATGGTTTGGTTCACCAATTTTTTAGTGAATCAGAAATCGTGACTCTTCAATTAAGTACGCTATTCAAAAAATAAACACAGAAATTAAAAAAAAAACAATCTTTGCTACTAGTCGCAAAAAAAATTAAAAAAATAAATAAAAAAAAAAATTTCGATTAAAAAAAAAAACTAAAAATAAAAATAACAACAAAAAAAAACAAACGAAATAAAATTGAAAGTTAAAATTATCCATTTTTTATCTGTTTTTTATACGATTTTTTTTTGTTCGTTTTAGACAAAATCTTTTTCCGCAGAAATTAAAAAAAAAAAACAACAACAAAACAGGTTTGCAATTTTTTATATAAAAAAAAAAAATAAAAATAAACAAAAAAAATCTAAAAAATTAACAGAAATCAAATAAAAAAAAAAAATTTAAAAAAAAACAACAATTTATTCATAATTCACCACAGAAATCATTAAATGTGAAGTGAAAACTGGATGGTTAAATTTTTAATTTCCATTTCACTGGTGTCAATTTTTGTTTTATTTTTTATTCATTTTTTTAATATTAAAATTGTTTTGACTCATCAAAAAAGGTGTCATTCTGTATACAAAACAAATTAATAAACGAGGAAGAATTATCTATAGTTGCCCTTGTCAACCCTAAATGTGTTTGTTTGGTAATTGTTTTTTTATTTCTTTTTCACTCCTTGAAGGAGTATAGGACATTCACAAAGTCGTTTAGAATAGGTACTAGTCTTCAGTTTAGTTAATTGTTATATTCACTAAGCTCTTGATTATTTGGCAGTTGCTATTGCATTGTAGATTATGAATACATAAATGCTTATATTATAATTATATGCGACATCTGGTATTTGACACAAGAGTTATATAAGTATTATTTATATAATCTTATTTTATTTTACGATATAATTATACAATATTTCCGAACTTTTTTTAATTGAAATTTTTAATTTATTAGACCGGAGTTAGCACCCAAGACCTTACACTTGAAAGTCGGCGTTTTAACGGCTACGCTATTGGTCAGATAGACTTGATAATACATTAAACTATAAAAGCTTTCCCTATTGTGTTATTTTTCAACTTATTGTGCATTTTTAGTCACTTGAGTACTTACATATGCTTTAGTTCAGATTGTTGTACTTTCAAAAATTTGTGTAGAGGCAACTCTAAGGTTTTGGTTCAAATAATTGCAATCTTAATAAATGTCCTTAAATAAACAATACAAAGTTGATTACTTATACTTATTCCAGTTATTGAGTATTAAATAACACGATTATGATAGATTTATAATTTATTTATATAACCATATCCAACATACCATTCTTTCTACGCTAATAATCAAATATAATATACTCGAGGTTAATTAGGTTCATAATTACGAAAATATTTTCAAATGCGGTTCAAATTTGATAAGTTATATGTAAAAATATTTGAACCACATTAAGCATTTGAGGTATCGTTATGGCGGTGGACAGACAGACTACCATACATAGCTTAATCCCTACAGTTTTGAATACTAATCTCATTGACTTGTCGAGTACCTTACAAACTGAAGAACAAAATTATTATACCCGTGACTTCGATCTTTGGATATAAAAATGTGAAAAAATAATAGTTAGTCGAAAATAAACCTTATTAATAGATTGAATAATTTAAACTTTTGTTAAAAAATACTGGTTAATTAAAGGAAAGTTGAAGTTTGTATGTTACTAATGTGATGTCTATTAAAATTGAAAATTTAATAAAAAAGTGTAGTAATACCATACTCTATTAATAAAATTTACGAAAATAATTTTTTCTATTTTAAAATGATATCATGATTGAAATGCAGTCATTATTTAAATTTAATATAATAATGCCACTAATTTATTAATCATTTAAGCATTCATTTTTTTTATTCCCAAAAAAATTTAAATTTAATAAAATTTCGTAATAGTAAAAATTGTCATAGTGTTTGTTCTTTTTGAATTCATCGTAGTGTAGAATTAAAAATATACAATGACTTTAAAATAACCTTGAAAATTGTCAGTAATCAAAATTTTATATTTGTGAAAATGAAACAGTTACAGTGTATCATCTTGTATTATGAAGTAATCAAATAAAATATAATAAGTACTTTTCTGTCAAAATAAATTTTGAGGTTAAATTTCATTAGAATTTTTTTAAAATAAAATTAAGAACTTTCATTAATTAGCATTTAACGAAGAAGAATTATATATTAATATTAATTAATAAAATAATTTTAGATGATTACTTAATCAATTTAAGTTTTTTAAATTTCGAATACTATTAAACGGTAATCAATAATGAATGTTCTAACTAACACTCCTCTATCTTAATTTTGATCATATTTTCTAAAATAATTTCATTTAAAGTTAAAGATGGATCTCCCTTTTCTAACTATCTAAAATTATTAACAACTTTTAATTACTCTTCATTTAAATTAAAGTTAGTTTATTAAGGGTCAAAGATTACAAGGAATCAAGCCTCATTTGAATAAAAACTTACGTGTTTTTAAACTTTTATTATCTTCTGAAAAGAAAATTTAATTAAAAATGAATTTGCAATTCAAATTAAATTATAAAACCATATTTTTGTTTTATTTTATTTTTAATATTTTAATCAAAGAAACTATAAAACTGTTACGTAAGCAGTTGTAATATATATGTGTAAGTTTAATTATTAACTATCAATTTAAAATTTACATAATTTTATTTTATAAAATTAGGTACTTTATCTTAAGGTGAAAAATATACACTAACTTATAATATTGAACTACGCGTAACTGTGATTTGTGAAGTTTATATTAACTAGTGTAGTTATGTTGGTGTAATAAAATTTTATGTACAAATTTTTTAATGATTCAATTAAAAATTATTTAATATTTTACTTAAACATTAATCATCCATTACAGGCTAAGAAATAATGAGATTTAAATTAAATGTAAAATATTTGATAACTTCATATTGTATTTAAGTCTCATGTAACGGAGGTTTATAATTATCTTATGAAATTTCGGATCATAATTAATCATAGTTAAATTCAAAGTTTTTACGTTCATGTCAATTACTTTCAAAATTTCTTGAATGTAAAATTGTAACTAGTACTTAATTTCTATGAAAGAATACTTAAGGAAATACTTAGGAATATATAAGAATTATTGCAACTTTTAGTAATTGAATATAGTTGAAAAATTATTTTGTGATTGGAATTTTTTTTAAAAACCTCTTCAAACGTACTTGAAGTAAAGCGCTGAATTTTCAAAAGCCAATTTCAATAATAAAAATTAGGTTTCAGTGGAATAGGTACTTTATTTTATTAGGTACTCAAATGTCAGAAATTTTTATCCCTTAATCATACTATTATTATCGACCATTACATGTACTACATAATCTCACCATTTATTATAAAGATGTCATATTTTACGGAAACTTTGTTATCTGTCATAACTGTCAAATATATTAATTGACTCAATAATACATCTAATTTACAATATGAATTACAAGTAATACAAAGATAAGTATAATTGAACTATTAAATACTTATATAAGTATTAATAATTAATTAATCATTAAAATTTTCCTATTTTTAATTCTCATAAAATATTTCTTAATTTCTAAATAGTCCACAAAAAAAAATTAAAATACAAATACATATAAGAAAATATTTAATGAATTTGATTTCAGTGTTGGAAGTTCATTAAATATTTAAAAGTAAATTAAAAAATCTAAAAATAATACACTTATAGTTTTAATATACATTAAAAAAAAACCACACAAATTTCAAATTAACCTATATATTATCTTAAAACTTAATTAGTTAGTTTTACTTGAAATACGAGTACAATAATGTTAGAAAAATAAAAAAAAACTAAAAATGACATTTTTCTTTACGTTTTTTTTTCTTATCGTCTGGCAATATCAAATTACAATAATTGTCAATGTCAAAAATCCAAAAAATTACAAAAAAAAAAAGTAGGTATAATAAATTATAGAAAAACTAGAAAATTGATGAAAATCAGAGCATATCATGCGAAGGCGTTCAAGTAATTTTTGTTTTTTTGTACTCATGTTCCGATACACCAAAAAGTACAACTTGTACTTATGGGCAGGAAAAAAAGTAATAAATAAGTCAAAAAATGTAAAAATAAAATTAAGTATAATAATATTATAATATTATGATAATAATAACAACAAGTAGTACTTAACTTTTTTTTTTATGTAATAATAGAGAACGCCGCTATAATAATATAACGATATTCTTGAGTGATTTTTCATTTGTAATATTGAAATGAGGTTTTTTTTTTTATAAAATATATTGTGCATTTGACATCTAATGAAGTTAATTTATTAGTAAGGTGACCATTGCTCTTAGATAAAAGTGGGAAGTGCTTAATTTGTTATACTTATTTTACTTTTCAATTTTTATTTTTTGATGATTCATAAGATTTCAGTGAGAGTAATTGAAATTTAATAGTTAGTAGCTTCAAATGCATAATTATGAAAGTAATAATAGCATCAAATAATTACAAAAGTAATTAAAAAACAAATTTCGTTACATTCCTGGAATTAACATATGAATACTTAATTCTTTTTATTTGTAATAGAATTATTAAAGTTACAAAAACTTTTTG
The DNA here is from genome assembly GCA_963082915.1 of Dolichopus griseipennis. NCBI lineage: Eukaryota > Metazoa > Arthropoda > Insecta > Diptera > Dolichopodidae > Dolichopus > Dolichopus griseipennis. Next base: position 45,925,328 of record OY720441.1, read on the forward strand.
ATGGTAATTTGCAAGTAATGGTACTCGTAATTGTAATGGTACTGGTAATTGTATTGGTAATTGTACTAGTACTTGAATTTTACAGGTGTTCTTATAGATAAAATTTCGTATTATTTGAATTATTTACTAATTCTATGAGATTTTGTTAATGCTAAGTAAAGTTTGGTTAAGTAAACAACCATATATGTAAATGTTCCAAGAAAATGGAACTAATTATTAATTAGTACCTTCCATTTTTATCATAATTATTCTAAAATTGAATTATACAATTACTGCGTATGAAAATACCAAGTCTTATGCTCTTTTTAATTGATACAACCCTGTAAAAATATATTATTATATATTTTTTAAATATATTATTTAATTAATCTCAAATTTAATTTTAATAACCCCCCCCTTAAGGGAAACAAATTAAATATTAAAGTATTTTATATATAAATTATTTCTGTATCTGTGAGTTATATTTGTTAAACAAAATTTTTTGTTAACTCAAATATATTAAGTTTAAATTCGGATAAAAGTTTTATTAAAGTTAAACGAACTCTATCCGTAACACTTAATACCAATTTTAAACACAGAATTTTATTTTATTTTCCAGACATTGCAATCTAAATTTGTTACCTTTGAAATGTGTTAGCCATTTAAAATTAATTTATTTCTTTTGTTTATCAGAGATTTTTTAAAGTCATTTAAGCAATAATTAATAATATAAAAAATGTTTTACAAAAATTTCTAACTTTGATCTTACAGAATTTATATTAATACATTATATATGTATTAGACCTTTATTACCTATAGTTCTAACAAAGGGATAAATAAAGAAATAAAACTGTTATTATTTTAACTGTATTGATTATTTTACAATCTTGTATATTTATTTATAAAAATTTATTAGAACAAAAGGTCCGAAAATTATATTGTTCAGTTCTTTTATTTTGACACCTTTTCCATAAAGAGCGGAAAAATTAAACTAATATTATTTAATATAAAAAAAAACAATGGTCACTTAATATACATATTTACAAGTAACTTTATGAATACAAATTACGTTATGCTTTTCAAATATTACAACCCTAATACTAATACAAGAAAAAAAAGTTCTATTTCTTTTCGTTATTATTTACAAACGATTGTTTCAGAAAAAAAAAAAACTGAAGCCTAAACATAGAATTTATGTTGACCTAAATTAAAATATATGACATTTTATGTTTTATTAAATATGATATAATATACAATAGATCAATGTAATTGTAGGTTTTCATAGAAGACCTTATAAAATATATGTTATCTTAAGTTTATTTTTAGATAATTGGAATTATATTATATGATATAAGGATAATTTTAGACATTGATAAAGAGGTCAAAAGAAGACCGATGTGGTCGGGAACAAAAGTGATAAAACGAAATGTATTCTATTAGTAGGCCATTAAAGTTAATAACTATTGACAAAATCTTAGACATTATTTGGTATAAAGTAATTCTAACATAAGAAATGAAGTTGTATGGCTACCATTCGATACCATTGCACCACCCCAACTCAATTTTGGACAAACTTCTTGGAATCCTAGATGAATAATGTTTTAATATACTTAACATCTAATAATAAGATAATTTAACTTAGTATCTTAAGATTTCTTAGTTAATAAAATAAAAATAAGAAAATTATTATTGAATAATTTTCAATTAGATGCGGGTATTGAAATTCCAAAACAGAGCATAAAATTATCATCCCATCCATTGTTTTAATTTTTTTTCAACCTCTAATATTAGGTTAAAAAATATTGTAGCATATATTATTTAAGGTTTTATGCAAAAAGACCCCGGAAGCAATGCCACAAGACCTAAAAATTGTAAGACACTATGGAAAATTTTATGCACATATCCCATATAGGTCTCACGTTTTTGGAGTTCTTCCTAATTCAGAATCTGGAATTTATATATTTAGACAAAATACAGATTCTGGATAAATTGATAATACTGATGTTAAATACAACTAATAGTATAAATATATAATTGACTTAATGCTTCTCTACAACAATTTTTTACTTGATTGTGGCATAACTACTAATGACATATATATTCGGAAACTTAGAGAAATAAAGCACCATTTTGTGATGACGTTATCTTACTAACTTGTGTTATCTTAATTTATGTATTATCTTAAATTTTAACCATTACTGGTGACTTCATTTGTGTGAAGTCCTGGAATTTTTTTTTGGACACTTTTTTCGCAGAACCAATATTTAAATACATACAGGGTGTCCCAAAACGACCGATATGGATTGAATGTTTAATAACTTTTTTATTTAATGGTTAATTATTATTATTATTATTTTTTTGTTATACAGTATATTAATGGGGAATATTTTTAGTTTAAGTATAAAAATTATACCCCGCAAGTGGTGACCATTTTCGGCTTTGCACATTCGTGCTCCTTTTAGTACATTTTCCATAACTTTTCGTAATTTTTGATCGCTGTTTTGTTGTGTACTGTTCCATTTCCAATTCCCCAAGTTTTCTTCACAAAATTCTCAAATTAAAATAAAAAATATAAATAAATTTAAAAAGTTATTAAACATTCAAACCATATCGGTCGTTTTGTACCACCCTGTAGTATAAAAATTCAATAAAAATACTGCGGCTATCATCTATAATAAAATTATTGATATTACGGGGCTTATAATTGACAATTTCAAAGATCTTAAAATTGCAATATTAAATATACAAAAATAATAAAAGTAAAAAAAAAATAAAACAAAATGTTTTTATTAGTAAATTTATTACTCTTAAGACTTTTAAATATATATATACACATATGATATATATATATATATATATATATTTTAAGAATCTGGAAACTTTGACTTTAGTCTATATCTTTCGTTAGATTTGTTTTTATATATATTAAGTGTAATAGAATAAATATAGTATCTTGTACTGTAAAAAATATAAAAATTTTATTATTAAAGTCATCATATTGTTACAATCAAATTATGAAAAAATTATGCAGTACTTTAGACAAAAATTGATACCTTATGGAAGTTATAAAAATTTTTTCTTTTATATTTTTTTACTTACGAGTATAATAATAAATATCAAACATATACATACATATATTCTCTGAGGGAACTTATTATTTTTTATTATATACGCGAAATTCATACGCGAATTATTTTATTTCATATTTAATGGCTATTTTATGACATTATGTGAAATTTAAATTATAGACATATGAGAAAAAAGATGGAACCAAATTACTGTAATTCAGAAAATTATTAAAATTTTTTTATTGAAAAATTGTTTTTATTTCAACTTAAAATTACTGTACGTATTTTGTAAAATTCTGATAATTTCCTAATTTAGATACTAAAGAAATTTTATTTAAAAAATATACGTAATTTGAAATTTCAATTTTAATATTTTAATTAAATAATTATAATGTCTGAACGACGAACTTGTAATTGACCCATTTTTTTTTTTTATAAATTTTCAATATAATAAATAAATGTAAATTTATCTCATTTATTTAGTTTATATTTATGAGCATTTAAAAATACATTAAAAAATAAATTAAATTAAAAATTAATTATCTATTTTAAAATATATATATAGTAAATATTTAAAATGCAATAAAATATACGCTAATATATATCTATTATATTATTGTATGGATCATAAATTTGTAAAATAATATCATAAATTGTCAATTAGTAATTATTTATTTATTATTAATTTTATTTACTAAATTAGAATAATTGAAATATTATTCAATAAAATTTAGAAATAGTTTATGTGATAATTTTTTTTATTTAATTATAAATAAATTAAATAAAATTAAAAATAGAGAAATTGAACTGTTATAATTTAATTTAAAATGCATTAATTAAATGCATAAAATAATTTTGAATATAATTATATAATATAATTATATAATATAATTTATAAATTGAAATTTTCAAATTTCCAAATTATATTTAATTTTAATGTACTTTATGTATTTACTTCAAACTAGTTGTGTAAATAAAATATAATTAAATATTTATCAGGTTTGACAAAATCCAAATTAAATAAGACATTTATGATTTGATTTAAATTAAAAAACATCAATTAACGGTTTTTTATTATTTCATTATTAATTACATTTTAATATTTTTATTATTTTCTTGAATTTTGATTACATATTTTTTTTTTATTAATAACGAAAGTAGGTACTTGTTTTTATTTATCTAATTACTTTTGACGTTTGAGCTTTCATACAAAATGTTGATGAAGCTTTTTATAACTGTATAGTATAGTATAACTGTATCTTGGGAATTTTATAAATTTCGTCTTTTTCGATAACTGTCAAAATAATATTTGACAGTTCTTGCAAAAACTAAATACAATACAGTTTTCAAATTTTTTAGGTTTTTAGACAATAGGTTTTTATTGGAAGAGAACAGTGGTCTACAAGGCGAACTTAAGTCATGTAAATAACAAAAGTTAAATAGCTTAAGTAAATAATAGTAAATAGTACTTTAATCATTATTGTACTTAACTTATTTTTGATGATTTCAGAATTGAGTAATTTATAATATCGAAAAAATTCCTTTGACATTTGGTTTATTTGATCTTTTTTGAATATAACTTTTTAAATTTGTTTAAATTTTAATAATCTGATAATTAAATACATTTGTTTGGTTATTATCCAAAAATTAATTTTTTATATATAATTAAAATGAAATATAATTTTCATATATTCGTACTAATTTATTGTTATTAATTTTAAAATTTTCCAATTATAATTTATGAGAGTACGTTAATATTTCCCTTTTATTATATTTTAATTATATAATTTACATTATTTTATATATATCTTTAGATATATATTTTAATATCAACATAAATTCATATATATTTTTTTTTATTTTAATAAACAATAAATTATATTTATTTATATTATATTCATTTGGTTTCCATTATGTTGACCAATAAAACCAATTAAGTGTATTAAACGTATATTATAAAATATCATTAAATTAACCCAAAATTTATTATTTATATTTATATTAAATTTTATTTTATAATTTTATTTTTTTTTTTTATTTTTTAATAAAATTTCAAATCGAGAATTCTTTAACACACTTTACTGTAATTATAATTTATAAAAGTATATAATTTAAATAAATAACAGTACATATTATATACAACAATAACATATAAGTGTATAATAAAAAGGCACATTTGATATTAAAAGATAACGATGATTTTAAATAATCATTAAATAATTGTATCCTTAACTCTAATTAACATTTAATCAATTTAACATAATTGCTATAACAATTAAGACCACTTAAATAACATATTATTTTCAAAAGATTATTATATATTTAAATATTGACATGGGATTTAAGATATACAAATAAAATATTAATATTAAATAACAAATAAAAAAAAAAGATTTAAAATCTTAAAAAGAATTTATAATTGACATGCATTTATAATGCAACAAAATACCAATGTAATAAAGACGTATGTAATAAAGTTGAATGATAAAAATAATCTCATTGTATAATATGTTGCATTTAATGACTTTCAAAAGATTAAGTATATTTATTTTGTATTGATTTTGACAGGTTTTAATTTTTATTTCTTATTTTTATTTATTATTTTTATTTAATAAATAGCATTTTTAAGTTGTTAATAGTGAAATTAAAATGTATACAAATTAAATAAAATTTAGTTAAATTAAAAAATTAAAGCACTCTGAATAAAGTGATGAAAGCTTAATTTGTCATAAATGTCATTATCATATGTTTTCATTTGTATTTGACAAACAAGTGAATAAATTGACTATAAACAAAGCTTTTAAGCTTTAATTTATTTGACAGATACCAATTAGTTGAATATATGGCAGGAAATTATACAAAAAGCTAAGAAATCTTGTGCTTTGAGCGCTTTTTAATTGAATCAATGAACGCAACGAATATGCTTAAAGTGCTTTGAACCAATTTATTAACCAAAAAAATTGTTTTGACAGATCATACTCTGCTCTCATTTATTTATGAATTATCTTTTATTAATTTAGTACAAACTCTTAATATTTACTGTTAATGTATCGCATTGGGGAGAGTCTCCATAATCTTGGTTTAGTAAATCTTTTTTTTTAAATCTCGTTTTTAGAAAATCTCGTTTTTAGAAAATTTCATTTTAGAAAATCTCGTTTTAGAAAATCTCGTTTTTTTTTTAATACTCTCGCTTTTTAAGAACATCTCTTTTTTAATTGAAAAATCTGGTTTTTAAGGATTTTTGAGTTGGATACAAAACCAGAATTATCAGCTTGTTCCAGAATATAAAAAAAGGGTTTTTCTTAAAACAAGATTTTCTAAAACGAGATTTTCTAAAAACAAGATTTTCTAAACGAGATTTTCTCAAACGAGATTTTGTGAAAACGAGATTTACTAAACCGAGATTTTAGACCCAACCCATCGCATTGGTCAATAATTAGTTCTTACAAGTATTTTAGAGAGTTTCAAGTAAAAATTGACATATGAAAAGAGGTCATTTAAGGCATCAGATATGAAGCAACTAAATTAAAATTAAAAATACCATATAAAATGCATAGAAACACTTTCTAAGTACTCTGGGTATATTAATTACATAATTGATTACAAATGAAACTAATGCATATTTTTAATTCATAATATCTTTCAAAACTAAAAATTAAATTAATAACATAATATCAAATTAAATTTAGTAATCATGTTATAAATGACAAAAAAGTTATACAATATAAAGTTATCAATAAATGTTGTCAACATTTAACAACAAAATAATTACGATATCTGTTTAGCAACATTTGTATATTAGTTCTGGTTTAACCTGCTTTTAAACAAAATATTTAAATAATCGTTTAACATTTAATAAAAAAAAAATAAGAGAAAGAAAATACACAACTTAATAATATAATATTAAAAATAATTAATATATTAATAAAAAAATTTTTTTTTTTTGTATTAAGACAGGTTTTATATATATATTTTATTTAATAAATTTTTTTTTTTAAATTAATTTGCAATAAATTACAAAATATTTGTATAAAAAGTTTTGCATAAAATTAAAATTAATTGTAAAAAGTAGTTTTATACAATAATATTAAAATAAAATAAATTAACATGATTTATAAATTTATCATAGATTTATTAATTTTATTTTTAATTTTTAGATTAAATTTATTTTAATTGAACTTGAATATTATATAATCAGTTATTATATAATAAGTGCTAATTATTTATCAGGAACAATGGCTCTTTAGATATATTTTAAAACTAGGTTTTATAATACCCTACATATACTTATACGCCACCTTCATGCTTCAATTATATTAAAAACAACCGTGAATGACTTTCATTAATAATTTTTGTGTATAACATTATCTGTTATCTGTAATTACGTTATCTGTTATCTGTAATTACATTATCTGTAATCTAAATGTAAATAAAGTTTGGTTCAAAAACAAATGAAAAATTATAGAAAAAAAAATAATTAAAAAAAATCAATTATAGCCCTTTATATTTATGTTCATGTCTAATTTTTAAGTTGCAATTATTAAATTGTTGTAATTATATTGAGTTCAGATACGGTAAAAATGTAATTACGAAATTTTTTTTAGTAAAAAAATCAATTAAATTAAAAAAAAAAAAACTGCAGGATTTCCTTTTGACTTTTTCGTAAATTTCTATTTATAGATATAGGTACATAGTTCAATATTTAATTAGTAAATATATCTATATTTAAAGCACTAATTAAAATAATTGGAATAACATATTAAAATATGTCTTAGCCCTCCAGTGCTTTTCGTGACGTATTAATTTAAAATTCATAATTAATACGTCACTAAAAGCACTGGCGTTAATTCATAATCTTCAGTGGATACATCAAAAATTAATATTAAAAGAAAGTCGAATTATTTGGAAACAAAACTAATTTTTAAAATAAAAACTTTAGGAAGTCTTTACTACGATTTTAGATATATGAATGTTATTAAATATTTTAGATATGTAAAAGCCAAACCAAGATTAAGGCATTTTCAGCTCCTTTTAATTTTTAATTAAAAGTTTAGAAAAAATGGTTAGAAGTTCTACGGTAAAAAATAAAAAATTGAATTTCTTCTGTCCGAACAAAAGTTCTCCCATTTTTTCGGAAACGCGTAAATCTGTGTGTTCACGTGGATGTATGTATGTGTGTCTGTAAACACAATATTCGCGTAAATTTCAACCGATTCTGATGAAATTTGGAATAATTCTTTCCTATATTTAAAGTATAAAATGAAAATATTCAGTAGTCAAATCATAAAAATTTATTGTACACCTTTCATAATGTTAATATCCAATCACGTACAATATTTACAGATACATTTCTGTCTTTAAATTTATCTATTAAAAATTTTTCCATAGATTCATTTAAACATCAAAATTCCCATGTCATTTGACTACTTTTTGTCATCATCAAGGTTTTAATTTTTTTTTTATTTACTAATTTTCTATGTTTGTTATCTTTTTTCTGTAAATTTTTAGTTAAATTTGAATTCAAGACTTTCATTGACAGCAATATACAAGTTGTTTTTCATGTTAGTTTCAGTTTTGGACACATTAGACACAGTTTTTCCTAAAAAAAAATTTTCATTTCAAAATCTGTTGAGAAAAAAAAATTTTACACGATGTTGAAATATATTTATGTACCTATGTCTGCAAATTATGAAGTTATATATTTTGTAAAAAATAAATCCCAATATGTGAATCTTTAAAAACACTATATAAGCATATGTGTATATTCCAATTATATTCAATTTTTTGCAGTGAAATTTCTTCTTCTTCATCCCAAAATTGTTTTTATTTTTCTACGTTATAACAAAATATTTGAAATCCGGTTTTTGGAATTTTTATTACATAATAGATTTTCTATATAAAACTTATAACAAAGTTGTTTTTTATAAAAACCAGGTTATGAATACTAAAAAAAGAAAAAACAAATATTTTTTACTAATTTATTATGAATTCCCCTAGTGTGTTTTAGTATTTTAGAATTAATTTGTAAATTTTATATTTTTGTTGTATTTGATAATTTCCATTTAAAATTATAAAAAAAAAATAAAATATAATCAAATCAACTGCAGAATTTTATTGGAATATTAATTAAAATTGATCTTTATTGACTTGATAAGTTAATTAGGTTATTATGACTATGATATGGAAAATTAAGATTGAATTAATTCAAATATAAAATTTTGGTATGATTTAATTTCAAACTTATATCGTATTATGCCAAAAATATTTATTTAATACTATAAATTAATTTATATTATTAATAAAAACGTTACATAACCGTTAAAAACTGTCTTTTAAAAATCAAAAATATTAAAGTCTGCCTAAAAGTATGCAATATCTTTTATACCGACCTAAATCTAACCAATCTATATGGAGGATCCGTTCCGTTAAATAAAATTGCAATAAAAATACCCGTTATTTTAAAATTAACAATTTAAATGTTAATTAATAAATATTGTATCTTAATTAGATAATTGAAATTCAAAAAATAAAAAGAAATGATTCCTAGTAACCCAGACAATTAAATTAGTGTCTACTAAATTATTGACAAACACAAGAATAAAATCATAATCTTGATTTAACTTATTTTTTAACTATACGTATATTATTTAAAGAGTATCCATAATACATGACACTATTTTAAAACATTTACATTTACAATGTATATATTTGAAATAAAATTTAATTATAGTATTGAGATATTTTTGAAATCAAAAATGGTATGAAAATCGTGCCGCTTCTTAAATTTCAACATTTTTTTTATATTTTTTTCCAATCACACATGTATACGTTTAGTGTTTTTTCATTAATTTATTGCTTTTGCTGCTGAATGGTTCAACAATTATAACTTTTATAAATAAGACAAATATATATATATATATATATTAATAGAAAAACAACTTTAAGGTATTAATTACACAGAGTGTACTATATGTGATAAATAGTTGAATAAAATACGATAGACGGTATAAATTCAAAAATGTAATTAGAAGTAAGAGCTTATCTCATTTTAGAAATTTATTACATAGGTCCTGTAATAACAGTTTAAAAGTAAATCCCAAAAAGTTTGAGAAATATTTTATTAATTAGTCTATTTAATAAATATTAAACATATAATATATAATAATATTATATTATATATATATATAAATCCCTTTTAATACCGTGTCCATTTTAATACCGTCAGTTTAAGCTTAGGTCATGAAAACATAAATAGGGTTTTCCAAAAACATGAATTACATTAAAACAAGTAGAAATAAATCATTAAACTACTCTTGAACTTCGTAACACTTAATGCTCGATAATATTCAAAATTATTCAAAAATACTCAATAATACTCAATACTCGCTGTGAATTCCGCAGGCTGAATTGCATCCAAGGTTTTAGAAATAAATCACTAAACTACTTTTTAGCCGATTTTTGTTACACTTTGTAACACTTAATACTCGAAAATACTCAAAATTATACAAAAATACTCAATAATACTTAATACTCGCTGTGGAACTCGCATGCATTAAATTGCTTCAAAACTATTAGAAATAAATCATTAAACTACTCTTTAGCCGATTTTTGTAACACTTAATACTCAAAAATACTCAAAATGATTCAAAAATACTCAATAATACTAAATAATACGCTGTGGAACTCGCAGACTGAATTTTATCGCAACTATTAAAAAATCATCAAACAATTTTAGTCGGTTTTCATATCACTTTAAAAACTAAGTATTAAAATAATACGTAAAAGTTGCGAGTACAATAAGTAATTATCACAAAATACTCTAAAACTGAGTATTTAGTAAATAGTAATATAATATTTATTCATACTTTATTAATACAGGTCCCTTATTTGTTATTGTACTTATGTTGTAAGTTCCTTTTCAACCAATTACAGCAATTTGGTTAAATCATGCAGCAGTACACCCTGTACATTAAAACAATAGTAAATAAAACTTGTTCTTCTATCGATCACCAATTGAATTAATTTCACTTTTTTTTTTATTTTACTCTTATTATTATTGATTGGATTACAACAAAAGAAACAAAAACAACAACAATAACAATACTTATAGTTTTATTATAATAAAAAAAAACAAAAAAAAAGTCATAAACTCTCTACTTTTAACCACTTTTAACTCTTGAGAAAAGAAAACACAGGTAACTATTCTTATTTTATAAAATATATATGTATATATATCATCAATGCTAGCTGATTTAATTTTATATTTTCATTATTTTAATTTTTTTTTTCTTACTCTTTATTTTTATATTCCTCTATCTCTATCTTTCTCTCCCTCTCTCTCTCTCTCTTGCTCTATCTAGCTTTAAAATGATTACCTAAATGTTAATAAGAAACAACAACAGTAGCAAAGCAATACTACAGCATATTATTGAGCAAATCCCGGGTTACCTACTATACTTAATCTATATATATATATATATATATTAAATATATATATGAATATACTAGTAGTTTTTGTTTTTTTTTTTATTATTTTAACTTGTTAACCTTGACATAGCTGTGCACAAACGCAATAACTACAAAATATAAATACTTTATAATATTTGAAATATATATATGTATACACATATAAAAAATAAATAAAGTATATATATAAAAAATAATAAATAAATAAAAAAATTGAATAATAAAAAAAAAAGTAAGTTTTGTAGGTAAAAAAAAAAAAAAAATAGAATGAAATGAAATGAAAAAGAAAAGAAAAGAATTTGAAACAAATGGAACATTTCAAATCATTCAGTCAGTAGATACTTTTATGAAACAATTCGCGAAGATGAATTGAAATTTATTTTTGTTTTTAGATAAAAAGTAGAAAAAAAAGGTGAATGAAAAGAAAAGAATGAAACAAGTTTTTCTATTAACTTTTATATATAAATTGTATATTTATTACGGAAAAATACAATTCTTCAGGTATTATGAATTTATTATAAAACGTGTTTTAGAGTTTAGCTTTGCTTTTGGTAAGTTTAGAAAAAAAAAGACTACGAGACTTGTTATTCTAGAAATACTATAAGATTTGTTATTCTAATATGCTTGCATAAAATTAGTTATAGTTTAGATTTAAAAATAGACTTGATAGTTGTAAACAATATAATCTGTTTACGGATATCATTTATTGAATCTAGGAGTTTTATGATATCATATCCATCTACAAGTATAAGTATTTTTTTTTCAAATTTTTCAAAATATTAAATTACATTATATATACATATACTATTTCCTTTTTAATTATTTTTTAAAAATTCGCGTATTAAAACTCTGATGTAGTATTAAACAGCGGTTTGTCACAGTGGTTAGAATGCCGACGTTCCATTTAAAAGGCCCAGGTTTCAAATCATAGTAAAAAACTTTTATCTGATTTCTGAACTCGACCCAGCTACCATTCGCCATTAAGTTCAAATTAATGGCTGAACCAATTATTAATATGTATATTAATATATACAATAATTAATAAGATATGTTAAATAAAAAGTAAATTAATATAACAATATCAATAAATAATTTAATTTAATAATATAACTCACAGTTATAGAAATACATTACAATCCGATATAAAATAATTAAAATATATAAAAAATAAAACTGTAACTATTGAAAATCTAAAACGTTTCTACATGTTATAAGGTCTAGGACTATCTCATGTTTAAATTGTATGTGGAAATCATTGAGATTCCCTAATTCCAACAACTGCCTTTGGTATAGACATGCTTATTAGCCTAACAGTTGAAAAGTTAGTACAAGTTAGTTGTTGGATTTTATTAATTAATTATTCATAAACACGCAAAGTTTGATTATTAAAACGATGAACATTTTTTAATTAGAATTACAATAATTTGTAATTTTCCTTACAAGTATTAAAACTTAAAAATAATTAAAGTTTAATAAATGTTATACTTTTGTAAGACACTTTAAAAATTCTTAAGAAAATAAAATGACATTTTTATCTTAAAATGTAAGCAATCACCAATATATAAATTATTAAATAAAATTGGGAAACTCAGATCTTAAAATTCATATAAGAATGAACTAAAAGTCCATTCAATATTGTTCCCAATAATATAATAATAACCATAACATTGCATTTTTCTAGAATCTAAAAATATTTATATCCTAAAGTTGTTTGTTCAACTACTGTAATTCTTTTTAATTAAATGATCAAAAATGTCCTTAATGTCATGATATAATTATATAATAACTTCAATTAAAAATAAACATGTCTTTCTTAATTATTAGTTATTATTTTAGTTTAAAACAATGTTCGATTGTATAAAAATTTTTTTTTAACTACATTTATAGTATTATTGCATACTTATAGGATAATAGAAAATAAATATAATAAATATTTGTAACTAATACATTTTAAGTAATATTATTATGAATTTAATCGATGGCATAGTGGTAAAGACTTCGTCCTTTCAATCAAATGGTATTTTAAAATTTAAATCATAATAGTTAATATCTTAATATAAAATATATATATACCTGCCACACCTGTAAGGCAAAACGAATAGATTGTGGGGATTGTAATAAATAAATATATAAATAAATAAATAAATAAATATTTGTAAATAGAAGTACAGATAAAGCAATTAAACTATAACTTAATATTTATAACAAATATACATTCAAAATACATTTTTAATATACGAGTGCCTTTTCCATTTCCTTTTAATTTTCAAAAAAATTTTCGCGATATGCATTGGAAAATTTAAAATGACACCATATGCAATACCTTTAAAGTTTATATTAACTAATACACAATATAAATAAATCAAATCAATATTGCAAGACGACTTAGCTTACATAATTTATTTACTTATTGCGTTTTTTCGAAATACGAAAATTTATTTGTCAAATGCATATTTCAGGTTTTTTTTTTTCTATATTTGTATGACAAAACTAATTACATAAATATGTTTATTTGTCACGTGCAATTAATTTTAAAACTAAAAGATTTAGTCATTTGTTTTAATTATTTACATTGGGTTTGCTTCGCAATACATAATAAATTCATGAGTCAGAAATCTCACGTTGTTTAACAATTGAGCAATTTAAAAAAAAAATTCTAAAACAAAAGACTTATTCTTTAGATTGTTAATTTTAACGTTTTTATATTAATATTTTGTTAATATTTTCTTATTTACAAAAACTTTACAAATTACAGGGTCAAAAAATTTTTACCGCGAAAATCTGATGTATTCAATTCTTAAAAAAAAAAACTAAATAATGAATCGCGAATAAATCAAAATAAAAAACTTAAAAAGCAAAACAAACATTATGAAAATCCATGCGTCATCATTGTTAAGAAAAATTAATTTTAAATTTTTTTTTTGTTTGAATATCTTCCTTAAGTTTTTAAAGTGACTTGCATGACAGTAATTTTTTTACTGGCATTATGTATTATGAATCTGATTGTATGAAAATACTCCCACTAAATTTTTGTGAAATAACTCCCAATGTCCTTTTATATATAAAATTTGGAGTTATTTCTTTTTTAAATGAATCCCAAAAATTGAGATTTAATATATTTTTTTGGAATTTATTTCATTTAATTTTAGTGGGAGTTTTTTTTATAATGAATTTAAATTTAAAACACCTTGAATTTAAAAATAACACCTGTTTTAAGAATTTTTGTTGATATTTAAGAAAAAATCTTTATTCGCAACAAACTTCAAAATGTCCTTCCTACTATACTGTACATTATGGCGACACGTTTAATAAATTCGGAAAAAAGGGAAATATCTAATGTTGTGGGAAACTCCAAAATTTCTTCTCAAATACCCCATCATTACAAAATCCTACAACTGTTCCAGCCTTTTTGATTTTGATATTAAAATTGCTATATAATAACATCGGTGGTTATATATCGGTGGTTATATAATAACAACATATAAATGCCGGTGGGAGTCATTTCTTCAATTTTTCGGGAAGGGACAATTTATTTTTTGAAGCACTATTTCATTAGGTGTTAATATATTGGGATTCATTTCCTACAGCCTTTTTATCTTTTGAAAACGAAATGACCATTACAATTTTTTACTTTTAATCAACATTTTTAATTTCATGATAAAAACATGATATTACCAACCCATAATTAAGATAAAATATGCGTCACTATTCTTAAATTATTTTCTATTTCTTTTGTTGAATATTTCTTAGAGTTTCTTGGTTTTTGTTTAATTGTTTGGTTACAAATCAAGGTTAAACTTGTACAGGTGCAATGCTAATTAAGAAATCAAATAAAAATGTTTTAAAGAAAAATGCCATAAGGTAAAGACAAAAAAAAAATAAACTGTGATTTAAAATTTAATTAATGGATTTTTGTTTTTTAAATGTATCTGTCTTCAATGTTTCTGTCTATAACTTTGAAAAAAAATTGGATACGTCATTATTAAAATTGTTTTATGAAATCATTAGGAACAATTGTGTCATAATTTAATTAGATAGGTACTTAATTTTTTGGAGTTTTTAATGTATTAAATTAAAATCATTGCATTTTTTCGTTTATTTAAAGCTTTTTCAAGTTATTGAGCGTTATTGAACGTTTAATGAACTAGATTAAGTTTTGAGGTTAAGTTCTCATAGTGTCAATAAAGTTGATTGATCTATTTATAAAATGTTGAAATACTAAATTAAAGTATATTTAAGTTAATATTTATTCTATTTTATCATAGTCCGAACACGACTCCGGACGACTCCAAGATTCCTTAGATTTCATCGCACCAGGTATATAAAACTTCTTAAAGTCAAAATTTTAAAATAAATCATTTTTTTTACAAGTCAAAAGAAGTTTATTGACTGACCCAAAAAAAAAAGTGAATATCATGTTTCATCAATAGTTCTTAACAAAACGCAATGATTAAAAACATATCTATTTACTACAACACTCCCAAAACCCACAAATTAAGTTTTGTCAAATATCTTTCTAATTGTTTATTGTATCAATTAGTAAAAGGAGGATGGTTTCAAAGTTACTATACTATTTTGTTTAGAAATATAATGTATTTCTTTGAATCTTTATGTCATCATATGAAGAATTTTTAAAGAAATTTGTAGAATGAAATTTATATCTTTTAACTGTTAAACAAATATTGAAATTGTAAAAGTATTGCGTTACATGACGTCTCATAATGCTTATCATTCTTTTAAAACTTAACTATTTGTTCAAGGCATGGTTTGTAAGAATTATATTTTTAACATTTATTTTACACAATAACAAACTATTGTTGAAATTTTGAGTTCTTTAATTATTTGGGTTTAATTCTTTTGAACATTTATTATGCACTTAATGAAGCATTAGATATTCCGAAGTTATAAAATGAGTTAAAAGAATATATAATCGTTATTTTAGAATTAAATTTAAATTGTTAACTGTAGCTTTTAAAAGAGTTCCGAGACGATCAAGCTGACTGATTAAATATGTTTAAAAGCTTGGTGGTGCAGTAGTTAGAATGTCGACCTTTTATTTGATCAAGAGGTCAGATTTTGAATCCAAAAAACAATTCAGCTACCATTCGCAATTGTGTTCAAATTAATAAATCTATGCATATAATAAAAAATACAATAATACAACAGTATAAACAAATACAAAATATAATATAAACAAATAATTTAATTGAATAATATAACTCACAAATATAGAATACCATATAACTCAAATACAAAATATTACAATATAGATAAAAATAGATAGTATTTATTGAAAACCTAAAACGTTTCTACATGTTACAAGGTCTAGTACTATCTGACGTTTAAATTGTATGTCAAATTTATAAAAATCAATTCTAATAATACGAATATAATATGTTCCCCCCTGTTCCCCCATGTACATATGATATAGACTTTAAAATATTTAAAGCATTTTATCCAAATTTCATTGGGGATATTTGTTATTTAATTTTGACTTGAAAATCAAAAATACCTCTTAATTGATGCAATATTATATTCAAAGAATGAAAATCATTAAATTCTTTTAGTTCTACTCAATATTTTCTAAAAAACAAACTTTAGATAATTTTACATTCATAATTTTCCAACATATTAATATTTCATAAGCATCAAAATATTTATTGTTATTAACCCAAAAAAGCAAAAAAACAGTTAAATTACTGTTATTTTTAATTTTTTTAGAATTATAATTCCCATGACTCGCCATAACTAAATTTGACTATCTGTTTAATCAAATCAATTGTTACAATTTTATATAAAACGACTATTTGAACAATTAAATAATTAAATTAATCTTGCAATCAATTACAAAACAAAAAAAAAAAAAACTAACCTCAAATTCATGTTTATTATTTTTTATTACCATATCAAAGTTTTTTTTTTCCAAATTACTAAAATAAAATATAAAAGGTTTTCCCAACAGGAAATAAATTAAAAAAATTACAAAAAAAAAAAAATTAAATAAAAATTTGTCAGATTTTTCACTGGAAAATTTTCCATAAAAAAACAAGGACAAAAATGAAAAATAAAAACTAAAACCGTAACACATTAATGAATAATTAAAAAAAAAAAATATCCCATAACGCACACACAATATATTCAAAACAAATATAATTGATAAAAAACCAAAAATTATATAACCGTTATAACTCCATTTTGTAAATAAAAAAAAAAAAACAGATAATGTTGACGGAAAATTAGATACATTTGTTTTAAATAATAATAAAAAAAAAAAGCAAATAAAAAAAAAAGCACAAACAACACCAACTTGTCAAACAATTCAAAATAAAATGACACATGTAAAAATAAAAAAAAATCAAACAAACACAATAAAAATATTGAAAAACTTTTTTTTTTTTTTTGATAATTTTATTTAATTATTTTTTTTTGTTTTTTTTTTTTTATTCTGTAATATACGTATTTTTTATTTAATATCACTAGTTTTGCAAAATAATAATTATTATCAGTCATTATTTTATATGTCAGTTGAAAAAAAAAACAAAAAAAACATTTTTTTTTATGACTTTAAAAAGTAATTAGAAAAGTTTTCATTTTATAAACTTTTCGATGTTATTCGTGTTTATTTTTCATTCGCAGTTCATAGCACTTTTGTAATTTATTTATTTATTATTTTTATTCAATTAAAATTGGTGACCAGATCACTTCAAATCATTAAGTAAAGCTTATTTAAGGTTTTAGGAATGTGAATGAATTTTAAAAATCTATTGTGAACTGTAATGACAAGGGTAGGTATTAAAGCTCAATTCACAATATAGACCGGTAAAATAAAAAAACTACTTGTCAAATACGAGACGATTTCGGACAGTGTTGTCGTTGTTGTCAGATAATAATAAGTCATGTATACTTTGGTTAACATTAATTCTATAGTATTAGTGTACTAGATAATGTGTGTATAATGTGTACTAGATTAAGTAATGGAATTGTAATGCAAGTAAATGCATCTGAAGTAATGAATTGATAATCATCCAGTTTCCGGAGTTTAGAAGCAGTAGGTCGTATTTTATTTAATGTCAATAACAAAAAACACTATAGTTGTCGTTCAATGCGAATATACTCATAGGAAATGCATAGAAGATTAAAAAATACTGTAAAAAATACTCCGTCGTCACTGGTGCCAATTTAATTCGAATCGACTTTAATACGGTAAATGTCAACTAGGAAAATTTAGGGTAGAGGCGAAATGTTAAGTGTAACTGTAAATGTTAAACGAAGAAATTTTCAATGAGAATAATTTTTCTTATATATCTGTTATATAAGTTTAAATCAAGGCGTGACAGGGAAAGATTATTTATTTTAAAGTCTTTTAAAAAAGCGTAAAATTATTATTTGATGATACATGATACGTTTCTTGTTATTAATATTTAAGGAAGATTTGATTTGATCTGTAATAATGTTACTAATCCTTTATTTGAAAGTTCAGTATGAGTAGGTACTTTGATTAACATTTTTAATACCTAATGTAGATTATTGCTCAACTAATAAATAGAAAACTCATTTGTTTTCTATGAAGTTTTAATTTAAAAATCAATTTGTAATTTATTTGAGATTTTAGTATTGCAGAAATGAATTCTAGTACAGATTTAATGGTAATAAACATGCCTAGGAAATGGTAGATATCTAACTTCGAGATAAAGTTGATTATCTATTACCTATCCAATGAATCTATTTTCTATTTATGAAAATTTTATGACATAGTCTACAGAATTTTCCTAAAATATTGTTCACAAATTTTCCTAACAACTTTTTGTAAACTATGTCGAACTATGTCGTAAAATTTTAAATATAAAACACTTATTTCAATGACTTTATGTTCATCAAAATAATTCACAGTTTTATTTTATAAAAGCAGTACAGTTCTGCGAAAAATATCATCAGTATGGTAACCTCTTATAATTGCAAGAACAACAACGAGTAATTAAAAACTCACAATAAAAACAAAAAAAAAAAACTGAATAACACAGCTTAATAGTTATGCCCTGATACCCTAGTATTTAATTTTAAAACAACAGTAGAACTTGACATTGAAATACTTTTAGCGGTTATAAATGTTTGTGTGTTTTTTTTTTTTTTTTTTTGTTTTTACTCGGCTATTAAAAAACAATAACACAAGAAAAAACACTCACATACAATATCAAACTGATATCATTTTGTTAAAAAATATTTTAAAACACAATTTATGTAAAGAAGAAGAAAAAAAAACGATATACTAAAAGCATGCTAATTAAATTAGCAAAATTATAAAAGTTATGAAATTTCAGTTTTTTTTTTTAACAAATTATTAAAAGTCGGCAATTATAAATAGCACTAAGTTAATATGTATAAAATGTGTGTGTTAAAAAGATATGCAAATATGTGGTATCAATAATTTTATCACATTAATGTATGTGTAGTATTGTATATACGATACGTTGTGTTGTGTTTAAAAATGTTATCACAAAAATTAGCATCTATTAAACCTTTAAAAAATTTTCTTTCATTTAATTAAATTAATAGATAATAAGAAAATATTAAAGAAGCAGGTTTGATACCTTACGCATCATTGCAAATTTCAATTAAAAAATAACGGGCAAATAAGAATATGTAAGGCTTGATATTTGATTAGGTAATGATCATGGCTGTCAACTTTAACTAATTTGACTTTCCTGAATGATTTTGTTCCTTAAAAATTAGTAAACTTAAACCTTTTAGGTTCATGTAGAATATAATAGAGGATTTAAAAACAATTGAATATTTATTTATTTATTTCTAAACAGACCCGAATCATATACAATGTAATAAGAAAGTACAGCATGCCTGTCCTTTTAAGGCGTGGCAGATATACATATTATAATTATTTTATAATTAGCATTATTTATTTGGTCTATTTATCAAATATTTTATATTTTACTTTATACATTTGGTAACCAAGGTGATTTTGTAAAGAAATTTAAAATAATTTTATTTTTCAATTAAATAATTATGACATGTACGAGAATCGAACCAACACTCTCTCTCTCAATTAGTCAATTATTAACCCACTACATACACCGCGTCCACAATTCAATATTAACAATATAATTCATTGATTTTATTCCTCTAACTCTGAAAAAAATGTTTTTCTAATTTTTTTTAAATTAGAAATTAGTTGTAAAATCAAGTGTTACATTTTTATATCAAACTTTTTCCTTAGTCTTAGAACTTAAACATTAATCTGTTCCCAATTCCCTACATTCACTACATATAATTTTTGTTTTTCAAATAAATGCAATTTTTTTATTAAATATTATTTTTATTATTTTATTAAAAAATTAAATTCAATTTTTAAAAACTTTTTATGAGTATAAAAACAACGCTACAAACAAAAAAAAAAAAAAATTTAAAACTAAAGTTTAAAATTAAATGCAATTGAGTTTTAGATTTTTTAAACTTTTGTGGTAAAAAACACAATTTATTTTTTTTATTGTTTTTTTTTCCTTACCACAAAAGTTTAAAAATGTATGAAGAAAAACTTTATCTGCTGCTTGAATGACCTAAAACTCTTAAAATTGATTTCAGAATCAGTTCCAGTTCCTATGATTAAATTAAACTTTCAACTTAGAATTGCGTTCAACAGAGTTAATAAATTTTAAAAAGAAAATTGAGTTTATCAAAAAGCAAGTGTTTCCGTAAAAAAACTAAAAACTTTTCCAATCATTCAACACTTTTAATAACACTTAAGTTATAAATTTTATGGTTTTTGATTTTATTTGATATTTGATTCTTCAGCTGTTGAATAGAAATCAAAGTTTCAAAAATTTTTAAACACAAAATGGATATTTTCACTATATAGCTTAGGGTGCGTTTATGTTGGAGCTGCGATAAGTGACAAGAGCATAGCGTAGACAACTATATACATGATTTAAATAGAGGTGCTTATAATGCAGCATCACTTTGATCATCGATAAACAATATAAATTTTCTACGCTATGATTGTGTCGACGCTCTTATCATTTATTGCATTTACCCTTAGATTCTAAACTATATACAATCTATAAGTGATTCTAATCTCGAAACTCAGTATTTATCTAGTATTTTTCACTCAAAATAAAAAAGGTTTTTTAATTTTTTATCAAACTTCTAAATTTACTCTCTGCTTAAAGTTGTTTTTAAATACTTTGAAATTACTAAATAAAAGTTTTATTTTCTAACTATTATTAAATAAAACTTTTTTTATTTTCTAAATAAAACTACAATTATATTTTTCAAAGAAGCCCATAGAAAAATACACAATTTTTTAAATATGTACTAATTAAAAATTTATTTAAAAAAATATTTTCATAAAAGAAAAAGTTTTCATTTTAATGATAATTTTTCGGTAGGCAAAAATTAACAACTAACTTTTATACTACAAAACAATTTAATACACAATTATTATTATTGTGATTGTGTTAGTTTTATAGTGAATTTTCATGTTAAAAATTTAATGACATGGAATGTTTTTTAAGTTTTTATCATTATTATTTTTTACATACATACAAACATATATATTATATTTTTATATACATTTATACATGTATATATATTTACATTTTCTTTAATATCTCTTCTAATAATAAATTTATATAAACATATACTAGTATACTATAATTCTACGTATGTATATATATATGTATATATATATTAGATTTAAATTTGAAAGTTTCAAGGTAAACTACTTGCACGATCATTAGTAAACTTTTTTTTTTATTTATTTTGAAATTCATTATTATATGAATGTAATTTTGTACACATGTATATACGTACAAAACGAGCACTTACATGTACTCATATATATATATATATATATGATATATAAAAAAAAATTACATTATTACAGGTTATGTGTTAATAACTATTCCTGTATTTATTATTAAAGTTTAACTTTTTGTTTCAATTTTGTTTTGTTTTTGTTTTTTTTTTTAACTTTTAGTTTTTTTTTTTTTAAGTATTATAAAAACCAACGAAAACTCTCATTAGATAAAAGTGTTACCGTTGTTTAAATAAATTTTTTATTTATAAAATTGTTTTTATTGACTTTTAAGTATTATAAAAAACTTTAGGTTTCTGTATCATTAAAATGAAATTTTCCAGTTTATTTATAAACATAAAGGTAGATAGTAATTTGAGAATATTATTACATATGTATGTGTAAGTGTGTGTAATAGTCATTATAAAATAAAAATGAAAATTAGAAATAATATTAGAATAAAAGTAAAAAATTTCTTTTGAAATAAAGAAACTTAAGATGAAAAGTTCAATTTATTATTTTTTTTTTATTTTTATTTTTTAACTTGAATTTATGGCACAAATAAGAATTTAATGAGACATTTTATTTAAAAAAAAAAATGCAAAAAATAATAAGAATTTAAATTTAAAATTTACATATTTTTCTTTTAATATTTAAAAATAAAAAAAAACAACTTACGCCTTCATTTATGCAATTTAATAACAATAATTAAAATACAAAAAAAAAGGGGAAAAACATGATATTTAAATTATGTGGTTTTTTTTTTTAATATGTAATAAACTTTTAATGAATGTTTTTATTTTTGAATATTGTGAAGATTGTGAATTTTGATAGAATCTTTATAAAGAGATATTTATGAATAGAAAAATTCGGAATTGTTATGGAATAGTAAAAATGTATAATTTTGAAATTATTAAAAAAAAAAAATGTTAAATAAGAATTAAAGTTTTTCAGTAGTAGTTTATTATTTTGATTATAATTTGTAATAATCATTTTTTCATGATTGTTATTGGAATTTCAATGGTCAGAAATACGACAAAATAAAAGTTCAAAGAATCTCATAGAATCTTAGATGAAATCTATAATGCATATGAGGTTTATGGTAAAGAGGTTTTAATATGAGGTTTGATATATGGTAAAGAGAAGATTAGTCATCACAGAAGATTAGTCATCACAGAGTTTTATTCAGAATTTTGAATTTTAACGGAATAGAGTGTTCCGACTACTGCTATTCTAATTGAATTTCCTTTATGTATAATGTGGTGAAGGTAGTAATAACCTATGACTCTATAATTCAAATTAATATTTGATATAATCTTTTAATATTTAATAAGTGCCAATACCACAGATTAAATTGGATAATAACTTAAGGAGCTATATTCTTGTAGTTCAGTGCACATTTTTAGGTTATTTTGTAAAAATTTAAAAATTTTTTCATATAATACAATTTTGTTTTAATATGTTTTTGCAAAATGAAAATTAATCTATATTTTAAATTTATGTACATATCAAATAATTGTATTTGATAACTGTAACTGTATTTGTTTTTTTGTGAGTCGTGATAACTTCTTGTAAAAGAAGACATGAAAGATAGATGAAGCACCTGGAACCGATAGATATACCAATTTTTAGAAACTCTACTCCGAAAAAAATTGCGTTATCCGAAAAAGGTCATACAATACAAAAAGCGGTTGTATCCGAAAAAATTAGATTCGGAATAACTTTACAAAATAAATTTCTTTTCAAATGTTTTATTTTGTCAATTTTATTTTGCGCCATATGACGCCACATATTTTAATTTTAAATCAACAAATCAATCAATATAAAAATTGTTAATTTAACAAAAGTATTTAAAAAAAAATAAATTCGGAATGTCAAATTATTCCGAAAATTGAAAATTTAATTCCATACTATATTGCTTATAAAGTTAAAAGGTGTATCTATGGATATTGGGTAGAAAATCCAATGTCTCTTCTAAAAAATCAAATAGAGGACAGCTTTTATGAGAGTACATTAAAATTCCTATATTATATTAACCACAACTATTTCTTATAATTTAATTTTAAAAAGTTTTTAATCAAAAATTTACCATATCCGCATTTTAAAAAAATAATTGGAGTAAAATATATTTTATAACTCATTTCCTTGACATTATCATTATTTTAAAAAAAAATACTAAATGTTATGTTCTTTAATTTAAATTTAAAATAAAATTTTTTTGAAATCTTTTAAAACAATTGAAAATCCCTATTTATATATAGCAGAATTATTACATATATGTCAGTTTATGATTATGTATATATGTTTATGTGCTTCCCATCAGCAATTCATTATTAATCTGTAAAACATTTTGTTTTTTTACTTTATATAATGAAATTCTTGTTGTCACCATTTTCATAATTTGCAACGAAATCAGAAAAATTTATAATGAA
Organism: Dolichopus griseipennis; assembly: GCA_963082915.1. Lineage (NCBI taxonomy): Eukaryota > Metazoa > Arthropoda > Insecta > Diptera > Dolichopodidae > Dolichopus > Dolichopus griseipennis. The sequence goes on from OY720441.1 coordinate 45,950,077, forward strand.
ACAAAGTTACAAAACAGATAAAAATAAAAACAAGAATAAACAAAAAAATAAACAGGATAAAAAATGAATGATTGCAAAAAAAAAAAACAAGAAAAAAAAAATTATAGGATATTCTCTAATGATTACAAGGCGGACTTAACTGAATTAAAAATGTGACTTTGCATATTTCTGTTTATATTTTATGTGAAATTACTGTTTTATCCTTTTTTTTTTCTTTGTATTCCTTTTAAATTTTTAAATATATACACATTTACATATATATATATACATTCATTTATAAATTATGTACATTTTATAATTATTTATTGTTCCTTTTTTTTTTATTGTTGTTGTAATAACTTTTTATTCATTCATCTCATTCCTTTTCATATAAAAGGAATGAAAGAGAGGAGAGTATAAAAGAATGGAATGAAATGAAATGAAATGCTTTTTATCATCATTTTAATGTATATTAAATTTCTGATCTGATCCCAATCTAAAACAAAAACTAAGATACTATTATATAGGCCACATTAACGGAATCTTTGTTTTAAAAAAAAATTATGAAAAAAAAAACCGTAACAGAAAATACAAAAAAAAATAAAAACAAAAAAAAAAGGAAGAAAACAAATAAAGGTGAAAACAATTTACCATCATAATATCTTATAGATATTTTAATATGTACAGTAGAGTCAAGTTAATGCAAACATTGTATTATAAAAACTTTTGGATTAAATTAATAACAATTATTTTATATTATTCACTTGTATTTCAATAAACGGGGGAACGTTTACATTACGAACGCAATGAGAAGAATGCTTTTCCGAAATTGAACTTTTCAAAATAAAATCTTGTGGAGAAATATTTATAGAAAATGAAAATCGATAGAGCCAATTGCGATTGACGTTTAGTAGAATACAAAATTTTGACTTATTGCGGACAATTTTATCGTAACGTTTAGTGTAATAGACTTGAATAACTATTTTAGGACTCAGATACGTAGACTGTATCTTAAGTATACAGGGTATGACAATTTATGTATGAAGTTTACAACTACTAAAAAAATAAGGAATTAAAATATTTACATATGTTTTTTGCTCAAAAGGGTCAACTATTAAATTCAGTCGATGACTGCTAAACTAGCAAAGTTATTTTTAAGAAAAAAATTTTTGATTTATATGTAAATTTTCATCTATTGTTACAACTCACATATGATCTTAATAATTTTATTGAAGTTGTTTGGGTTTGTAATAAGTTTATTTGAAGTTGTTTGGGTTGTCGAACACTAATATTACCCACTGAGGAGTCCAATAGTGTTGTATGGACGAAACACTCCAATTTGAGTTTCTTTTTAGGAAGTTTTCTAATTCAAAAAAAAATATAGAATGCTGTTGATGACATTTAATTATGTCTGAATGCATTTGCTAATAAATAATATTTATATTTCATTTATTGTTTTTGTAAAACTTTAAAGGTGGAAAAATTTTTGCATATTAAACATTTTCAATAACATTCCACTAATAAAAAAGGTGTTTTGATGAAATTTATCAATAGGGTGCTAATTAAAAAGTAAGTGATTGCAACAAAAAGGTGAAATATTGGTAAGAAATGGGATAGAGTTGAGATAAACTAGAATGATGACTCGAGGATTCCACTCAATTCATTATCTTGGATATCCTTAAAGTGTATACTAATTAGTTCATATAATCTCAAGTTCACTGTATAAACTGTATACAACAATATACATCAAATTTTGTATATATATACAAGTATCACTTGTATACAGTTTCATGCGTAAAAAATTTTGAATAATAATTAAATTGAAAGGATGAAAAGGATTTGCAAAGAAAATAAAACAAAAAAAAAACAACCACAAAATAAACAAAAAAAAAAAACTTAATACAGATAGGACTTGTGAAATTAAACAAAAAATAAAAATACCAAAATACAGTAAAAGGTTTGGTTATTTAAGAACTGGAACTAAAATTTGAGAAGAGGAACTGTTAGATATTCTTCTCATTCATTCTCTACTTTTAAATGTATTTTGAATAAAATATATATATATATATATATAATAATTATAATGATATTCATTTAATGAAATGAAAATGGTTTTTTTTTTTTTGAATTTGTTGTTTTGTATTCATTGTGTGGTTATTGTTTGCTTATTGAAAAAGTTTTCCAAATTTTTCTTTTTTATTTTCCGGTAAGTTGAAACAGATAGAGTTCATATTTTTTTTTTTTGGAGGTTTGTTTGTTTTCCTTGTTTTGATTCTGAGGTCAAAGTGTAGTAATTTAAAAAAAAGTTTTTCTTTTATTTATCCATTAATGATAATTTTGTTTTTTTTTGGACCATAAAAATGGAAAACAAAAAGAAATGTTTTTTTTTTTTTTTAATATTAAAGGCATTTTCTTCTGTTTAATAAAAATTCATGAAAATATATGGGCTAAATATTTTATTAAAATATTTTAAAATAACCATGGAAATGAAAAATGTATAAAAATATTAAAAATACTTATAAGGGTACTTTAAGAGGTTTAAAATTAGAATATATGTATATATTTATATGTACGTATGAGTATATATTTAATTTGATATGGGTAAAACAAATAAAATGTACTAGATAATGGGAATTGAATGTTAGTAAAATATACCTTTAGGATTAAGTTTTACATTTTGAAACATGTAAGAAGAATATGTAAAATCTTTCAAATATTTTATTGTAGTATTATGCTTATATATAGTAGTAAATTTTGCTACTGTCTTACTTTATTACCATTGTTTTCGCACAAAGAATTCCATTTTACTTTAAGTATATAAAATGGGGGCTTTAGGTAAAGAATCATCTTCTACTGATGCGTACCTAGAGTTGGACTTTGGTGTTCAAATTTCAAATCAAATTTGATTCTATTTTGGCTACATGTGTCAAATTTTTACTGGTCTACAAACCTTATAGTATTTTTATATAGTAATGTGCAACTCTGATATTGAATAATTACATTACAATTTGATTTCTCCTAGATATCCTGTGCTATCCCGATATAAAATTTATTTACATTGAAAATGTAGTATCAAGTTCATTTTTTGAGTTTCAAAGTCGTTCTATTCTTAAAGTTGTTCTATTTCTTTGTGCCTTGATATAGGATAATTAGATTGGAAATATGATCTATTCAAGACATCCTGTGCAGTCTCAATTAAGGAGAAGCCCAAAACATATGCTATGTAGCCTCGATTTGGCGTATTTACAATGAAAATGTAATCTGTTCAAGACATCCTTTACATTGAAAATAATAATCTGTTCAAGATATTTACATTGGAAATTTGATCTATTCAAGACATTTTCCGGGCAATCACGGTATATGGTATTTACATTGGAAATATGATCTGTCCAAGATGTTCTGTGCAACATTGAAATAGGGTATTTAAATTGGAAATATAGACATTCTGCCCTATATACATATCTTAATACATGAAATTCTTGATTTGCCCAAGATATCTGTAACAAGCAAATAATATTAGAAATCTCACATCCTCTTAATATGTTCACAATCTCAAATTTGAACATCAAGGTATTCTTTACCATCTAAAATAATTGGTCAGGGGATTAAATTTAAAAAATTTTTGTAAGGTTTTATATTTTTTATAATTGAATTTCTTATTAAAATTAATATTTTTAATTAAAATAAGTTAAATATAAATTAAAAATCATTTTCCCAAAATAATAAATTTCATATTAAATTGGCAATAGGAAGCCAAAAAAACATTTCAATTTAATTCAATATCAAATTAATCAATCAAAAATTGTCTATATGTACTATATATTGTACTCTATATATTATAATTTGTTTTTTTTTTTTTTTTAATAATCTATTTAAATATTGTTGACTTTTCATTGACTATTCAACACCAGCAACAACAACAACAGAATTTTTCAAATCAAATTATAACCAGAATTGTTTTCCAAGAAAAAGATAACAAAAAAAAACCAACAACAACAACAAAAGTGATACAAAAAGCAAAAAAATTAACTTAAAAAAAATTTTCAAAATTCTGAACAAAAAGATTCATATGTGTAGTTGTATGTAATTCAACAAAATTTCATTAAATCGTTCAAAACATATAACAAAAGAAAAAATAATAATAATAATAATAATCAAAAGTGTAGAAAATAACTTTTGCCAAACTTTTATTGATTCTCTCTCTTTTCAACACAAAAAAAAATACAAAAAAAAAAAAACAAAAAACAATTTTCCTTTTGATTAATCATTGTTGTTTTCCAACAACATTCTAATTTTTTAATAAATAAGAAATAAGAATCCTTATGAAAATTTTAGGATATACATATATAAATATAGATATGTTATATAAGTTTGTATGTAAATGAATGAATATTTGTTATGCACGTACTTTGGCAGTTGTGGACAAATATTTGTGTACAAAATTTAGTAAAAATTATATTTTAAAGTGAGAATTTGAAATGCGCTCTTAAATGAGATTTTACATGCGCAAACTACCGTTTTGTGCTAATTCTACTTGCTCTTGAACTACTCTTAACTTTTAAGCTAAACAAACTATTGAAACTGAGTTTAGCAACATAAAGGGCTAAATTTAGTTAGGTGGAGGAATGGATTAGTACATATATTAAGTACATAACGTTATGGATTAGTACATAACGTTAAACGACGATCAAAAGATCATTCGAAGTGACTGCATGGAATTGAGATTAAAAACAGGGGACCCCAACTTCGTTCGGTGGAAGACGAATAGGATCAGTCCATAAACCGTTAGTAAGATAACGTTAGACAAAATTTTGAATTTCTTTTGGACTGATTTAATCCAGAATTTTTACTGATTAAATACATATTTAAGGATTGGTATAATTTTGGACTAACTGCTTGGTAACTTGCTAAATGATTTGGTAACAATACTACAGCTGATTTTTTTGAATTGGATATTAATTAAAAACGATAACAATCATTTGTTTCTAATTCTCAATAAAATTTGTATATGCCTGAGGACCTTTAATGGTTCACCTGAATTGATCTTGCTTAATACTCAGTTCATATAGGTATACATATATAGCTAATATATTTCAATTTTATTCACCATACACTAAGATTCTACTAACTGTACTATTGTAATAAGTCCTTATACATTTGTAATTCCACAGGTTTAAGTTTAGAAAACGAAATCTAAAAGTCTCATTTTTAACTTTTATTTTTCAATTTATTTGAAAAAAACCTTTTAAAATGCATAATTTTGTTCTAAATCTGATCAATGGTGTAGTGGTTATGGCTCCGACCTTTTGAGTAAAAGGTTCCAGGTTCATACTTCAGTTGGATGATATCTAATAAAAAATATCGTAAAAATTTTATAATTATATCGTAATATAAATGAATGTATAAATAACTCTTGTGTACGATAATAGATGGCGCACAAAAATTAGCATTTATGTATTCATAATTGTTTTCAAATATCTAGAGCCGAGTAATCAATACCTTAATGAAAATAATGATTAATGAAACTGAAACTAAGTCTAAATGACTTAGAGAATACACTTCATTCCTCAAAGAAAGCATGCAAATATAATTTTGTCCGCAACTGTGTTTCAAAAAAAAAAAATCATTGTAATATTTCAAAAATAGAAATAATATTAAAAAAAAACAATAACAAAAATAATGCACAAACAAAAATTCAACTTAGTAACCATATATATACCAAAAATAAGTTATTTTCATTCTTTTTTATATCTTAAGATTTTTACCATATACTGTTGAAAATATCTCCACACATATCCTACTTATTGTTATGGTTTTTTATTCGTTTTTTTTTTTTGTATTATTTTTTTTCATTATTTTTATTATTATTTTTATGAAAAAAGATGGAAAAAAAAAATAATAATATTGAAGAAAAAAAAGGAAACAAATAAGTATCTGCATATCAAAATACTTTATTAATATCGTAAAAAGTAAAGATACTTTTTTTCAATTTTATTTTTCTCAAAAATTTCTTTATTTTTTTTTTTATAACTGTAATTTTGAATATTTTAAAGTAAAAATATTGTATTCTAGTCAAAGTATCTATAGAATATACTAGTGAGTATCTATAGAATACAATACCTATAGTATATTCTAATAAGTATCTATAGTATAAAACAAGGAAGAGTGTAGTAGAGTAGACTGTGTCAACTCTGGGATACCCGTATAACTGTAATATAACCAATATATCATCCGGTTAACTACTATTGACAAAATTTAAAACATCCAGCTTTATTAGGTGTAGCTCATATAAAAGAAGGAGTTGGATGGCAGCTAGTCGAACCCACTGATGTAGACCAACCAAATTTTTTAGCAAATTTGGCCATAAAACTAAGCTACTTTTGGCAAATTTTTCGGACACCCAGCTTCATTAGGTACAGAGTAATGCTCATATAAGAGAAGAACCCATTGCACTACCCTAACTAAATTTTGCACAAACCTTGGCCATAAAACTAAGCTACTTTTGGCTAAATTTCAGACATCCAGAAAATTTTAAAATCCAAGCTCCTTGGTTTTTTGAGTTATCGTGGTGCCGGGCGGACAGACGGGCATACATAGCTAAATCGATTTATTTTTCAATTCTGATCCGATACATACCTTTGAGTCTATATCTATCTAACGTAATAACAATTTTAGAATACCCTTTGAACTTACAATCATACGGGTATAAAGATAAAAATATTGAAGTTAGAAGTATATAGAAATTATTGAAAAAGGATAAGATAAAATAATTCTCAATTTAAACCTTTATCCAATTTAAGGTTCCTTGGTGTTTTTTTTTTCTACTTTAATTTATTATTTCCAATTTTTGTTGTTGTTTTTTTTTTACAGTTACTATCTAGTATCTAGTCGGAAAAATACTGTAACTAAATTATAACAAAAAAAAAAACGATAAAATACGGGTATATACGAGAATAAATATTATAAAAAAATAATATCGTAAAAAAAATAATATCGTAAAAAAAAAAAATATCAGAGAATAAAAGGAAAAATGACCTGACCTAATTTTAAATGGAAATTCATTTTATTTTTTTTTGTACTTTTATCTATTGTATTTTAATATTGTTGTTGTTGTTGTTATTTTTTGGCTTTTGTCCTTTTTTATTATATTTTTGTATTGGTTTGGCAACTTATCCTGAATTTTACTGCAATTGTCCCATTTTTTTTTTACGTTATACACAGCTACTATATACAATTTATTATAAATTTTGAAACCTGGAAGAATAAATGGAGCATTAAATAAAAAAAACAAAAAAAAAACAAAATGCACATTGTATTGCGCTTTTGTGCTATAATCTATTTTTCATTTATTGCATTTAACATTAGTATACTATTAGCATTAACTAGTTGGATATATTGGTATATTCATATATAATATATATGTATATATATATGTAGAGTGATTTTAACTTTAAAGTCTTTTAGAGTGGAAGGTCTAAAACAGAATATATAATAAATTTAATGGGAATTTATAAATGCATATAGTAATATTTCAATGTGTAGGTACTATAAACTAAATAGATGTGTGTGTGTTTTTTTAGATGGAACTGAATTGTGACTATTGAACCAATTTTTGTAATTTTATGGTTCGAATGTTTTCAGAAAAAAAAACTAAATATTTGAAAAATGGTTTTTATGTATCAATATTAACTTCTGAAAACCATTCTTTTATTTAATTTTGAATATAATAACATGCTTGACCACAAATGGATACTTGCATGTAAATGGATAAATGCAAATATTTGCAAAATACTTGAATACTTGAAAAGTACTTGAATACTTGAAAAATACTTGAATTTTTGACACTTGAGTATTTTTTGGTATCCATAGTTACTCGAAAATACTCGAAATATTATAAAGTAATTACAAAAGTAATTACAATCGAAATTAAAAAGTTACTTTTTAGTAGAGATCACTTTTAATTGATTCTTTTAATTATACTTAAACATTGTAAGTATTGAAATCTAAGTAATACTGGTATTTGATAAAAAGTAATAAGTAATCAGGTACTTACAAATGTACTTAAGTACCACTTACTCAGATCTGGTTTTAAAACCCTGTATTTAGCAATTCTAAGTTGAAGCGGATCAAATCTTACTCTTTCTAAGATATTGATTACTTTGTCTTGCTAACATATTGTTCTTATCTAAAACCAAAAATAGTAATTAAGTATTCAATTCATATGTACTCAATTGCAGTCGTTTATATCGTAAAAATTAATATCGTAGTATTAAATAATTAAAATAATAAATACAAAAATTATTAGTGTACTTCATAATCTTACACAATAGCTATAGATGAGTAATAAGTGGCTTAGTGAAATATAATGATAATCAAGAAACTTAATCTAATATTAATAAACGACTAGGGGGACACCCTATAATTGAAAAATAATATATAGTTTTAGATCATAATAAAAAAATGCTGAACTTCCAGGAAAAAATCCCATTTATCAATTTTAAAAGATTAGTTTAAACTTTCACAGAACATATTTAGAAAAAACAAATCGTTATATACTATAACTGTTATACATAATATAACTGTATAAAGTTAACATTATTTTGAATATTCATTGCTTTTTTTTTTATTTTCAAATTTATTAGCGCTAATAAAGAAACCTATCGTTGCCGCCTGCTATTTATTAGTTTAAATTTTAAAAAAAATAGTTTATAAAAATTTAATTGTTGTTGTTGTTGTCTTTTTTTTACCTTCGGAGTTTAATTTTTTTTTTTTGTTTTTGGCAACAATTCATTTTTCAATTATTATTTTTTTTTTTTTTCATTTCATGATATCCTTCATGTCCTGATTTCATGTTTAATATTTTGTTTTGTTGTATGTTTGTAGTTGACATTAATACATAGTAACCGATAAATCTTTACCGGTATATTTTATTTTTTTTTACAGTTATTTTTTTTTTTACTGTTATTTTGCAAGTTTTACAATTTTTTTTTTTTTTGGTCCAGATATACACCAGATAGCAACTTTTAAATTATTGTTTATTGTTTGTTTTTTTTTTTTAATTTTTTTTAGTCCCGTATTCAGTCCTGTATTTAGTTCTGTATTTACAGTTATTTACCGTTTTTTTGTTGGATCTTTATAGTTTATTTCAAGAGTTAAAATGGCTGTTTATACCCGTATGACTATCTAGTCAAAGGGTATAATAAATTTGCCATTACGTTTGTGACGCAGAGAAGGAGGGGGGGTAGATATAGACTCAAGTGTATGGGTCGGATCAGAATCGAAAAATAAATCGATTTAGCTATGTATGTCCGTCCGTCTGTCCGTCCGTCCGTCCGTCCGTCCGTCCGTCTGTCCGTCCGTCACTACGATAACTCAAAAACTAAAGGAGCTAGGGTCTTGAAATTTTCGCAAATTCGTTTTTTTGCAATAGCCGTCATCGCTATTTAAATCCAGCCATTTTGGTCCATGGGTTCTGGTAGCTGCCAAACAACTTCTTATTTGATATAAGTATTACTCTGTACCTATTACAGCTGCGTGTCTGAAATTTTGCTAAAAGTAGTTTCGTTCCATGGCCAAAGTTTCTGCAAAATTTGGTTGGTCTACTGCAGTGGGTTCGAGTAGCTGCCATACAACTTCTTATTTTATATGAGCATTACTCTACACCTAATGAAGCTGGGTGTCTGAAATTTTGACAAATAGTTTAGTGTAATGGCCAAAGCTACTGCAAAGTTGGGTTGGTCTAATGCAGAGGGTTCGAGTAGCTGCCATACAACTCCTTCTTTTATATTAGCATTGCACTACACCTAATAAAGCTGGTATGTTTGAAATTTTGCCAAAAGTAATTAATGTTTATAATAATAATGACGGGGCCTCGGTGGTGCAGTGGGTAAGCATTTGGCTTATTAACCGAGGGGGTCCGGGTTCGATTCCCGGTCAGGTCATACAATATTTAATTAAAAAAAAATTATTGAAAAATAATTTTTCTTTACGAATCCCCATGGTGACCAAATATAATATAAATATACAAATATATAATATAAACAAAATAAATAATATAGTAGTTATAAATAAATAGAAAGTATTGGGCCTGAAAAAACCCAAATGAGCGTTAGAAGGCCCGTTAAATAAAAAATATTTAATAATAATAATTTAATATAATAATATTTTATATAACGGTCATACGGGTATCCCAGAGTTGACCCAGTCTACTCTACCACACTCTTCCTCGGTTTTTTTTAGTTTTTGGCAATTTTTATACTTATTGGAAAATAATAATTTATTTTATATGATTTTTTGTTGTTGTTGTTTTTGTAGTTATTGTTGTTGTTGTTGTTGTTGCAAGTGTTGAAGATAAATATCAAAGGAAATAATATTGTTGTACTGTATATAACATTACTAGCATCAGATGCTTTTTTGCAATTGATATTCAGGATGGTGGTCGGTTTGTTTTTTTTTTTTTATTTTAATTTGGTACAGTGTGGTAACAATGTCCTATACAATAATTCACAATGGTTATTTACCATGGCAATGTTAGTTTTATATTCTTTGTGTACAATGGTTTTTTTTTTTTATATTGAGGCCATTTTAAAAAGTTTGATTCACAATGAATATTTATGATTTGAGGCCATGAGTTTTTTTTTTAAAAGGACATTTTGTTTATGGTTTAAGATAAAGGACATTTTTTTTTTCTTTTTTGGAGGGTATAAAAATGATAAATACATTGTTGGGATATGTCGGTTTTTTTTTTCAAAATTTATTTTATTTATTTTTTTTTTGTAATAGGAAGACATATCAAATACATAAAAAAACTAAGAATTTAAAATAAGGGTTTTGCTTTTCCAGTTTTTAAATGACCTAAAGATATTGTATGACATTTTTTTATTGAGCTTTTTGTTTTTAGTGGAAATTTAAGCGTGAATTGAATTTTGTAGTGTTTTTTTTTATTATTGAAAAATAAAATAGAATTAAGATGCTGGGAAAGATGTCTTAAAGTATAAGATACTGGGTTTTATGTAATGTAGTTAAAAGGACGATTACTTATAGATATATGTGTGTGTGTGTAATGGTTTTTATAGTCTTGTACAAGATGATAATCATGATAGATTATATACAGGAAATGTAATGAAAATTAAATGACTTGGTTTTTATTTAAAAAAAAAGGATTTATAGTTTTTCTTCATTTTGCAAGGTTTTTATAGCTCATGATTGTATAAACTATAATGTATATGTAGATATAAAAAAATATCTGAAATTGGATCCAATAAATTACGAAAATTATGTTCAAGTATTAATAAAAAAAAATGCGTATACTTAACGAAGATATATAGGCTTTACATTAAGAGTGTTTATATATGTATATGTAAAATTTCTATTAAAAATTGTTATTGTATGAAATATATGAAATTTTTATATTTTCCAATAAGAATCCTTTTATGTAATTTTGTAAATACAATTTAAAACAGCATTAAGCTCAAGGATTCGTTTGAAGCATATTAGAACGGTGAAACTCTTAATATTTACTTAAATGTTTTAAAAAGTCTTCGTTAAATAAGTTTGTTACCTCGTTTAATGTCCTTTAAAATAATTCGAACAGGACAACTAATGTAATAATAAGTAGAAAAGCGTATTTTAAAGTAAACCTGCTTCGGGCTATTCAAAAAAATTCGAAATTTGTAAAAACCCTTCATTTCCAGAGTTATGATCTAATAATATATAGAATAAAATTAAGCTTTGAAAGGTCTCTGGCCTCTTAAATGACATTATCAAAAACCAAGAATTTATTAATTAAATTTAAGCTTGTCCCAAAACATTTCTAAAAAATTTAAAAAGAAATTCGGGAAGGCGGTAGATAAAGTAGTACAAGCTCATAATATATAAGTATTTGAGTTTAAGTTCGAATTGTGTTCCCACAATTTAAAACATATATAATTTAATAAATTTTACTCTTTAGGCTTTCACTTAGTTTTTATTTTAAAATATTTCTAGCCCTTTTATTTAATTATTTGTAAACTTACAACAATCTAATAATTTTTAGAAATTGCACAATGAATTTATTTCTTAAGTATTTTCATATACTAATTATTATTTAATTTTTATAATAATATACATTGCTACTACAAAAATAAAAGTGTCCTTCCGTTTTATCTATTTCCTTTATATTTTTATACAATCCTATGTATTACATTTAATATAGGTATAAGAGAAATTACATTTTTTTTATATTTTTAAACTAGTAAAAGTTATAAAAATAAAAAATATCTGCCAGATTTATATTTTGTTTCTGAAACTATATAAATTTCCAAAATATGAAGTGTAATATTCTAGATATATATACATATTAAAAAAATTTATTTAAAAATTATACAGAAAAAAAAATTAAAATAAATATAAATGAAATTTTTTATTTCCTTATAAAGTATATAATGTACATTTGAATATAAAATAATAATTTGTATATATATATACATACATATTTAAAATACTACGGAATTTAATATGAAGATTAAAAAAATTATAAAAGTGTTATCCTTACGATACTTTAGTAATGAAATTATAGAGTACTAATAAAATTACAAGTACCATTACCTGATACTCATTACTTTGTTAAGTATCAGTATATACTTAGATTTTGAAGCTTACAGGAATTAAGTTTAATTAATTAAAGATAAAAGAATGAAGTAAAAATACTTATAAATCTCAGAAAAGTAATTAATTTTTAAGTTTAATTACTTTTGTAATTATTTTTTAATACTTGAGTATTTTTGAGTAATTAGTTAGCAAGAAATACTTAATTATCAAAAATTCATTTATTTTCCAAAAATTAAAGTATTCTGTCAATATTTTCATTCATATATTTCATTATAATATATTCTTTACGATATTCAATTCCAGAATAAGATTGGACTTAAAGTCCAGTAGTTATTGGTAAGTACTCTATAGATTTTATTCCAGTTTTATAAAATTCCTTTTTTGAAAATCTTTTAAGTTTAATACTGATTAAAAATTTAAATTAGAAGTTGTCTACGCAATCCTACAGCTTACTAAATACTTCAGCACAGTGTTCAGGGATGAACCACTTCTACGATACCTCCTCTTAAATCAATCGTAAGTTTCTTAGGTCACCCCGTGTTTACGTAAATTTTTAAAGTCTACCCATTCCTTAATGAAATACTTTCTACATGGATACATGGTTTCAGTGTAAAGATGACTTGTTCCTTACGACGCCTTGAAAGACCTAGATAAAAAAAAACCCTAAACCAGACAAAATAACGTTATTCTCACGATTACAATTCCTTTACATTATATCATAAAGTAAATTTTGTAAAAAATAGAGATAGGAAATCTTTTGTTCAATTTCTATTATTAACACTTTTACATGCATTTATATGTAAAATATACATTATGTTCATTAATAACTCTCATATAGTCCCCAGTTTTTTTTTTTTTTTTTTGTGTCATTAAATTTTTTAAACAACACTTATGTTTTGTTTTTTTTAAAACATATCTGAAAGCGGGCATAAATGAATCTTTTGTTCTAATTGTAAAAAAAAGTTTGTTCCAAAAAACTTTGTTTTTGTTTTTTAGTAACTGATAATTTTTTAAGATTACTTTATCGTATCCATATATGACATAAAAAAAAACTTATCAACCCCCCCTTTGTAAAAAAAAATATATACATATAAAAACAACCAATAGTCTAGGAAAATTGGGTTCTTCTCTTATTATTTTTAGATCAATACTTACAAAAATTTTTATTATCAGTTTTTTCTATTAACAAATAGTTTTTCATTTTTTTTTGAAACCCTTCTATGTTTTTCCTTTATTTTCCTTTTATTTTTATTTTAATTTTCTAATGTCTTCCTTTATTATATTTTTTCTTTTATTTTGTGTTTTTTTTTTTCTGTAAAGGCTTCCATCAGCAAAAAACTAAAAAAAAATTGAAAATTAAAATTTAGGACATGAAATTCGATTTTATGCTGCATTTAGTTTTTTTTTTTCAAGTGAAAAGTTTTATTAGAAAAAAAGACAGAAATGGCAGGGCAGGGGGTTGGGAATTTGTTTTTAGAAAAATTTTAAAAATCAATTAAAAATGTATGTAATAGATAATGCATATCTACTCGTATACACATGGGGGATGAATTTTTGAACAAAAAAGTAATTAAAAAAATTTTGTGGAAAACATCAGATAAGAAAATTAAGTATTTGAGTATATTGGCATGTAATTTTCATTTTTTTTTGAAGTGTTATTGTAAAATTGAAGTTATTGGAACTTTATCTTAGATATCTTGTCAATTATAAAATGAAAGTTTTTATTTTTAAGATATTTTAACACCACTAACATGTCTAATATGGGACTGGGACTTTATTGTATATAAACATACAAATTTTAGTAATTTATTTTTTTATGTAATAGATATATATTAAATAAAAATGCAGTATTTAAAAATCATTGGTTACTAAGATTATTTTAGGTTTGAATACCATTATCCAAAGTTGAACAGCTCTACTTTTCTTAACTCTTATTTTCGAGTTTTGGTAATATTTCCTCTCCTTTTAAGCTTTGGAAATGCATGAAATAACAGAATATCGAATACTTTGTCAAGGGTTTTGTTCGTTTTTCAGCTAAATTATCCGCTACTATCCTTGAGTGTCCGAGAATCTAAACCAGTTTAATGGCTTTATCTGAATTAATCAGAATTATTCTAATTTGCTAAACAATAGGCTGTTTAATAGTTTTCTTTCTTATTGACTTGAAGGCACTTAGAATATCATAAAACAATAATATGTAAATTTTAGGAATGCTGGTACATAGAATGAGGGTTTAGTATAAAGCTACTATCACAGCGTTGCAAAGTTTGGGTTTTTTTATTTTTGATTTTATTATATTTTAAAGGAAAAGTTGAGCCCACACTTCCTAGTTTATAAACTTGGATCTTAACCACTACAACACCAAGGTCTCTTTTGATAATTTAGTTTAAGATTTATTTACCTATCTTTCCTTATATAAATGATTCCAAATTTATAAATCCGAAAATTAATAACGGAGGAAACGAGTAAACACCTATATATTTATATATTTATATATAAAACTATTCTTTGTATTATAATTCCTTGTGTACTGTACCAACATCAATTAAAAGAAGACCGATTTAAAGCTACCCATTTTTAATTATAATACAAAAATTATTATTGCATACTTTTAGGAATGAAATTAGGTTTCTACTGATAAAATAACGAATTTCCTTATTAAGAAACTTCTAAAACTTATCTTCGGTTGTCTTTTGATTTTTTTTCGTTCTTATAATAAATTCTAAATCTTATTCTACAAGAAAAATCAAAAGAATACCGATTTACAGCTACCAATTTTTCATTATAATACAAAACTTATTATTGCATACTTTTAGGCATAAAATTAGATTTCAACTGATAAAAGAACAAATTTCCTTATTAAAAAACTTTTAAAACTTATCTTCGGTTGTCTTTTTAATTTCTTTCGTCCTTACAATATATTTTTATTCTTTTTTACTATCATTCTAACATCTTCTTTCCATTATTTTGATTTTTTTTTGTATTTGTCTGTTTCTTATTTACAAAATTTTTTTTCTATATTTTTCTTTTCATAAAAAAATTTTCCGCATACTCGGAAATAAAACCATATTAAATTCCAATAAATTAATGTTTTATCTGATTTCAACAGAAAAAACTAAAAAAAAAAAAAATGAAAAATGGAAAAACAGAACTAAGAAAAAGATGTATTTCCTTGTTGGAAAACTAATTTATTAAAAATATATAGAAAAAAAAATAAATTGATTTTCTTTATATTTGATGTCTCTTTCCAAATATTAGTTATTTTTCAGATTATAAATAACTTCCCTTGAAGAAAATTTTTAGAAGGACATTGTCATTTTTCTACTACATAAATATTTCAATTCACATATATACATATAAATATGAGTATAATAATTTAGAAAAAGAAAATTATAATAAAAAAAAAAAAAAAAAAACCAATCAAATATAAAATGGAAAAATAAATTTTCTGGTAAATTAACTGATCCAATTGGAGTTGTATTAGATTTTATAGAACAGATTCTAAATGCTGAAAAATTTTAAATAAAAATAAAATTATTGGGAAAATTAGCTAGAAATGAAATTCTAAAGTGTAAAATTAAGTGAAAAATAGATATGATAAGTATTTAGGAAAGGATATATATATATATATATAAATAAATTCATGTGAATAATAATTTACAGGACCTAATACTCTATTAATGAAAAAGTCCCTAATATATTACAAATTTCCTAATAATAGGATTCATATATTTGTAGAGAGTATAAACTCTAAAAATATACGTCCCAAAATCCCAAAAAATCTCTTAATTATTGAAATTTTGAAATTTAAATCTAATAAAATGCTATAATTGTCTTAAAAACTGATTAAAAAAGTTTAAATTCAAATTAAATATGTTGGAAGACACTTCATTACTAGCAAAATAATCCTGTATAAAACAAAAAAACCAAACTTAGAGGTAAAAAGGATGTTGCTAAAGTAAATATTGAACTATCTAAACAATTCCAATTACAATTTTTTTTTTATAATTTTTTAATGATCCTTTAAATTTTATAGGCGTGTATATATATTATAATTATATATATAATACAGCTATCATCAAAACTATATATAGTTAAAATAAAAGGATATGAAAGGATATAGAAAGGATATAATAAAAAAAGGTTTTTTCAGTAGTTTTAGGTTGTATATCCATGTTTCTTGTCTAAAACTTTTGTTTTTTCGTTTATGTTGTGTCCTTCCTGTTGTTGTTGTTTTTGTAGCAAAGATAAAAAAGGATATTGTATATTTATTAAATAAATAAACTTTTTCTTATTTTTTTTTTTGTGATTATTTTAAAAGCCGGTTATATTTTAAAGTTTAACAATTTTTCTCCTTCTCCAATTTAAGAAGAACATAAATGGGTCTATAAAAATAAAAGGACACAATATTAAAGTAATTTAAAAATTTAATGTGTAGAAAAATATGGAAAATATTATAATAATTTTTATTTTCTGATTTTCTGATTTTATTGATTTTTAGCTTTTGATATTGTATTGTATTGAAAAATACTAATGTTAACGTGAATTATCCTTTGTAATAATTTGTCCTTTTTAAATGATTTCCAAAAGACAAAAAAATCAAAATTTAAATCAGAATTGGCTCTGAAGATTTAACTAGATAAATATGGAGTATCTTAAGTTCATAAATTAAACTATTTATTATCCTTGTTTATTGACCGGATGCTGGTTCATTCGAAATTGAATCCCTTGTTCAATGGTAATATCATGTTCCAGAGGCTTAATGATAGAAAGCGATAATTTTAAGAACCTCCAGGGAAAAATAGTAATTTATATGCTATTTGAACTTTTTGCAATATGTAAATCACTGATCTTATCTATCAAACTGATTAGCTTTTGTGGAAAATCTTATACAAAATAAAAATTTTAAACGTTATTTTCGTGAAATGTCAGAAGATTCATGCTCGAAGCTCCCGATTAGTTATGAAGTTCCTTAGGACTTTTTTCAGAGGGTGATTTTCGCTGACTTCTTTCTCAAATCAATGAGTCATAAGTCTGTTAAAACATTTTTCTGAGTATTAGAAACAGAAGTCCCAATAGATTTGCCATATAAACATACTATATGAGTAGTTGCATATTGCAGAGACATATTTTGAAAAATATACATATAATGTAGACTCTCTAACTGATTATAGAATCCTGATATATTTTCAGCAACTCCTGCGCTTCCTTTTAGTTCCCGCGATCTACGATCAAGTAGTTTCATATGCCTATGGAATAAACCCGTTACCTATGGAATAAACCTATCGGAAATGGATATGAATAAGGATATATAGAATTCCATAGTCCCATAGATAATTTCTGACGTCACTTTTATATTCACAGCAATATGATGGAAAAACTCAACATTTTTCACCCATCAAAGCACCGAAACGTCTCACTTCAGAAAAATATCGTAAAATAAATACTAAAAAAAAAAAAATTACGATATTAAAAAGTTTTAAGTTTTAAAAAATTTAAAAGTTTTCTTTTTTTT
>OY720441.1:45968358-46024506 GCA_963082915.1 Dolichopus griseipennis
CCCGACAACATTAAAAGTTTTCAAAAGAAATTTTGTTTTAAATTTTGTATTAAAATTAAGTGATACACAAAATTCGAAAAAAATTTAATTTTTTTTTTTTAAAAACTTA
Source organism: Dolichopus griseipennis (assembly GCA_963082915.1). Classification (NCBI taxonomy): domain Eukaryota; kingdom Metazoa; phylum Arthropoda; class Insecta; order Diptera; family Dolichopodidae; genus Dolichopus; species Dolichopus griseipennis. The sequence continues at coordinate 45,968,468 of OY720441.1, forward strand.
TTTTATTTTTTTATTCTACCGAAAAAAAAAAATTCTTTTCTGAAGAAAAGGAACTAAACAAAAACTTCTTTTAAGAAATAAGAAAGAAATAAGTAAATGTAAATTTAATTATCACTTAATAGAAAGGAAGTTTGTAAAATGTTTTTTTTTTTTTCGAACGCTTTTACAATAAGATCAAAACAAATTTTTTTTAAATTGTCCCAAATTTTGTAAAAAATTAAAAAATTTTTTAAATAAAACTAATAAAAATTCTATAAAACAAAAATTTTGATCAAAAAATTACAATATTCTAAGTATATATCTGATGCTAAGAACCCAATGAAGCTATGACATGCAAGGTACATTAAAACTGGATGACCCAACTGAGTATAACTTATACAAAATTGAATTATAATCTTTTTTTTAAGGAAATTTTCTAGGAAAAATTGAAAATTAAATTTTCAACTTCTAAGAATTTATGTGTATGGATAGTCCTTAAAGTATACTTTCAACTTCTTTTTTCATGCACAGCAGTTTCCTTTAAATTATTACCCAGCTCCTGTTTTAAAAAAACCAAAAAAAAAAAAAAAACAAATCTCCTTGTAAAATACAAAAAATAATGGGTAATAAAATTTCAATTCAATGTGTACAGGACATTATTATTGTATCCTTTTGAAATTATATAACATTTGTTATATATTATAAAATAAGTAGTTCGTATATTATATATATATGGGAACAAATTTAATTTTTCATATATTATATCGTCCTTTTTATTATATATATATACATTTATATATATACATTATTCCTTTATAATTCCTTATATAAAAGGAATAAATTGTTAAAGAAACAAGAAAAGTTTTTTTTTTTGAAACATAAGAATCTTGAAAATCAAATAAGAAATGAAGAAAATATATATATATATATATACATACGGTTGGCCTGTTTATTTACAAATTATTCACACGGAAATAATATTAAGAGACAAAAAAAAATGGAAAAAAAAAACTTAATTTGTAGACTTTATATATATATATAGTTTTTAACACTCTTTCATTTAAAAAAAATTAATTGAAATGAAAAATATGAAAATAAAAATAAAATAAAACTAGTAGTTAAGTATTATATTCGCTATTCAGTGACCTAATTGATTGTAACACTGGAAAATTCCTTTAAAATATATATATATACATATACAAAACTTATATAAATGATTCTTAAAAAGGAATAAAAACATTTTTTTTTATAATTTAACATATCAATTAACATTAATTATTATAAGGAACCTGCAGAGATGAGGGGGGTTTCTGAAGGTAACGGAATGGAGATTATAGAGATCCTAATATAGCCCTACTATTATAAGTCGTTTACAAGGTCTTAGAATTAAAACCTTTCTATAACACTATTTGGAATGTACTATTGTCACAATCAATAAGGTCCAGCATTCTTTAAAACTAGGACCTACTTATATAAATTAATAATTCAAAAAACATGTATGATTAAAAGTTTATTCTTTTATTTAATTCTCTCTGGAAAAGGGTTGTATTCCTTGAGTATCTTAGACCTTTTCAAAAATCATATTCTCTAGGATCTTCAATCTAGGATATTTTAGTCTTGATCTAACAGGCACTGCAACAAAGCATCCAATACAATATAGAGCACACGGTGTAGAGACATCATGGATATATAGCGAGAATAGTCCTTGAGTAGAATCCGCAAAGCCCTAGAAGACGTGGTCGGTCGAGTACCACTTGGCGCAGAGCCATAATTATGTAGCTAAACTTAATAGGTATAAAAATAGGTGCAAAAACAACTTCAACTAACAAAGTTCTCCTATGCTTCCTTGAGGTGTAATGACAAAAAAAAATCTAATATAAACGAAAATTCAAAATCATAATACCTATATATTTTACAAAAAAAAATTGTGTCTACAAATATAGTTTCATTTTATCTTTAGTGTCCTGTCACACAATGTTAAAAATAAAAAAAATTAAAAAAACAATTCAAAAATTCCATAAAGGAAGGAAGAAACCGAATATAAATAATCATAAAATCACCATTTTAATATTTTTTTTATGCTATTAATTTTTTTTTTTATTTTTTTATAATTTTTATACTAAAATAATAATGAAGACAAAAATAAACTTTAATATAAAACTTTAATATTTCCATTTCTGGTTTTGAAAGTTTAATATCGCATTGTGTATTTGTTTTTGAAATGTACTACTGTGCATACTGGTAGGTAGTGGATGCTGGGTAGTTTTTACATATTTATTTTCATTTTTAATTTAAAATCAGTAAATATTTAACTATTTTTGATGAATTTTATTGCAGTATTCATTCATGTATTTACATTGCGTATATATTGTATAGTTCTTTCTTATATATTATATGGTCTTTGTTTCATTTTCAGTTGATAAATGATGATAAACGCAGAGGTAGAAAATTTTATTTCTTTTTCTCACATTCGATACCCAATTTTGGACAATGTTTTTATTTCATTTTCATATGACAATACAGTAGACCATCGGTATACTGAACTTAAATTTGTTTGATTAATTTCCAATGTATAACAGATACAACTTAGAAGTAGACTATGCAACCAATGATAAGTTCTTCATTCAGAATTTGTTTTATATTTAGGAAGTTTATTTTGTAAAAATCTAATTAACAATTTTTGTATCATTAGAGTTTATTGAAATCTCATAATAGACCTTAGGTCTTTGAGGAAACACAACACATTAGTCATATATTTTGGGGTAAATTATATAGCTCTCATCCAGTTTAAGTGTTTTTAGTCAAAATATCCTTGTTGAATTGAGAATTAATAAAATCAAATAATTCTTAGTTGAATTCATTTATTTGAAAAAGCTGGTAACACTCATAATGATCTTTATTACATTCAAATAGGCCCAATTAAATAAGTACAAAAAAGAAGTCATATATCCTGAAAAAAACGTATGGACATCCCCTATCTAGTTGAGATCCTTTTGATTAAATTGCCCAAGTTGAATTGAATTTTAACTAAATCCACTATTTCTTAGTTGAATTAATTTATTTGAAAATACAGGCAACACTCCTATTAAACTAAGACAGTAGAACTATGAAGTTAAATATCCTGAAAAAAAACATATAGACATCTCCTATCTAGTTGAGATCCTTTTGATTAAATTGTCCAAGTTAAATTGAGTTTTGAAATTGAATAAAATTTAAATTGCGTTAAATTGAAAAAGATGGTAACGCTTATAATGAACTTGGCACTAGGAAGGTCCTTAAATATTCAATCTAAATATAAAATTTAAACTACTATATTCAATTCTTTAAAGAATCCTTCTTTGGTAATACTAAGTGAAATTCGATTGTTTATATAAATTCTTTATATATATATATAATATATTGAAAATAATGCTGATCTTTTCTGAAAACAATAATAGGAAGTGTATATATTTTTTTTATTTTTGTTATTTTTTTTTTTTTTTGTTTTACAGGAAAACAAAAAGAGAACAGGAGAATAAACAAATAAATAAAATGAAAAAATATAACACAAAAGCAATTTCCTTTGTCCTTTAATGTACATATATATATATATATCTATATATATATAAATATAAATAAAACAAACAAAACCTACAAAAACAACCAAAAAATGTTAGGAAAAAGGAAAGAGAATTAAAACAAAAATACAAAAAAAAAACAAATTTTCCATTCTCTCATTCATTTTCTCTCTATTTTGATTTTCTTCAAAGTTTTTCAAAAATTTTTTGCGTATTTTTGAAAAATTATCATATTTTCATTTTTTGCCGCATATTCTTCGGTATTCAGTACATGGAAAAAAATTTCCCAAAATAAAACTTTCACTTTATAATATGTACCTATACACAAAAATACATACACACATACGTATTCAAATAAAACACAATAAAATACAATTAAATTTGTTCAAAATAAATATAAACCTATATTGAATAATATACACACACACAAAAATTCGAACGTGTATTTAAAAAAAAAAAAAAAAACAAAGAACACAATATAAGATTCATTATAGGTTTTATATTTGTTTCACAATATCTTTTCTATATACCATATGACATATGACCTATTTTCTTTCTCTTTCTATTACATTTATAATTTCACATATAAATATATAAATAAATACATTTATGGGTTTTTTTTTGTTTTAAAATGTTTTATATAAAAATTGTATATTTATATTCAGTTTCCTATTTTTTATTTTTTTTTATTTTTAATAATATCCTTTTTTTCTACACGCACATGATATTTTGTATCCTTTTTATCCTCAAGTTATTTTATATTCACATGCATTTCTCATATTATTCTTTTTTTATTTTATTTTATTTTATTATACACGTGTGTGATTTTTACATATTTGTGTATACATATACATAAAATGAAATGTACCTATTCAAATTTGATAAAATAATATACATATTTACATACTTACATATTTACATACTCACATACTTAAAATTTAAATACTAAAAATCAAAAGAAAAATCAAAAGAAAAAAACAAATAACAGAAAAAAAAAAGCTTTTATCCTGTAAACATTATGTTTTGTATGCATTCAGTTTAGCTTTTAATAAAATATTCAAAATATACACATATACGTATATTAACATACATACATACACTTGTATAATACAGATTTTGTGGCAAAAAAGATATTTTTTCCTGGAAATCTTTTTAATACAACAAACAAATATAATATTTAGTTTTTTTTTTTTGCATATTTACATGCAAAACATATATCTACACACATATATACATATTCTTTTATATTTAAGTGTTTATAGTAGAAAAAATTTATAAAAAAAAAAAAAAATGTTACGTGAACACGTACTGAAAATGACTTTAGGCGAGGTTATCTGTATAATGATTGATTGTTTATATGTTTTTTTTTTTTTTTATATTCAAATGTTTTCTTTCCTTTCCTTTATAAAATCACACATGCACATATATAATATGTATATATTTAATATAATATGGTTTTCTTCCTTCAAGGATATTACAGATTTAATACTTCATTTATAACAAAAGAATAAAGTTTTTTATTTAAGAAAATTTTTTTTTAATTACATATTGAAAAGAAAATACTGTATTTTTTTAAATAATAATTTTAATGAGTTTTTTTTATACTTTTGTTTCATATTTATAATAAAATTTTTTTTTTTAATTTGATTTTTTTTTTTAACTTCTTCCAAAGTTATCTGATACATATTTTTAATTTAATTCGATATCTGATTTGAGTCATTGAGTTTTAAAATGAGTTTTAATGCCATTGTAATTAAAATTGAATGCGGGAATGTTAATATGTATTAAATTTTATAATATAGGAAGCTTTTTTCGGAAAATTTTAAATATACAATTTTAAAATTATAATTTTTAATTGATTTGTTAATATGAATTTACAAATTGTAATTCTTTAATATTATGAATATCTTTCAAAAGTAAGGACTAAGGAGTAATTAATTTATAATTGTAAGAACTAAGGAGTAATTAATTTACAATTGTAATTCCATAATATTATGTATGTCTTTCAAAAGTAAGTACTTAGGAGTAATTAATTCAATCGCAAAAAGCTTTTCGAGTAATTCTATGTATCCGGTAATCATTGTAATCACTAAGGAAGATAGTTATAGGTTGGAATGTTTAAATTAAGCCAAGCCAATACATATTCATTGTAGAATTGTAAATTAAATTTCAAAGATAGATTGAAAGTTACAAATGTAGACGTTTAGTTTTCCCGTTTTTGAGATTGATGAAACAGAAACTTTTAATTTGTACTTGAAATTCTTTAATTTTTGTAATTGTGGTATTTTCAAATATAGTTGTATAAATATTTATAAATTTGTAAAAAATTTCATACGATTTGTAAAATTATAAATTGTTTGAAATAAATTGATTAATGAAACACCCTGTAAAAATTATTTTATCCAGAAATATATAATTTCAATAGTAATTATTATATTTTTTTATTTAAAATAAATAATATATATAGAATAAAATTGATATTATATTAAATGTCACAGTTTTTAAATTATCGAAATTTATTCAATTTTATCTAAATACAGAATTAAAGTAAATATTTTATTATTCAGTAAAATTTAAAAACAAATTAACTTCTAAATTTAATAAGTACAAAAGAAACAAATATAAAGATGACAGCTATCAATTACAAATAATAAATGTCAGTTGATTTATTATCAATATTTAAATGACATTCATACAAGCAACATTTAATGACATAAAGTATAATCTATATAATTTATTTTAATTTTTTTTTATCAACCGCTTATATGAAATATAATAAGCGGTAGGTATTATTTTCGCACAAAAAATTGGATCTTGAGATTGTTGCATATATATGCATAACTGCGATGTGCACACACCCATAGAACATGTTGTTTTAATGATGTTCGTCTGTGTGTACGTATGTACGTCTGTGTGTCTGTGCACACGTGTACAGCCTTAATGGCTAAGCGGAATATTTTCAAACTTTATATAAATAGATTTTGATGTTAATAACCTTGAATTGATAAGCTTTTGGAGAAAATCGGGTAACCCCAAGAAGCACTTCTCAAGAGTAATTTTTACGTTTCTTACAAATATTTCAAATATTATTTATATAAATAATTCAAAATGTAAGAGCGGTTGGTTCTGTGGTGAACACAGCATATTTTTTTTGACATATTTGAAATAAAATATCATAAATAAAATGAATAATTTATTAAATAATAATACTTAATATTTAATAATGAATTAAAATATTAAAATTATTATTAAAATAAAATGTATTAAATAACAAAGCTAAAGAATTTATTAAAAAGAAGATTATTTGTTTTTTTTGTGTGTGTTTTTGTATAAATTAAATTATTTTACGCACTAATTACTATTTTAAAGGAATCGTATGACACTTAACGGGATATATTAAATATATGTAATATGTATATATATATGTATCTCCTTAAATTCTCCTTAAATTCTTTTATTTCTTTTTTTTTATTTCTTTTAATCTTTTTATATCATATTATATTTACATATGTTTGTACTTAAATATTTAACAAATCTGTAAATTTTTTTTTAATATATATATGCATATATATATGTTCATATATATTTCACTTTCTTTCACTTATGGAATTATTTTCACACTTGAAGCTTAACACTTTTTTTTCGCAACAGCCTTGAGTACACATAAAAAAAATCATAAAACTAGAAACAAACAGTAGGATTAAATATATTATTTGATATTATATATATATATATATATATATTTTATATATACATATGTTTTCTTTACTTTATATAAAATCACTACCGTTATTTAAGAAAATAATGACATATTCTATATATATATATAAAACAGTAAAAAAATCTTCTTTTTATAATTTTTTTTAGCCTTATTAAAAATTTAAAGGTATTAAGAGCTAAATGAGAGAATGATTTTCATTTTATATATATGTACACATGTATCTTTTAATATTTAAAGTAACGGTAAAAAATAAAAAAAAAAAACAGTTTTAAAGATAAAAAGAATCTGTTATTGTAAGGATGATAAGGCATAAAATAAAGTTTTTATCATTGGAAAAATGTATATGCGATACGTAACGTATGTATTATACAGGGTGTTTCCGACTCGATGGTCTTCCTTGAAATGGGTGATCGGGCATTTCGAGACGAATAAAAACTTGCATTGAAGGGGAGTTGGGTCTATTTTCACTCCTTTAGAAGTTATGAAGCTTTAACTGTTTTTTAACCATAATTTAGTTATATTTCGATAAAATTGGAACCAAATAAGATAGGAAAAAACCAGGTATGCTGTACATTACTGTAGAGTGTCCATGTCTGAAGTTATAAGGGCTTAAAGCCATATATAACCTATCTTATTTGGTTCCAATTTGATCGATATAAAACTAAAAAAAAACACACTTAAGGCCTCATAACTTTTAAAGGAGTGAAAATAGACCTCCGCCTCCCCCGCTCCTCCATCAATACAATTTTTTGTTCATCTCGACATGCCCAATCACCCATATCAAGGAAGACCATCGAGTCGGAAACATCCTGTATATGTATTAAATAAAAGTAAAAAAAAATTAGAAAGTACATACATATATATGTACATTTTTATCTCATAAAATTAAACTTGTTGTTGTTGTTGTTTTTTATTTCTTTTTTTTTTTATTTTTGAATTAATCTGATATCTTGATTACTTTTTTTACTTGAAAATCCTTATGTATAAAAAAAGAATCAAATCATTAAAATACTGGTATATGAGATTTAATGATAGTTAGATTGTGGTGACATATGGCTAAAAGTAATCAGATGATATTTTATAAAAAAAAACTCCTAAAATTATGCTTTCAATAGGTTCATGTTTTTTTGTTATTCTGAAGTAAAATCATTCCGATATAAATCAAAATTTAATGAATACTATTAAATCATTAAGTATCGATTCTTATTAGATTAAAACCGATTAAAGTAAATAAGGTATATGTACATAGATATATATATATATATATTTACATGTGTGTTTAAGTATCTACCTATAGATAAAAGATGTTGATGGGTTATATATTAAGGATAACAGATATCTTTTAACATATATTAGAATTGGTTATAGGTCCTTTCTAATAAATATTAAATTCAGACATTTTTTTTTTGTTTTTTTTTTTTTTTTTTTACTTTTTCTTTTTATTTTAATAAGTTTTATTACATATTCATGTATAATGATACTTATGTTTATTTATATATATATCGTATATATATATATAAATTCGGTACCAGGATATTAACATGGATAATAGGAAATTCAACCTTCTTATCCATATGATAATAGGCGATCTAGATAGTCGATTGTATATGACCTATTTATTTATTTTGTTTTTTATTTTTTTGTATTTTTTTTTTGCGGCAAACATTTTTTTTTTTTTTTTTTGTAAATGATTTGTTATTTTATTCTTTTGGTTCCTTGTACTGTAGTTGTGTGTGTGTGTACATTTTTTTTTTTGTGCATAATGAATGTTAAAAAACAAGAATTGAAATAAGGATGGAATGAGAAAATTAAATAATGAATAAGAGGAAGGGTATCAAATACTAGCATATAATACATGTATGTAACAAAACAGGATTTATGACAAGGCAAATAAAGAAATCCTTTTTTTTTTTTTTGAGAGGTTGTATAAAAGTTTAACCCAAAAGCCTTTAGGTTTCCAATTTTTTGGTTGTTTTTTTTTGCCTAATAATTTGTATGGGAATATTTTCTAATTTTTTTTTTTAAAGATTAAATTTGTCTAACTATTAGATAAACATTTTTTTGATGCATCATTTTCTTTTTTTTTTTTTTGTGGCTATGTTTTTCTGTTGTGTTTTTTTTTTTTTTTATTTTTTGAATGGTTTGTATCTTGTAGGTTGATTTTGTAGTTCTATTTTTGATTAAATTTAAATTTATGGAATAAATTATTTGATCGTTTTTATATATATGTGTATAGATACAAATGTATATAGGAGTATGTTGTAGGAAATTAAAAACACTTATGTAGATTGAATTTCAATCAAAATTCATTGCTTTTTCATCGCTATCATATTTCATTCACTATACATTATATAAATAATATATTCATATATATATATATAGATAGAAACAAAAATCTCTAGATATTTTTATACATATATAAATTATAATCAAAATAATGAAATATCGAATTTAGTTATTTCAATTAATACATATAGATATTTATATTTTTAAAATAAATTGAATGAATAATTTTTATATTTATTTCAAAAAAAAAAAATTTATATTGATATTTTATTAAAGTTTTATAGATATTTATTCAATTTTATTCAATAAATATTTTCATTTAAAGATTTAATTTTTTGAATAAAAACCAAGATTGCTACTTTAATTTCAAAGAACTTTAACAAATTGATTACTTTTACAATTTAAAATTTTATTTAAATGCAATATTTTCTCCTTAACTTTAAAATTGTTTATTAAACTTTATTTTACGATATCGTTCAGCTTTATCTCTAACAAAATGTATTAAATTAAGATTACCTTAGAGAACTCAGTAATCCTTTAAATGTAATTTTAGTAATATCTAAAATATTTTTACTTAATTTTTTATTAAAATACGAAATCAGTACTATCGCTGCTATCATAGTATTCAAAAGACTTGCAAAATTTTGATCATACAATTACATTTAAATAACGGTTACTTTATATTTGTAATCAATATTTTAATTCCCTTACAGAACTAAGTAATCGTTTTATTATAGTTCTATTTCAGAATATTTTTGCTTTATTTATTATATAAATAAAAAAAACATTACTTTAGTTGCATTTAAAGTATTCTTTAAATTAATAAACATAATAAAAATCAAAAAACTTGTAAAATTTTTATAATACAATTACATTTTAAAAACGGTTACTTTATAATAATAATTAAAAGTTTCGATTACAATTACTATAATAATTAAACCCAATATTTTGTTAATCAGTTTATTAGATAATTACTTATCATATATATAAATAGTTAAATTAGATTACTTAAAAATACCCTTAAAGTAACTGAGATTAATTTTCGATTACTTTTAGTTACTTTAAAATAATTTATCAAATAATTACGAAAGTATTGTAATTTTATTGTCTTTTATAACTTTTTCAAGTATTTAAAAATAATCAAATAAATCTTTTAGAGTACTTTTAGATTATTTTTAAGTATTAAGTATATACATAATATAAAATATAAACTATTAAGTTCAGAACTATTAAGTATTAAGTTATGAACTATTTAAGTACAAATTGCTTTTCGATTACCTTTGAATTCTAGAAAATAATTTCAAATAATTACAAAAGTATTGTATCTAATTTTTTTTTTGAATTGTTTTCTAGTACTCAAAAATAACCAAAGAAATAATCTGTATTTGACTTTAAGATTATTAATACTTAAAGTAATACTTAATATTTAAAGTATTACAAAAGAGTATAACAAATTAATATTAAATTAAAAATAATTACAATTACAAAGTAATCATAATAAAAAGTAGTCTGATCAAAAGTAATAATTAAATATGATTTTTATTAAGTTCTTAGCTTATCTTATTTATAAGTAAATTATGTAGTTATATATATATATATATTTTCTAAAATATTTTCTAATTAAATTTTGAAATTTAATACTATTATTTAGAAAATATTTTAGAAAATAAAATAGATTTATTAATAATAATAAAATTTTTTCATTCAAATTATTTAACAAAAAAATAATAATTAATTTAAAAAAAAAAATAGAATCATTATTAAAACTCATTAAATTTTCTTTTTTTTATTTATTTTTAGATTTCATGTTTTCATGTAAGTAACAAATCATTTTAATAATTATTTTTATTATTTTATTAAATCATTTTCTTTTTAAAAAAAAAACAAAAATCATTAAAATTTGGCATATGGCTTTTAAATATGTTCATCATCAATGTATTAGAATTAAAGAATTTCCTTATATACTTTGTTTGGCGTGTAATCATGACGGAAAACTTGTATTGGTCCTTAAACTACCAAAGAATTACAGATCTCTTGAAAAACTTTTCAATATTGAATTTTAAAAAAATACAAAAATATTTAATAATTAAAGGGAATAACGATTGCTTCTTTAAAACATATCTCTATATAATATATAAAATATAAGTTAAAATATTATTCAACTTTTTAATTAATTTGTATTTATTCATCAGCTGTTAATTTTAATTCTACAAAAAATTTTATAATTTTTTATCCCAATAATGTAATTTATCTAAAATTAGAAAAAATAAAGGGATTTCTTATTATTATTATTATGATACCTTAAGCCAATTAAAATATTCAAACCACTACCTCATACCATACCATTAGGAACTTTGAAAATGAATATTAATTTAAATGAATATTTTACTTAATGTATTTTCACTATAGGTACCTACTATGAAGAATCATGCTGTCATTCTGTGAAATGAAAATTTTTTTTTACACCTTTAATTAATAATTATATTTTTACGACAAACGTTTCCTCCATTTTACTTTTTTGAATCAATTTTGCTGCTGTATCCCTCTTGTATACATCTTGTTTTATTGTATACCTTAAGTAGATTACAGTATTTTATGTAGGGAATCCCTACTCTCTAGTGAATCAAATTAGCCAAACCATCTCTCTTATACCTTTTTCAAAAAACCTTAAGTAGAGTAATTCAAATTTCAGATTCATTTTCTTTTTAACTGTTAAAAAAAAAACCATTTTTTTTTTTTTTTTAATTTACCAATACAATACAATCACGATTTTTCCAAACCAATTGTATAATTTATCAACACCCTATGATCAATTTCAATTTCCTTTTAGTTTTTTTTTTTTTTTTCTTTGAAATATACAAAAAGAAAAACACGTGTTTTATGGACGCAACAGCAGCAGGACATTAAAAAAGGAAGAAGGCAGAAATCATGTAATGAATGAAAAATTAATAATCAAAATAATTCCCTATACCTATTTTTTTGCTTTTCTTTGATAAAAAAACTTTTTCTATTTAAAATAAAAAAAAAACAAAACAACAATGAAATGAGAAGAGAAATGAAAATAAAAGAAAAAAAAACAATTTAATTTATTTTTAGTATAACAAAGGAAAAGTGAAATTAGATATGAAGAAGATGGTAAATAAAAGAAAAATAATTTTCTATTTTCATTTTTTACCGGAAAATCACTAAAGAAACAATTCTTATGCTGTGCATAAAAACTATACACTGTTATATAATAAACATAATATTATATGTTTTTTAAGTAGATTCCTTTTATATCCTTATAAATGTCCTTGTTCATATGAGTTTTTGTATATGTATAATTTGAATGCATACAATAAGGAATTAAATATATGTTATTTCACTAATAAGTTTAATGTTAAAAATAAGTTTAATGTTTAATATATATTTTTTTATTTTTTATAAATATATATTTAATACCTCCACATTAATATTTTCATATATTTAATACCTCCATATTAATATTTCAATAGTCTAAAAGTATTTTTAAAAAATATTTTAAAATTCAGAAATCTTCAAGTAATTATAAGATTTACAAACAATTATACCCTTTAATTATTGCTTATAAAAATTTTAACCTAAAAGTATGCAATTTGATACACTCTAGTATAGCAGATCTTCACTATTGTAACATTGTAAAACAAAAGCGTTGTAAGTCACAAAACTTTTTCTAATTCCAAATTGAGAAAAAAACTTTGTTGAAAAATATTATATCTACAAATATATATAATATATATAATATAATTGCAACTTTTCTCACAAATTTTCATTATACATCACCGTTACCAAACTTCACTTCTACCTTTTCCTCCATCTTCCATTCACCATTAACAAAACCCACTTCTTAAAAATTGCATTTAATATAAAATAACTGTAAATTTATTCAAACCATTAAAACACTATTTCCACTTTTTTGGACTCAACTGTAGGCAAAATAAAAAAACAAACTGAAGTGTAAATGTTTGGTTATACGCATAAATAACTAAAACTTAAAATTTTCTTCATATTTACAATATATTTACAAATATAACGGTATTTTTTTATATTCTCAACCGTAACAGTATTAAAAATAACGGTTTAACATTAAAGGATATATTTTATTTCCCGATTTTCTTTATTTCTTATTTTTTTTTTTTACCTTCCTCACTGCGTTTTGCTCCAAATTTTTTTTTTGTTTTCTTTCAATTGAAAGCTTTTCTTAAAAACGTTTTTTTATTTCTTTATTCTTTGTGCGAAAATTTTTTTTTTTTATTGTAATTTTTCACAAAAAAAAAAAACAAAGGAGAGCAACAAAAATAAAAAAAAACAGTTTTATTCGGGAGAGTATCATTTTTCATTGCTTTCAATAAATGTATTTTTTTTTTATTTTTCGTCCTTATTTTGATTTTTTTCTTATTCGGCTTTTTTGGGTTTAAATCAAACAACAACGAAGGCAAAAACTAAATTTTATTATTTGTATTTTATTTGGAAAAAATGTTTTTAAAAATAACAAAAAGAGAAATGTAAAATAAGGACAAAAAAAACGCAAGGAATACGGTAAAAATTATAAAGGATCTCTCACATGACTTTGCGAAAATTGTATTTAAATTATCAGACATATTCGTAAATCATAAGTTTAGATTCATTAGATTTAAAACAGCTAAAGCTTTTTCTATATATCTCTGCGGTTTTCATTCTCGTTCTTCAGCCCTAAGGATTCTATTCCCTAATATAATCATTTAGATTCCTTACTTTGTATCGAGTCTAATTTTTTATAATAATTTTGCGAATTTTCACATCCTCCATTTCTTTAGTTATAATTCACAGATACACAATTATAAAATATTTATTATTACAATTCAAGAACTGTCTCAGATAACTGTTGTATTAAAATCTTTTTCTAGTATTAAGAGTATTAAATTTCCAATGCCTTCCTTCAGATTCTCGAATTTATTGTACAGATCGACTAAATATAGACTTACAGTTGAAATAAATATGTATTTTTATTCCAGAGGATTCTGAGCTTCACAAGAGTCAATTTTTAAATTAATTCCAAAAAATCTTATTTCAAAACTGTTAACCCAAAAAGTTTCTAGGACAAAAGGCACTTAGAGCTCAAAATTTTGCTGAACATCTAATATTGAAGACATATAAAGAATTGTGTAAAACAATTTTAAAATCCAGGATTTTTAAAAAAACCAAGCATGACTATAAAAAAGAATTCGATCCTTACTCAAGCATATAAAAATTTTAAGAATATTAGAAACTATATAGGTTACAATTTTTAGTTTTACAAGACTATTGGGGATTGGGATTCCCTATATTCAAAATATACTTATGTATACTTTCAACCTAATGTAAAATATACATATGTATACTTTCAACTTTATGTAATAATTTGCATTATACAAAACTTAGTGACAATTTGTATTATTCAAATATTTGGTTTTTGTATTCCCTTTTCTTCACTTTTTCGCACAGATGTTTGTAACTGTAAAATGAAAATATTACAAAAATACTGTTACTTTTGTAGTTTTTGATTTTTCATTTTTGTTTCAAAGTTTGTAAAGATACAAAAAAAAAAAAAAAAATTTCTTTCTCAATACATACAAGATACAGGAAATAAGTGTACGTATAAAATATGGGAATACAAATAAGGTGTTCTGGAAAACGATTCCCAAAATCTCAATACAAATATATAAATAGGTTTAATACAATACATATTGTTTCTTTTATATCAAAGTAAATATATATATGTATATATATATATATATATATATATATATAAATATATTTGCTTTGATAATATATATATATACATATATACATTCCAAAAATATTTAAAGTATCAAAAACTATCAAGGACATTTTATTTTGTATTTATAGATTCTTTTTTTTTTTAAAAACAGAGATAGTAACTATAGATACAAAATACTTATATAGTAAAATATTAAAAAATAAATAAAAGTTCAATTTTTTGGAAAAATGTATTATATTTTACTATAGGAACCGCATTTTAGTTATATTTCTGTTTGTAATATCTTTTAATATAAATTTTCGTACTGTTGAAAATTGAGTTTTAACTTTGGAAAATTTAAGATTTCATAAAATATATATTTATATCTTTTGTTAAGTTTTTTTTTCAACTTCCTTGTTAAATTCTACAATTTTATAAACGATTATTTTTTTAAACATTATTTTTTAAATTTTTTTTTAAAAAAATCGTTCTTTAACATTTTACCTTGTTTAGTCATTCATTGTTGTTCGAATACTTTATTCCAAATGAAAATACCTTTTCTAAAAACATTCTGAATGGTAAAAAGGACATAGTGTTCAATTCTTTTAAAGGACATAAAAATGACGAAATAATAAGAAAAAATGAAAAAAATAAAGGAACAAAAAACTTATTATTAAGTTTCACTCGAGTATCTTTGTATCTTCATCTGTAGATGTTTAACGGTAAATGTACATAATTACTATGCTTTTTCAGAAATTGATAAATTAAACGTGGGTATTTAAGTTCTTAAACAACTTCTGAATTAGTAAAATATATTTTATTGATTTATAGTTCAGTTGAAAGGCTAATAATATCATCGATTAAAGTTTAAGTTGACTAATTAAAGTCTCAAAAAACATATGAAAACTTTAAATGAAATTGATAAGTAAATTATCTTGGATAGTATAAATAAAGATTATTAAGTTGGAGTTGATTATAAAGTTGGAAATTCAAGGTATCTCATTATCTTGAATCTCTTCAGAAGACATATTGGGATTTAAAGAATAATTTAAAGCAAGCTCTGCTGCGGATTCAAACCAACTCACTTTCAACCGCCTAAGAATAAAATGCCTAATTAGATTCTTAGAATATCACATTTGGTTCAAATCAAATTACTAAATCAAATGACTGATTAAAGTCTTAACCAACATATGAAACTTTAAATAACACTGATAAGTAAATTCTCTTGGATAGTATTAATAAAGACTATAATGTTGGAAATACCAGGTATCTCTAGACTGCTTGAATCCATCTTGAATCTGTTCAGAAAACATCTTGGGATTTAAAAAATCTTTCAAAGATTTTCACTTTCAACCGCTCAAGAATAAAATGCCTAATTAGATTCTTAGAACATTGCATGTAGATCCTTGTCCAAATCACTCTACGAGTATATTGAATCTTATTAAGCCCTTCAAACTTATCTTTTGCATAATTTTGCACTCCTGGATGGAGTCTTTTTATCGGCATTATAGTTTGATTTACTTTAAAGTTCTTTATAATTATTCTGCATTACATCAAATAATTGTCTTCAACTTATTCCGCTTCCGTTTCCATTAGGAGTTTTTCTAATACTACTTAAATAAATTAAATTATTTTAGGTACACGCAATTATTAAATTAAATTGTGTACTTGACAATGTAACTTTATCTTTATACCGGATATAAAAAAAAAATATTAAATTTCATTGAAAATTTTTAAAGTACTCAACTTTAAGTTGATTATTTTAAAGTGATGAAAATAAGTTTTAATATTATAAAATTCAATTATCCGGAATTATTTTTTAAAAAAAATAAATAGAAGTGGTAGTGGACAAATGATAAATGTAAAGAAGAAAAGTCCCCATCTTACAATTACTCCTGTACAGTGTATATAGTGTCATATTTATATAAAAGACTGTTCTGCTTTTTTTTGGAAAACCTTTTGAATGTTAATAATTTTCAATTATATTAGTCAGAGTGCTTTGATTTTATTTGTATATTTTGATGTTTAATATTTTTAAAAGTCATAAAACCGTTAAAAAAAAGGTGGAGGTCCTTTTTTTTTTTTTGAGAAAACAGAAGAAGGACAAAAAATAAATGTGAAACCATAAAGAAAATATAATAAGTACAAAAAGTCAAATATTTCATGGATGGGCTATACATTATATTCTTTTGAAATTGTAAACATTAAAAATTCGCTTTTATTTAATTTTTGTTCTGTTAAATTACATATAAATATATATGCATATATATATATATATAAATTATATTATATAATATTGTAGTAGTAGTAAAAATAATAATAATAATAATATAATAATTTTATAATTGACCAAATCTTCTTTTATATTAAATCTTCCTTTTTATAAAAAAAATTAATATGATATTTTTATGACGTATTCTCTTCATTATTTAATTCAGTTTATAAATTAAAAAAAAAAATTTAAATTAACATTTTTTATGAATTAAATTTAATTATAATAGGTGGTAGTGAAAGTCTTTATCTTCCTTTTGTTAATTAATATCGTAGAAATTGTGTAAAAATTTAATTTTTAAAACGATGAAGGAAGAATTAAATCAATTATCGCCTAAAATTATGCAAAATATGTTTTAATTTTATTTTAACTTTTTTGTAATGATTTATTTTAAATGAATAATTAAATTTAGTATATATTTTGAAAAATAGTGAAATTTAATATAAAAATGATAATAAAAGTTTAATTTAAATAAAAATTGTTTTATAATGGTCTATAAAAGGATATTCAAAAGATTAAATGGATATGGAATTATCATACAAACAATATCTTAGAAGAGAGGTTCTTATATATTCTTTTAAGTTTACTTTTAATTTAAATTTTCTCCCTTAAAATTATCGGGTTTATATTCTATTATTTTACATTAAACTCATCTAGACCATCATGTCTGTGGTTTTTAATATAACCATTCTGATTGGCAAAAAATGAAATTGTAAGATCTGTAAGCAGATTCCTTTTATGTGTTCCATTTTTGAATATTCTAAGGCTCTCTTATAATGATTTCTAAACATTAAATATTCTGGAGCTATAAACCACTATAAACCAGTAAGAGCTTTTTTAATGTACACTATTTTCTGGAGCTTTTAAGGCTCTATCATAATCAATTCAGATTAGTTTTATCATAAAATTATAAATTATTTATCATAAAATTATAAATTATAAAATAATTTTTTTTTTTTTTTCCAAAGCGAGGAAAAACCTACAAATGGCACTTGCAATCCTTATCCCCCAGGTAGTGTAAGATTTTTAAACACTAAAACAGTAAAATGGCTGAAAAGTAGCGATAAGACATACATACAAGGGTTGAATGGGCAACCCAAGAGATATAAGTTGACTTCCTTCTTGAATTTTTTTTCTAGGTCATATGAATTGAGAAACACATATGTGGGTAATGTGTTCCACAATTTGGAGGTGCGATTTAAAAAGAGTTTCTAAATTTAAGAGCTCTTGTTCTAAAAAGCTTTACTGTATATGAATGAGATTCAGCTGATAACCGTGTGTTAAATTCATTTTTAATTTCATACGAACTATTACCTAGTAGATATTTTAAAATAGACAAGCAGCTTCTACATTCCGGCGGTGACTTAAAGACGTTAAGTTTTTTGTGACGTTAGTATCATTGATAATACGAACAGCTCCCTTTTGTATCTTATCCAGATATTGAAGGGCGGTGCTGGGTGCTCCAGCAAATATGTGAGAATTATACTTCTTAGCTTCTTTAGACAAATTATTTGCACTTGGGCTTACAATATCCATCGATAAAAACTCTACACTTGTTTTCAAACTTTCGTAGTTTTTCCATTAGTAATGGTTTCATAAAGTTGTCCTATAACTGTTTATAATATTTTATTAGAATGTGTTTTATATTATACGTTTTATACTAAGAGATTTAAACATTGAAGATAAGATAAGATTTTAAATAGTCAATAAAATTTCTTAGAGGAAATCATTAATGATTCAGAAAGTAGTTTATTATACCTAAAATCTAATTTGATTTAATTTAATTATATATACTTTTAATTGTAAAATATAATTAATTAAATCAATTAAAATTTAAATTAAAACCAATTAAAAATTAAACTATTATTAAAATTTAAAACAAATACTTAATTATATTAAACATATTTCCATTTTTAACTTACAAAAAAAAAGATACAATCACATTATTATACACTAGTTAAAAAACTTAATACCTATCACTATCCAATTATATTAATATTTAATTAACTAATTAATTATAATCGAATTTGTGATGGTTCATTATTTTTGCCTTGAAACAATTTTGAAAAAAAAATTATAATAAAATTTCATTAACATATTGATTAAATCAGTCAAAGTTATTTTTTTTTTTTCATTAGTAACTAATTAAAATAAAAAGAAGACGAATTCTTACATAATCTATCTAAAATACAAAAAAATTGTTAACCTTTTTTTTATCAAAAAAAATTCAAAGTAACATCAATTTTTTATTTAAAATAACTTTACATATTTATATACCAGCCTTTTAACTAACATTTTATTGTAATTTATTCAATAAAACCCAATTTTTTTTAGGTAGTAAAAGTAGTTAAAAATAGAAGAAAAAAAAAACACATTTAATAAACTATTCAAACCTTTTCATTATACACAATATATATATATATATATATATATATATGTAATCTATTCAATTATATTTTGAATCTAATACTGTGTTTATATATATATATATAGGTTTTATATTTATGAATAATTTGATATGATATATATTAAAAAAAAAACATATGGGTACATGGTCATATACCTATCATCATTATGCACCTTTTTCAATTAATTTTTTTTACGATTAAGAAAAAGGTGAAGTATATAAAGTATATATATATATACGAAGTATATATATATATATACCTGTTTTCTGCTCAACTTATTCGTATTTCTAAATAGTAAATTTTAATTGATATATGAAATTTGATAAATTTGAAATTGAAATAACCCTGTTATAATATTAAATTATACTTTCGAAAAATATCTTAAGATAAATTGTAGGGTAATTATCCCAAGACTATTGCATTTTATTTGATTAATGTTCATGTATTTCATTTGGCTCTCTTTTTCATTTTACTGAATTTAATTTCATTGAATATCATATATATACCATACCATTTACCATACCATATACCATAAATGTTTTGCGAAAATTAAATACCTCGACTTTTAATTCAATTCTAAAATTTCTCGTAATTCAGAATCTCGTATCAATTTTAACAGAGTGTTTCTTAGTTAAGTTCACTGTATATATTTTTGAGTGGGTACTTATGAGTCGATATTTTTTTGTATACGAGCTGCAATATAGGGCTCTACTAGTTTTCAAGATTTGGGGACAAGCATATATAATATTTTATAAATAATCTGGCCATATGAGATACACTAAAATTATATACAGTCATTTATGAAATACAGCGAAATTAAATATATGAGTATTAAAATGACAATACAAATAACCTTCAAAAAATATAATTTCAGTTCAGGCAAGTTAAATTCAGACATTAAATGACACGGTTCTTAAATTGCACAAAATGTTATTACAATTTGAAAAAAAAAAGCCAAAAACCCCTTCGGGAATTTAAAGAAACTAGGAGTAAACCAAAAGTCCCCAATAAAAATGAGAAATTACTCCCAATTATATTTTTAAACACGTGGATAGGTTTTGAACTGCTTTTTAAAAAGAATTGAAGTCGAAATTTAATTTTACATATTTTGAAAAATATTCTGACAGTTTGTTTTGAACTTTTTATTTTAAGTCTCACATCAAAATAAATGTATAAGTTAAATAATAGATTAAAAACAAGAAGTATTTATATATTTGTCAATGCGGAATTCTATAAATGACATCATTTAAAGTTTGTATAACACAATGAAAGTTGTTCATTTTTCCGAAGTATTTAAATGAATTTGGGGGAACTTATTTTAGAGTTCGGGATAAGTTATTATTGCTCAATTATTTCACTCAGCGCTCAGCGGAGTTATTATCTCCCGCGAAATATTTGTCTTGGAACTTTTTAACTTCGGAACTTTTATCATATCACCAATTTAATTAATTTTTATAAACTGATTACAATACTTTCTTCCAGTACACAGAACATAATAAAAACAATGTTCCATTAATTAAACCCATTTATTATCAAAAAACTATATCTACAGATTTTATTTAACTTCGTTTTTGAAGAGTGTTTGATTTTAAAATGTCAGCGAATTTCAAAATTTATTATACATACAAATTGTGCTGAAAGATGTTTCCATCACTCATTAGTTTTTTTTGTCCACTTTATTTAAAAAGTTTTTTATTTAACAAATTTTTATTTTATAAAATAAAATAAAATAAAAAAAATAGTATAGAAATTTTGTAATTCTGTCGTTTTTTTTTTCGCCCAAAATTTTTCGAATAAAAGAAAAGTTTTGTGAACGATTTGTGAAACTTTCAATTTCATTTGAACACAACTTTTTAATGTAAATTAATATTAGTATCCATCAGTTTAAACTTTTCAGTTAAAAATGATTATATGACATGGACTTTGAATATATTTTTTTTATAACAGTGAATTTATATTTGCAATAAATTAAAAATTGAGTAACTTATTATTAGTATACTATACAGTATATCTATAAGATACATATTATGTATCTAAACATATTTTATGTTGACAAATCTTTTATATTGTTATATAACCTTGATAACTGTATATTTTTTTAAAAATTATAGAAATCAAAACTATCAACATAACAAAAAAAAAAAAAAACAGTTATAATTTTATGGCAGTTATAATATTATTAACTTTTTTTTTTTTGAAGTTATTTAAAAAATTGATAAAATATTCAAATTTAACTACCTAACTATTGTATTTAAAGATATGGGATTAGTGATGGTTTTACTTAAATTATTATTTTTCATTTCTAAAAAAATGCAATAAATTATTTATAGAAAAATAAAAAACAAAATTTAAAATGAAATACAAAAAAAAAAAAAAACAACATTTATTAATAGTAGCCATCTATTGAGTGAATATTGAAAAAGTTGTCCAATAAAAAAAAAAAAACACTATTTCTAAAGATGATAAATATTGTATCATTAAGTCATTGAAAAAAAAAGAAATAAATTTATATATATATAGATATAATATATAATATTTTTTAAATTTATTCTAGTTTTCACCTTGAATATATATATATATATATATATATATACAATACAATTAAATTAATTGAGACCAGATTTTATGAATAAGTTATTATAAATCAACTCAATATTATAGTTAATGTATAAGAAATGTTGATAGTATATAATGTACATACTTAATAAGAATAATGATATTATATTAAATATAGATATATATAGATACTTGTTAATGATCTTGAATTTTTAATTTGAATCAGATAAATGTATAATATTTCACTTTTAGAATGTAAAGTGTTTTTAATCGTTTATTAATTTAGTACATGCATATATACATATATAGTATACACACCTGCTGTTTAATACGATTATCAATGAAATTGAAAGTTAATCTTTAAATTGACACGCATTTTATCCATAAAATAGTAATTTTATTACTCTACTATAAGTTATAATTAAATAAATATGTTATTATAAGGTGGAATTTCAATAATGCGGTTTAAATTAGCACACTTTTAAAAATATAGTATTTGTAATATGTGCTGTCTTCTACATTTTTTGTTATTCCTTTTCCACCCCTTTATAGGTTATTCATCAAGTCTATTTAGACTAGGCTTCAATTTCTTTAATCGTTATATTCACTAAGCCGTTCATTACTCTATTACGCGATTATGCTGTAGCTATTTCATAAGATTATGAATAAACAAATGTTAATTTTATGCGCCATCTATGATCGAAGTTTGAACCCGAAACATTCTACATGAAAGACAAAGTCTTTACCAATACGCCATTGATCAGATGTTTTCTACATTTAGTAAAGTTTAAATGCATTTTCAACATATGAATTTTTTTTAAAGGATCTTTACCATATGTGGACTTCTATTAAGTCGACTGAAACTTTTATATCGAAAAAACCTTTTTACAATAATTATATAAGTGAGCTGGGATAGATTTTAGAGTTGGATTCAAAAACTGGGTTTCAATAATTTCCCAGCCTCAAATTAAATTTTTCAATATGATTCAATAATTTCTCAAATATACGGTAAAAATATTTAAATTAAAATTTTTCAACTATATATGAATGGGTGTAAAAAGTGTATTATGTAGCAATACTAAGGCTCAGATTGGAAAATATTAAGGAAAACTAAGGGAAATATATTAGAAAACATTGCATTTAATATCACACAATAAAAAATATACTGAAGTAAATAAATGAATACCGGTTTTAAAATCAATAATTTTGAAGGATTTCATAAACTTTTTAAAAAATCTGAATCTGGGAAATTTTTATGAATTTTTTAACTTGTGTTAAAACATTAAACATGTGTTAAAAAGTAAATCTTCAATTGGAAAAAAATACTAAAAATTAAAAAATACTATAGAATAATTACTTTTTCAAGTACTAGTTTCCTTTATTAGTTTTATTTTTCTGTTTAATTATTAATTACAATAATTAATTAATATTAATAAATTAAACAGGTTCATTAATCTAAATTAATACACCTGTAAATATTTATGTGATAATAATATTATATTATTATATTACTCATATTACCAAACTACACTGAGTATTGATTTAATCAGAGTAATCAATTCCTATACATACTACAAAGAACTTTAATATCATATTTTACTACAAAAATTTAAATAAATTACTTATACAAGTTTATATAGAATGTATATTACAGATATTTTAAATATTTTTAATCTTATAAAAATGGTTAAAAAATTAATGAGTTCAAAGAAAGAAATTCAAATTTATTCAAATTATTTCCGGATATTTTTTTTTATAAATACAACTCTCCAAAAAAACCCAAGACTTTTAATAATGATTACCATTTGTACTGAAAAATTTTTCAAATACATAGGCACTATAAAACATTCATTTTTAATGTAATTCTTATCTACAATTACTGTTGTACAACAAATTATAACACTTTTAGAAAAAAATTAATTATAATTAGAAAATTATACCAAATATAAATATATATATATAAAATATAAATATATATATAAATTTTTTTATCTATACTAGGCGTACTGTACTTGTCTGAAATGTAATTATTATGATAATTTAGTTATAAAATAAAATTTCCATAAAAGTTTCAAGTTCATCTACATATAAAGTACAAAAAAACTGTAAAATTATTTTTATATGGTGGCTAAAAGCAGGCAGAGTTAATTTTTCACTTCAAAAGTGTTGTAATATTTTACTTGTATTTTTGCTTGTTTTTTTTTGGGGGGGGTATTTGTAGTGTAAGTTGACAAGGTTAAATTAGATTCAGTTTAGATTTAATTTTTCAAAAAAAATTAATTTACATCAATATAAAATTTTCAAATTTGTTATACTTTGGATTAAAAAAGAAATTTTATGGAATTATTTAACACCTTTGCAATTCATTCTGAATTGGAATGAAGTGACCATTTCATTTGGATCACACGGTACAATAGTTTTATGAATGTAATAAACGTAATACTTGTCAGAAGATTTTAAAGTTATGTTTAATACAAGAGTTCTTAGAAAATGAGTAGACCATTTCAATTCAATTAAACAATACAACTGATAATATAAAATCAGATTATTTTCAAGCGCTGAATTATAGAAGATGTTTTAGTTGACTGTTATGTTGATAATGATTAAATCTATAAAAAGCAAATTATCAAATCTTTGTGTCATTTCTTATTATCTTAATTATTTTGCAAAATAGAGTGGTAAAAAAAGTAAAGAACTGATCACAATTTCTTTAATTTATCAACTGTTCACCAATTATTCAGCCATTGATTCAGCAAGTCATGGCTTCCAAAAATAATACCTATAGCAGGGTTAGTACTTATTTAATTAATTTCAGAATAAACAAAAAGAAAGAAAACAACATTGAAATCAATATAATATAAAATGATTAATTCCTTCTAAACTCAGACTCGTGATTCACAGCACTGTTAAGTACCACTTTAATGAAATGGAACTTATATGAGTATAGTTGAAGGCAGCAGAAGTTATCTAGGTATAATTAAGCACTGGTAACACACTTACACCTTTAGCTAGTAAAGGAATTTCTGACCACAGATGAGAAATCTTCAATATGACCATGTTGAGTGATCATGCTGTGTGTTGTAAGACCAAATTTTGCGTTTTTCCAAATCTCTTGAGTTATTATAGAGAAACGTGCAATTAATGTGTTAAAAATGTCTGAAAGGTGGGTCACACACATAATAGCATGTTCTTCGTTTAAAAAAAAATACGCCCTGCTTTTGATTTGCATCACATGAACACCACAATTTTAATCCAATTATATATTATTTATTTCAAGACTTGTAAAACAAAAGTTCTTTCCTACATTATATACTATTGTGTATTAATAATGGTTATAAATATTAAGGTACGTTATACGTCATTTAATATATAACCTAACATAATTATTCATAATACCACAAACTTTCTTATATCATACATATATATATATATATATCATGTACCGCAACAAATTATATTCAAAAAACCACAATGAAATTTATTTTTGGGTCACGAAAAGGAAACATTTGTAATTTTTCGTAGGTTTATAACTTGAAATTCATTGGAAAATTCTTGTTTTTCCAAAAAATAAAACCTTAAGAAAAATTTTAGGTACTGTTTTTTTTTCATAGCTTTGCCTTGCATGAAATGAAGATTTGACGATATTTCTTCCTTTAAAGGGATATTAATTGCATTTTTACGGCTAGGTTTTTCTATTCCAAAATTTTCACTTCTATTGAAAATGATTTGGAGAAAATAATAAACACAGTTAACTTGAAGAACCCTTAATATAAAGCTTATTTCACCATACTCTTTTCACATGAACTTGGTTCTTTTTCAAATTAAATTTGTTTGATATTTTTTCATATACAAATAGTACTAAATTCCCAAATTGAATCGTTTTTTTTTTTAAATCAGCCCGGGTTTTTGAGATCCAGCATTCGGATCAACATTTTGTAAAACAGAAACTGAGCGATTTTAGTTAACCAAATTTTCAAGAATTGATAAGAACCCAAATACTTCATGAAAAATTAAAAAGATCCACTCTAAAGCTGGCTTTAAAATATAGCCCCTTAAAATTTAAGGTGCCATTTTTTTGGGACTTACCTTAATTGTTTTATTTTTGCTGCTAAAATAAAATAAAATTTGGAACTAGATTTTTCAAATATGGACATGTAGACTTATGGATTGGAAAATACAAGGGCGTTTTTTACAAAAGACCTAATTTATTTGAAAAAAGATTAAATTAAATTAAAAATAGACAAATTTCAAGTGAAGGGCCAAAAACATGTGAAAAGAATATAAAACTATAGTGCTGCCGTAGTTTTTTTCTTTTATTAATGATTTCAGGTGTAATGAATTGAAATTTTCCATGAGAAAAAGAAAATGTTTTTTTTTTTTTGTTTTATTTTTATTATCATTAATCATTGGAGACAACAGAAATGCCGAATATTTTACTTTTAAAGGAATTGAAATAAATGAGAATAAAGAAGTTGTATTGTAAAGGGAAAATTTGTAACTTGTAAAGGAAAAGAAAAATGAAAAATCAATTTATATGAATCAAAAAAAAAGAAAACAGGCAAATAAGAAAATTAAGGAAAAATTTCATTGGAATTCATTCTAATTTATATTGTGACAGGTGTAAACGATATGATGGTTCTCTATATACATTTTCTTTCTACATTAAATATATTCTAAACAAATTAATTAATGATATTTTTAGCTGGAACCTGTTTCATTTATTTTACAAAAATTTATGATTTAGGAACTATATACCTTTAATGAAATTACTTAAAAATTCTTTATCTTAATAACAATAGAAACATTTTCATCTGAAGCATTGAACTTAAGAATTTAAATTTTAGCAATTTTTTAATAATTTAAGAAATTTAATATTGTAAATTGAATGGTATTTGAAATTTAATATTAAAACAATCTGTTTTTAGATAATATTGCTCAAAAAAATAATTAATAATTTTATTTAATTTTGATTGAATATTCAATTTTTTCATACCCGAAAATTGCAATCAATGCAACCGTCTTATTCATTTCCCTTGCCTGAGAAAGTTTAAATGTTCTACCATTATTAGTTTCGAATATATGCATGTTTGGTCTTAGGAGGCATGTGGTAGTGATCAAAACCTGCATTACAGTTAATTTAAAATTTCATTTACTTGAAGTAAATCTGACGGACCAAATTTAAAGGTCTTATACCAAATTTAAAGGCTCTATCGTGATTTAGTTAAAAATTATAAATATTAGTTTCGAATATATGCATGTTTGGTCTTAGAAGGCATGTGGTAGTCATCAAAACCAGCATTACAGTTAATTTAAAATTTCATTGGCCTTAAGTAAATGTGACGGACCAAATTTAAAGGCTCTATCGTTATTTAGTTAAAAATTTACTCATTTGACTCTTTCAGAAGCTTCCAAATCCAAACCCATGGCCCAATTTTTTCAGTTGCAAACCGTACCTTTTTTTTCGAAATTAAAACCTGCAACCTGTGAAATAATTTGATCAATACAGCTTTAATAGTTTTGAGGTTTTTTCTGTCGTTCCGGATATCGTTAAATCGACTCAGGAGGCAATGCTTCCAATATATGCAATTTAAATTTTCCATATTTAACTTGCTTTTTTCATTGATAAATTGAAAGCGCATATCATCGCAGACCAGTGTTATTATATCCAAGGAACTTGTACCCTAGGTAATTATATACCTTTGAGTGTTAAAATATTAAAAAATCTATTCAGAAACCAAAAATTCCATTTCTAAATGAGACACAGAATTAAATCTTAGTATACTACCTACTTAAATTTAATTAAATTTTTTTTGTTTTTTAATAACTTTTAAAATAATAGCATAATTATATCAAAATCATAGATTTTTAATTACAAAGTTTCACTCTGGAAAATTCCATTCTAAAAGTTTATTTCTTATCAGTAGACTGTAAAAATTAAACAGAGAAAAATCAAAATAGTGAATAAATTTTTATAATATGTTTTTTTTATACATTCAAGTACCGCACATTTCTCAATGTTTTATAACAAATATAAAAAAAAACATAAAAATAGTTAAAATTATGAAACTTTTTATTAGTATTAATAAAAAAAAAACTTTTATATAAAAAAAAAGTATGAATAAATATTTTTAAAAATATATATCTAATTTTAATATTATAAATTAAATTTGTTAGTTTTTATGATCCTCAATAAAACATCAGAAAATATTTTTTTTAGGATAATTGGGTATCTTAAGATATTAAATAAATAAATATTAGATATTTTAAATAGTTATTCAAAATCTAACTTACAAATCAAATATTGTATTTAATTATACAACATAGAATAGGAAAATTTGTAATTCTATAAAATATTCAATGTCAAAGTCAGCTTTTATTTTATTTTATTTATTTAAGTTTCTAATATTACATAAAAGTTTTAGATAATGTTAGTAATACCCACGGCTGCTAGAGCCATTACAGGTACGAGAAAATATTGATATAAACATGATAAAAATTATTTGAATATTACAATTTTCTTAAGTAACTAAAAAACTTGCCTTATGACTAATTGCTGCATTAAATTATTTAAAAAATTTACATTATTTATGCATGTTATACAACAAAAACTAAGCAAAATTAGATGTTGGACTATATGTTAAACAACCTGATTATTTTTTCTATTATCCCTACATTTTCATATTTAGGAACTAATAATGAAGTCAAATTTGTATTTGATGTTTGTTTGAATAAAATTTAGCGTTATCTGGCATTTCAAAAATATATGCTTAATCGACATAATACTCTAGCAGTGTGGACATATGGGGGGATTTGAATTAGAAAATAAATGTTGCTTTGTGTGGAAAGTATTTCCTAGACAAATTCTACATATTTTGACTTCTAGCGATCCCAATTTAATGTGTTGGAGACGATGCTGTGTGCCAGTGACTTTTTAGAAAGCTGCTGGAGGAGTTCCATTTTAATTGTCTTTTAGTGAATATTTGTTTGTTTATTTTCTTCGCTTTTACACTAGGAAAATAAATTTTCCTAGATATTGTTGGAGTTTCTACCGCTAGCTTCGTTTCACTGTCGGCAAACTCGTTACCTGATATTCCTGAGTGGCCGGGAATCCATATTAGTTTTATGCTTTTATTTGAGTTTATTAAAAAGTATCTGATCTGTAGTCAGCTTTTGTGAATTCCAGCTAATTCTAATTCTAAAATCGAATAGAATAGTTATTGAATAGTGAATAATGAATAGTTTTTCTATTTTAAAATCTAATTTACCTTGAATAATCAAATAAACTTATTGTTATCAAATTAATCAATTTCAATAATTAAACAAAGAAAATTTGCATTTACTAACAACTTACGAAGCTAAATTTGACTTCAACCTAAAAATAGTATTAACATTAAAAAAAACTTTTAACCTATGCGTGGTAAATATGGCATCACACTTCCTTGGTTAATGCACTTGGTTTTGATTTTAGCAATAAACCACATTGTTGTGTTCATTTATGGGTCATTATTTTAAAAAAAAAATTTATAATTATTATTATGTTATGTTGTGGTAAAAATTAATTGCATACTTACAGGGGTTTTTATGATAAACATGTGGTTAAAAATATTTAATTTTAATAATTAATATTTAATTTAAATAATAAACAATAATTAATACAATAAACACCAAAAAAAAAAAAGTTGCCTATTGTATTTGTCTGGTTTTTTATAATATATATATATATATATACTCGTACATGTTTATGTATATCTATATATGCATTTTAAAATATTTTACAATGAAAACCTTAACTTATTAAAAAATCATTTTATGCAAACCATAAATTTATAGTAAAAAATATGATTTTTTGTTTTTTTTTTTTATGTAATGTTTAACAAACATATGGTGTGTGTAGGTTGTAACCTCTAATTTAACATATTTTCATTTATTATTTTTGTTTTGTCTTTTTGCTTTTTAAACCAGATTTAGTTACAAATATTTTTTTTTAAGAAAGAAAATGTATATATATATATATAATATATTTATATAAATAAACATGCATATATAAATTATTACCTTATAGTTTTGCGTCACAAAAATATGTAAATTTAGCATATATTTTATTAGTTAAGCATTATTAATATTATTACATACTACCATTTTTGTTGTTGTTTTTGTATTTTCCATTTCATTATTAAATAAAAAAAAAATGAAAATATGAAAATATGAAAATATGGGAATGTTATATTTCTTACATAATATTTCTATTGAATAATATTTATGTAATATTTATGGGTGTTATGAAATAACTTCAACTGATTTAACTCTTATGAGTGTTCAATAAAAAGTTGGGAGTTATTTCAAATTCAAATAAAATTCAACAGTAGGGTAACATGTTCAATTTCTTGCATTGGGCCCTTGTTTTAGAAAGATTGATTTCAAATAAATCTACTTTTTCCAAAAATATTCCAAATTACCGCTATATGCCTATATTCAGTCGACTTATTAAATTTTTTAAGTATTTTGAAAAAAAAAACGGGGATTCCCCTTATTTGATTTTGTAACAAACTCTAGAGATCATACATATTATTATTTTTAACACTTATGTATATTGAATTTCATATCCGTAATTTGGTAGTAAGATGGGAGATATTTCATGTGCTACAACTGTTAGGAGTTATTTACATAAGTCAAATGAAATTATGAAATTCATCAATTTGTTGGTTGAAATTAATTCATAATATTACAGTTTTTATTTCATTAGATTACCGTACTTATTTCACGGAAAATTACAGTATTTATTTCATACGAGATATTATCCTTGGTAGTTATTTAACTGGGAGTTATTTTCTACAGCCAATATTTAAATTATACTCTTAAGAATATTTTGATATAAAAACCTAAATTTAAACATTTGAATTAATTTTACTCTCTTAATAACTTTTTTGTTAATTTAACAAATTTATTTTTCTATATAAATTTTATTTAGAGCTCATAAAATTGTATTTTTCGAATTCACAGCAACACTGCAATAATATACTAAATTAATATTAGTATTAAGTAAATTTTACGTTTCAAATAATTTAATTAAATAAAATTTTAATTTTTCCGCTATTATAAGCTTGCTATTTTATTCTAAAAATTGTTATTAATGATTTTCTTTTATTTAAATTGTTGAGAGAT
Organism: Dolichopus griseipennis; assembly: GCA_963082915.1. Taxonomy (NCBI): domain Eukaryota; kingdom Metazoa; phylum Arthropoda; class Insecta; order Diptera; family Dolichopodidae; genus Dolichopus; species Dolichopus griseipennis. The sequence goes on from OY720441.1 coordinate 46,000,146, forward strand.
AAAATAAAAAAATGGAATTTAGTTCTCTGCAATATATTTTAATTCATCAATGATTTTACAAAAAATTATCTAAATTATTTTTCACTTTTAAATGATACTTTAAAAACATCTCTTAATTGAATATTAGCTAAATCATTTAGTCATTGCAATAAAATAATTTTAATATAGAAAAATTATTAAACGGAACTAATCAATGTGTATTAATCAATATGAAGGTAACTTGTATGCATAAATGGTTAATAAGTGGTTATTCAATGATCCAAAACTAAAATCGTGGTGTCATGAATTAAATCATCAGTGTAGTGTAGTATACACCCTCTTAAAAAATTCTAATTATAACTTTATATAGTATGTACTTTAATTTTAAGACAACTAGTGTGATTGTTCTAAACTATCAATTATTTTAAAAATTCTAACTAATGCACAATTAAAAAAAAAAACACTTTAAAAGTTTTTAATAAAATTATCCATATTTTACAAAGAATATTTGTATTCCAAATCTAGAATTCTATGAATTTTACTATATACTAATTCATTGGAAACTACAAATAGTTGAACCAATTTTGCAGAATAATATACCTACAATTCAAAGGAAATCCCTTTGGAAAAATTGACTAGTCTGGAATATATATTTATAGATAAAATATTGTATGTATATAAGTAATTATCGAAAAGTCTTGGGTTCGAATCCTGGTCGGATCATATCAAATAAAAAAAAAATACAGTGCATATTACAATAATTTAATAATAAGTCCAAATGTCAAATCGTAAAGGATTAATATTATCAGGCAATATTTACTATTGTCTGGTACTACAAATAAATAAATAAGTAATTAGTATATGTAGTAATAGTTGTATATACTTCAGTGTGTATATCTAAAAATCTTAATCCCCAAAGTTACCTTTCTATTCAAAATAAAATTTTAATTGAAATATTTAAAGATTTTAATCTTAATCAAATCTCAATAAAATGTCGATCCAACACTAATAGCTTTTATTTGTAAATTAAAAGCCCCTATAAATTATTCTTTCTAAAAATTTAACTATTTATTAAAAAATTGATATTTGAATTTTTTCATCTTAAAAAAAACACTTTGTAACTATTTTTGTACCATATTCCAATAGATACTTATATATTGAAAATTTTATTATATTTTAACTAATTGATGACGTAATAAAGATATATTATAAATGTTATATAATTGAATGTGATAACAAAACATCAAATCAAAATTCCCCAGATTTTTTTTTTCCTCCATTTAATCAATGTCTGTGTTCACTGTGTTCACTTATGTTAAACAATTTGTTGTTGTTGTTTTTTTTTTGTATTTCGCTATTAAAAAGATAACAAATGCGAAAAAAAAAATCACCGTCTGTCATTTTATAATAAAAAATTTTTTTAAAAAATTATTAATATTTTTTATCTTCTAACAGTCTCTGTATCCATATATATATATATATATGAATATTGAAATTAATATATATTGGAATTTGAATTTTTTTTTTATATTAATTCGTTTATTAATTTAGTTACCGGTATCGCATACCATTGGATAATGATCATTCCTAAAAACAAAAAATTTACAAAAAAAAACAATAAAAACAACTATATATAAAAATTATCCAAAAAAAAACCAAAAAAGTTAGTTTTAAAAACTTAAGGGTAATAAAGTTTTTTTTTAAATTTTAAATGAATTGTAAAAGAATTTGTTTCTTTTTCAGACGTATTTTAATGTGTTAAGCGTAGAACACATTATCTGTTAAACTGATCAAAAATCAAGTAATACTCATTATCAGAAATTTCTTTGAACTTAGATTTCAATCAGTTCTTCAGTTATTTGATTTGCACTACTGTATTGCATCAGTATTTAAAAAATCAATGTTTCATTGAAAAAAAATTAAAATGTGTGCACGCTTTATGTTTTTTCAATCCTGTTGCTGCACATTATCTTTCAAACTGTTGGTATTGCAATTTCGTACGCAGTATTCTATTGTGAATTAAAATGAGAGTTCAAAACATTTGAACTGATAATGTGTGCTACGCTTTATGTTTTTTCAACCCTTGCAAAATGTCAAAAAAATTTTCTAGCATCAGTTTGAAATCTGTTAATCAGTTATCCGATTCACTCTATCAATGTTTTCAAAAATTATTCCGAAATGGTAGAAAAAACAACTGATGCTTAAACTGATGATGTGAGCTACGCTTTATGTTTCTTTTTTTAACCCTGATGTAATTTACACTGTAGAAAGCAATTTGATTCACCAAATTTAGTATCAAAAAAATAAATATATATTCTAAAAATATATTGATTACAATCATTTTAAAATTTTGTGTATGTTACTAGCTAAACCCGAAATTAATAATGCCTCTTGGTAAAATATTATTTAAATCAACCAATTTTTATTGTTATATAATTTTTGGATAGAGTTAAAAGTTTTATTTTAAAAAAAAAAACATCCAAGTCATGTTTCTTCACACTTGTAATTTAACTATATCTTAATTCTAATTTAATTTTTTTCTTTTATTTTTATTTTAATTTTTTTTCTTAATTCAATTTTCTTGTTTTTTATTTTTGAAATTTTTTTTTGTCAAAGTTTAAAATTTATAAATTACTTGTCTCATTTTTTATTTTTGCAAAAAAAAAACTTCAATAGATGAACTAAAAGAAAATAATATCTTTTAAATAAAACTTGTTATATTTGGAATATATATTTTACAAGTCTTCGTAATTTTTAGTCACAATTTAAATTTTCTTGCAAGTCTTACAAATTTGTAAGAGGGAAATTCCTGGAAGAAATAAATGTAAAATATATATATTTAAATGATTACAATTTACAACTTATAAAAGTCTGCGCTGCGCACCCCGTTGTTATATGCTACAAATTTTATAAACAGATTTCAAAAAGTAAAATAAAATATAGTATGTATATCTAAATTTCTAAGAAAGTCTTACAAGAATTTAAAATTTCATTTTGAGAATCAATTGTATCAACAATTAGACATTTCAATTAATTATTTAAATTTTATTTAATTTGTCTGATCAAACTTAACCTATATTTTCTTTTCTTCTTTCTCTACAATTTCTACTCTACTACAATTCTACGACTTAAAACAATAATGTTCTAATTTGAAACTGAGTTTAAAAATGCGATAAGAGAAAAAAAGAGTTTAATCTTTGACTTTGACCTTAATTAAAGTTATAATCGCATGGAATATTTTTATTTTCAAAAAAACTTTTCACTAAAAATAAATTTGAAACATAAACAAAATTATTAAATAGAATAAATTCAGTTTTAAAATTTAAATTATTACTTAATTCTATATTTGAAAAACATCTAATATTAAAATAACATTGGAGTTAAAATATATATTCTTAATAAAAATGGCAACACTTTTTTGGATTTGACTGTACTATTTATCGTAGAAAATCGAATAGAGATGTGACTACCCAAGCACTTATGTATGTACTAAATCTATTATACACTTTTTTTTCAAATTACAATTTCCATTCATTTCTCAATTCTGTATTCTATTGTGAATTAAAATGAGAGTTCTAAAAATCGCATTACAACATTTTCATTCTTAAACTTTTTCAAATAACTTTTAATGAAACTTTTTAAACGTCTTTAGATCAAAAATTTCTTAGAATTTAAGAACTAAATACCTATATACAAAATTAAACTTTTTCTCAACTATATATAATAATTAAAGTATGTACTCTTAAATACAACAAAATATTTTCAAATATATGTACAAAACTTTATATGGTAATAAAAAAAAAAAAAAACAAAAACAAAAAAAAAACAAAATTGATGTGAATGATGATCAGCACCACGAAAAAAAAATAAAAGCGAAACTTCTTTGCGTTTTTTATTATTTTATTTTAGTTTTTTTTTTTTTTTACTTTTATTGGTTATGTTAGTCGTAGTTTATGAATTTTTTTTTCTAAAAAAAAAGTTTAATTTAATTTTTTTTTTTTTGTATTGGGTTTGTTGTTAAATGAAAAAAAAACAGAAACACTAAATGTGAGAGAGAAAAAAAAAACTCTAGCTCAGAATAACAACAGTATGATCGCAACAGTTCAACGTGTCAATTTAAAAGTAAAAAAATTGAAAGAAAAAAAAATTTGAAATTAAATTGAAATTAAAACGCGGCAACGCGTCGGTGTTATTTGTTTTTTTGTTTTTTTTTTTTTATTTGTTTCATTTCATTCGTCAACAGCTTAAATAAAAATATAACATCATCGCGTAATACTCGCATCAATTTAATTTGAATAAAATGTAGCGGTATATTGTATAATTTTTTAACTAATATTATAATATAATATTTTATATATTTAATATATAAATTATACAGTTAAAAAAAATGTGATAATTATTATAATATTTTTAATAGTATTTAATAAATTATATTATATATAGGTTATGTCCTTATTGATTATATATTATTATGTCACTAGATGTGTATTTGAATGTGTGTGTGTTTTTTTTTAAATTTTTCTATTTTGAAAATAATATGTGGAATAGTTTTTGGAAATTAATATTTAATATATGTAATAATATTAAAATATAAATATATATATAGAAGCCTTTAAAATATAAATGAGCCTTTAAAGTTGTTTATTATTTTTACAGTAATAAATAAAATGTTTCTAAACCTAAATTTAAATAATTAAATATTTATTATAATTAAATTTAGCATTAGTGCATTAATTTTAAATTTTAATTTAAATATTTACATCGACTTTAATTAAGAATAATTCACAATATTAAATGAGAATACAATTACCTTATAGTACTTTTATAGTATAAGTACTCTGTTATTTCAAAACCTGACATTTGTAATCAATTTCCATATTATTTAATAAATGGTCTGTCTACTGCCTCTAATATATATGTATAAAAAAATATAAATCATAATTTGAATTCAATGGTTTCTTATGTAAAATTATTGTGATGAAATAAGTTTCGATTAAAATTATATTCTTAATCTAGACTAACAAATTTCAATTCACAAGATGTAAAACTAATTGTCATCTAAATACACCTACCTAAATGACGTTAATTTACAGTGAGGTCATTTCTTTTTGAATTTTTCTGACATAAAAACATTATCCTGACATTTTTTATTTCAAATTAAATTTAAATAAAACGAGGAAGAATGTAGTAGAGTAGACTTTGTCAACTCTGGGATACCCGTATGACCGTAACATATACATTATATCATCCGGTTAATTACTTTTGGTAAAATTTCAAACATTCAGCTTTATTAGGTGTAGAGTAATGCTCATATAAAAGAAGAAGTTGTATGACAGCTACTCGAACCCTTTGCAGTAGACCAACCAAATTTTGCAGTAACTTTGGCCATTACACTAAACTATTTTTGGCAAAATTTCAGATACCCAGCTTTAATAGGTATAGAGTAATGCTCATATAAAATAAGGAGTTGTATGGCAGCTACTTGAACCCTTTGCAGTAGACCAACCAAATTTTGCAGTAACTTTGGAAATTACACTAAACTATTTTTAGCAAAATTTCAGACACCCAGCTTTAATAGGTATAGAGTAATGCTCATATAAAAGAAGGAGTTGTATGGCAGCTACTCGAACTCACTGCAACAGACCAACCAAATTTTGCAAAAACTTTGGCCATAAAACTAAACTACTTTTGCCAAAATTTCAGACACGTAGCTGTAATAGGTATAGAGAAATACTCATATAAAAAAAGAAGTTGTATGGCAGCCACCCGAACCCATGGACCAAAATGGCTGGATTTAAATAGCGATGACGGCTATTGCAAAAAAACGAAATTGGGAAAATTTCAAGATCCTAGCCCCTTTAGTTTTTGAGTTATCGTGCGGACGGACGGACAGACGGACGGACGGACGGACGGACGGACGGACGGACGGACGGACGGACGGACGGACGGACGGACGGACGGACGGACGGACGGACGGACGGACATACATAGCTAAATCGATTTTTTTTTCGATTCTGATCCGATCCATACACTTGAGTCTATATCTACCCCCCCTTCTTCTCTGCGTCACAAACGTAATGGCAAATTTATTATACCCTTTGACTATATAGTCATACGGGTATAATGAATATGTTTACAATATCAATTTCAACTCAACTTAAATTCAACTCATTTAACAAAAAAACATATAGGTATTTTAATATTATAATAATGAAGTAATCCCAATTAATAATAAGATTAGTATATCGAAATGTCAATTATGATTAAATATTTTGTACAAACATATATATATATATATATATTTATATGTATAGATATTTATATGTATGTATTTATCATTAAATCAATTTTAAAGTAAACTTTGATTTTAAATCTCTTAATAAATTTTGTATTTAAATTTTTTAAGCGATTTAATATACATTAATTAAATAATACAATCGTTTAGTAATTTACTAATACATGCTAATACTATTAAAAAAAAACAACGCAAAACAAACAATATACAACAACAAAAAAAATTATAAATTAAAACCTTTAAAGATTAGATTAAACGAAACAAAAAAAAATAAAAACTTTAAAAAAACTTGAATTAATAATTAATTTATTATAAAACTTAATGACTGATTATAAACTTAAAAAAAAAAAAAAGACTCGGTTTCATTTTAAATTTTTTTTTTTTTTTTGAAGTTTAAAAAAATTAAGTAACAATGCAACTTTTTTTTTGTAATTTAAATTTTATTTTGTTAGAGAACTTGAATTTAATTTGGTTTTTAATACAATAAACAATGAACATCAGAAAAATAATATAAAATACACTAAAGCGTTTTTTAATTAATATATTAAATAATAAGAATTGGAGAAAAAGAGAAGTTTTTTTTTGTGTTTTTGGTATAAATTTTGAAATACAATTTAATTTTTTTTTAATATTTGTTCTTTCTTTAAGTATATGTAATTCGTGACATTTATAATGACGACCTTCAAATTGTATAAAATGAAAAGTAAAACAAAAAAAAAAAAAAAAATAATCTCATCATTATACTTTAAACCTTATGTTTTTTAATACATAAACGTGATTAGAAAAACTAATTACTTTTTTTTTGTTTTTTGTTTTTTTTCTTTTTCGAATTCAGCACGAAAATCTAATTACAATACAAAAACAGAAAACAAATAAATTTTTTTCTTAAATATATTGAATCCAAGAATATTGTTTTGTTTTAAACAAAATGTAAAATATAAAATTTTCATTTTATATTATTTATATACAACTAAAGTTTATTTAAGTTAAATTCAGCTATTAAAATTATATAAGTTTTTCAACTTCTTTAGTTTACAAACAAAAAAATTGAGCTAAATAAGTTTAATTAGTTTTAAGTCTAAAGCGTTGTACGCACTCTCACTTTTACAATCAGTTGTGGCCAATTTTCCTTTCGGAATAATTCTTAGAAACTCTATTAGTAGGTTTTTAAAGCAAAAACAGTTCAACAAATGGGAATAATCTTTTTCACTTTACAACTAAAAGAATTTAATAAAAAATTGTATTAGTTTTAACTCTAAAGCGTGTGCACACTCTCCATTTTACCATCTGTGGTTGCCCATTTATCTTTCGGAATAATTTTTAGAAACTCTAATAGTATGTTTTTAAAGCAAAATCATTTCAAAAAATGGAAATAATCTTTTTCACTTTACAACTAAAAGAATTTAATAAAAAATTGTATTAGTTTTAAGTCTAAAGCGTTGTACACATTAGCAATTTTACCATCTGTGGTTGCACATTTATCTTTCGGAATAATTTTTAGAAACTCTAATAGCATATGTTTTCTATTTAAAAACATTTTAACAAATGGAAATAATTTCACTAAAATCTAATCACTTTACAACCAAACGATTTAAAGAAAAAATTGAACTAGTTTCAAGTCTAAAGTGTTGTACACATTATCAATTTCGCACATCAGTTTGATACTCCCGCTTTCGGAATTATATTTCAGAAAAACTAATAGATAGTGTGTATATGCGAAAACTTTGGTACAAATCGAGATTTGACTGAAATTTGGTTTCGACTTTACAGTTAAAAGAATTAAATAAACATTCAAATAATTTTTGAAGTCTTAAGCGTAGTACACACTAACTGTTTTAGCATCAGTTGTTTACCATTTACCTTTCGGAACTGTTATCAGAAACAATGACATTGTTTATTTGCAATTATTGATAAACTGATCGCATCAGTGCGATATTAATATATTAAATCCATTAAATTAACAGTGTGTACCTTGACAATTTTTTAAATGAACATAAGAATATATGTTGTTCATTAGTTCTCTTCTATAATTTATTTTAATACTGATCGTGTGTATCATAATCAGTACAAAAATTATCAGTACTTTTAAAATAATAATAGTACAATGTATTGTTAATCAATACACTGCTTCGGGATTTAATTCAATTAAAATAATTACTTTAAAACATATTTTTTCTTTAAAATGTCACCTGTCAAAATTAATTATTTTACTGATGTTCATAATGGATGTCAGTTAATATTTAAAATCAATATCTATATAGTTATTATAAATTGTTTATATATTATTACTAAATTATTATATTTTAGTAATATAATAATTTTACTTATTTTACATACAATTTTACATATTTTACTTAAATAATAAACAATTATGTACCGACTGCAACTACTACAATAATTTTTTACAAATTTAAAAGCATTTATAATTGATGTTATTGAAATATACATATGAACGAACGAACTATCGTTACACGTCAAATTTGATGAATACAAAAAAAAAAAAAATTATTTAATTAATAATTATAAATAGAGTATATGGTTAGTATAAGAATAAGATACATTAAATTTGATTATTTTGATACAATTCTGGTTCTTAATGATGATGTATTTATGTACAAAGTGATAAATTCTTGACATATAAAACACATTTTATCGTATTTTTTTTTTGATTTTGTTTTTTTTTTGTAGTTTTTCTTGTCGCTTTTAACCACATGTACAAACAACTAAAAAAGAATTTAATATTTTTTCGAAAAAAAATTAAAAACAAATTAACGTTTTGGTTGTTCATGTTCTAAATTAAAAAAAAAAAACAAAACAAAATTAAACATTTAATTTAGTTCTATGTTCCAGTAAATTGATACGACATATATTTATTAATAAGTATATATGTATAGTTGAAAGTAATATCGTGTTAGCATTGAAAAATAAAAAAAAAACATCAAAAATAACAAACACTCTTTTATATATTTCAAAAAAAAAAAAAAAAAAACCGGATATGAAATAATTTTCTAAAAATGAAAGTAAAAGTTTTGAAAATAAATTCAAGTTATTCAGCAGTCAAAAAAACCAATTTTATTATATTATTTTTTCCCAAAATAAATCTAATATTTATTAGTTTATTCAAAATAAAGTTTATTAAGTTAAAAAAAACTTAATTTATGTTTAAAAAAAACTTAATTTTAGAAATTATAAACCGTAAAGTAGCATATTATATATTAATTAAGTAGTAGCTGAATTAGTAGCTGAATTGAATATTGTGATTATATAATAATCCAAAAATAACCAAATATTATTACAAATTCATATATTTGTTTAAAAATGACAAAAAAAAAAATTGTCCTAGGTCTAGGCTTTATAATATTTATATATGTATATGTTTGGGTTTACAAGATTACCGATCTTTCAAATAACGGTCACTTTAAAAGAAACCGAAACAAAATATTTAAAAAAATCAATATGATAATCAAATAAATTTGTTGAAATTTGAATATTTATTTAATTTGGTTTTTTTTTTTCAAATTTAATTAAAATAATTTACTTTAATTTATGCATATTACAATTATACATATTCATATGTATATATATTTCTTCATTTGGTGGACAGACTATTAGAGTTTGTAAAAAAGTTTCAAAAATATATGCAACAATCGGTAAAGTTTTTTTTTCTTTCTTGCTCAATATCAGCAAGAGCTTCTTCATAAAAAACTTAATACATAATCAAAAGATTTTGTTATTTAATAACTTTTCATTTCAAATTTTTTAAACATTTATTTATTATACTTATATACATATCCAAATATGAACAAACGCATATATATATATATATGTACGCATATGTTTTATAATTTTTTTTGTATAGACAAAACCTACAACAAACGACACAAATTTTAAAGTTTATGAAAAAAAAAAACTTTCAAACTTTGTTTAAAGTACAAATTTCATAAAAAATTAGATATATGTATTATATGTATGGCGCGCGCAACTTTATAAAAAGAAAAACATAGAATTTGCAATAAATATTTATAACCGAAATTAAAGTTTAATATGAAAAAATAATATCCATGATTTACCTATATGGCTATAACTAAGATTATCTCATCAATATTCATAATTGAATTGAAAAGTTATTTATTATCCCTTTATATACCAAACAGTGTTTAGCAATGCCTTGATATCTTTCATAATATGTATTTATTACTTTTACAAAAATTTACACTTCAACTTAAACTATATTGATAATTTAATAAGATCGTAACTATTTGCACCTTAAATTTTATCTAATTTTATCGATATTAGCTAAACAATCAAATAGCCATTGCCCTTAAAAAAACATAGCCATGACGGGCATTCATAAAAGTCAGAAAGTTTTTTTCACTAAATATAACGGTGATTAAGGACATTTTATGTGATAATATTACCCAATTCTATATTTACCACACCTTAAAAATATAACAAACGAATTATTAAACCCATAATTTAGAATAAAATTGGTAAAAATTGTTATGCACTAAGATCACATCTAACTACGAGTATTTTACTATTTCTAAGTCGTCGTTTTTTTTTATAGCCGAGTTTTAGCTTTTCTTTTTTTAAATTATTTTTATGTTTTTTTTTTTTTGCTCATTCGCATCTTAGTTTTTTGATCATAAAAAAAAACTTCAAAAAGCTTAATCACATATATACTTTAATACTTATACACATTATTGATGACTTAAGTTTTTTTTAGACTTTTTACTTTTGGTAAAAAAAAAAATACTAAAAACAACTAAAAATTTTTTAAAAAGAGATTTGCCTAAATGAAGAAGAATTGTTAAAATAAAAATTAAAAAACAACAACAACAACAATAAAAACAAAACAAAAAAATTAAAATATCAAAAAGAAAAAATAACAAAAAGAAAAAACGAAAAAAAAAAAAATAACACAAAAATTATAACCACCAACTTTTTTTCATTAATTCACCACACAACACTTTGACAGTTTAATCGCGGACAGTGAGTGCGCGCGCATCTCTCATTTTTATTTTATAATTTTTTCTGTTTTAAATCAAAATTTTTTTTCATTTATTTCTTTTATATAATACATATATTTTTGTAATTATTTTTTTCTCGTTTATAATCGTAGCCATTGTAATTGTCGCTTTTTTTTGTCGCCGTAGTAATATTCTTCGTCGTCATAATCGTCGTCGTCGTATAGTTTGTTTTTAAAAAAATCGTTTTAAATTCAAAAAATTCATTATATTTGTGTTATTTTATTTTTATTTATTTAAAAAAAAAAAAAAATTTAACTTATATTTTCATTAAAATTAGCTTTAAATAAAGTTAAACAAAATAAAAAGACATCATATTATTAAAATAATTTTACAAAGTTCATATAATTTAAAAAATAAATCTTACGATTTTATTAAATTGGTAATTTTAATTTTAATTTAAATTAAAAAAAAAAAATTGAAACATAAAGTAAGCAAATAAGTTATAAAAAAAAAAAAAATACATTAAAAAAGTAAAATAAAAACAAAATTTTGACATATGAAATGTCAAAAGAAAAATTACATTTTGAAGTGTCAGTATAATATTTACCGTTATTATTATTTACAATTTAATGAAAAATTGTTGGTTTATTCTTAAAAAAAAAAAATAAGAATTAAATAAAAAGAAAAAGAATAATTAATTAATTAAGTTATAAAAATAAATATTAAAAAATATTTAAATGTGAATTAAAAAAAATATTTAAATTCAAATACAAATATAAAATTAATTTAGCTGGTTTTTTTGAAGAATAATAAAAATTAATTAACATTATTGCGTTGATTTTATTAATTAATAAATTTTTGAGTGTTTTCGGTGGTTTTTTTTCGATTCTTTTGCTAAAATTTGAAAAATTATTAAAAAAAAAAAAGAATTTTAACAAAAATACCAGAAAAATAAAAAAAAAACCTAAAATAAATAAAAACGAAAAATAAAACCAGTTTAAATGGCCATATACAATGAATTTTATATTCTAGGTTGTATTTTTGTTAATTTTTTTTTTTTTTTACTTATTTCTATGTATTTTTTTATTATTATTTTTATTTTTTTTGTTTTTTTTGAAGGTTGAAAAAAAAGAAAAAAAAAAAAAAAAAAATTAAAGCACACCTCACTATTAAAACAAAACATCTTTTAACCAAAACTCAAAACCAATCTCATCCAAAATGGAATACTTACAAAATATTTTTAAATTTAAAAAAAATCAAAGTTTAAATACAAAAATATTCTAAAATTGCGAATTACAATAAATATTAAATAATATAATTTTTAATTTTTCTCACTATAATTAAATTTTTTTAAATATCTCCAAACAAATATTTTTATTCTACAATATTGTCCCATATTCTATAATCACATTTTTTAATAAAACAAAAAAAAAAAAAACAAGTTTTAAAAATTAAAAAATGCCAAAAAATAAATTAAAAATTCTAAAAAAAAAATAAAAGTTATTCTTAGAAAAAAAAATTATTATTACGCTAAAAAAAAGCAACAAAATTAAGTGATAAGCGCTCTTATAATGATGGCTTAAAGCGTATAGCGACAAAACATTGTAATTGGAAATGGTGGTAACAAAAACAAAAACAAAAAAATCAAAATAAAAAAAAACTTTTTTTTTTTAATGAAAAGCTTTTAATACTTTGTTGTTGTTGTTTTTTATATATTTAATTTAATTATTAGTTTAAAAGCTAAACACGCATATAATTACAATAAGTATTTAACCATATAATAATATTATCATTGTTATTTTGAATACAAATTTGTATAGTACACATATATATAGTATGCATATATAGGTATTAGGTATTATTACTATATAATATGTATAATTAATATACATATATATAAATATATATATATAATAATGAAATCGTCTTAATCACTCGTTATTAAATGTTAATTTTAATGTTATGGTTGTTATTAGTTGAATTTCAAAAAAATTTTGAAAAGAATGTGCTTAAATAGAGTTCGAATGTGTCCATCTTTCCGATTGTCCATATGTTTCTAAAAAATGTTGTACAGGGTGGCGCAAAAGGACCGATATGGTTTGAATGTTTAATAACTTTTTATTTAATGGTTAATTATTATTATTATTTTTTTGTTTTACAGTATATTAATGGGGAATATTTTTAGCTTAAGTAGAAAAATTATATCCCGCAAGTGGTGACCATTTTTGGCTTCGCACATTCGTGCTTTTCCCAATATATTTTTCATAACTTTTCGTAATTTTTGATCGCTGTTCTGTTGTGTACTGTTCCATTTCCAATTTCCCCTAGTTTTCTTCACAAAATTCTGAAATAAAAATAAAAAATATAAATAAATTTTAAAAGTTCAGCCTCACAAAGTTTAAAGAAGAACCATATTTAAATTATAATAATAAAAGTTCTATAAGGAATATTTTCAATCTATATGGAGACGACAAACGATTGCTGTTTTTTCGAGTTGATAAATATGTTTAAAACAAATTTACAGGGTTGCCATATGGTACTATTGTTTATACGAAATTGAATTTTTACAAAATTCTTTATCTCTTATACCTTCGAAACGGTTTAAGCTAAGAACATAAAATTTTTATAGGAGTTAGATATTAAAAAATAGGTCTATGAGTCTTGTAAGAAAGTTTTTTAGGATATGGATACGGTATAGGAGATCTAAAGTGTCAAATATTAGGATTTTCCTATTTTTAAGCACCTGTAAAAATAGCGCATCTCTATAAATTTTTTTTGTAGTAATACACGCCCAAAAATAAATATTTATACAAAAACAATATTTTAACATGGGTTAACAGTTTTTCTTAATTACATATAAAGGGTTTCCATAAAACTGAAGAAAATATATATTGAGTTTTTCATGCACTTAAGTACTCTTTACTCAAAACTTATTATGAAATATTATTTAATTTTAAAAATGTGCATTTTTAAAAATCCAATATTTTTTTAATTACTTGGTTTGTTTTTTCAATTTTCAACGTTGTCTAGGTTTACTTTAATTTTAATTTTTTTTATTTTTTTTTTTTTTTTTACTTATTAAAATGAGGTTATGTTGTTTATGTATATATACGGTTAAATTACTAGTAACACCATTTAAATTTAAAAGTCAAAATAAATATACATTTTAATTATGTTATAATGATCACATCAAACTTGTATTTTATTTCTATTCTTATTTTGTTGTTTTTTTTATATGCTATATGTTTAAACTTTGTTTAAAAAAAAAACTTAATATATGCATGTTTAGACGAATTTAAGCTTGAACTGGTTTTTAAACAAAAAAAAACAAAACCAGGAAATTTAAAATGAAGCATTCTTTTTTTTTTTTTTGGACAGTTGTATTCTCTTTCTTCTTGTTATTTATGATACAATTTTTTTTTTTGAAAAATTTTTTTTTGTATTTTAACATTGAAAAACCAAAACAATTCAAGTTCTTTAATATTATGAATTAACTAATAAATCTAGTGACTATATAGTATAGTACTATATATAATTACTTAGTAATTTGTTTTAATCACCGTTTTTTTTGTTTAGTTATTATTATGGTTTTTGCAAAGTAATCATCTACTATTGGTAATAAATTGGTATTTAAGTACATATATGTATATATATTATTTGTAATTCTCTTCCTTAATTATTTTTTAATGTTTACGGATCGGTTTTTTAATACAATTTTAATTTAAAGTTAATTTAAAGTTTTTCAGTAATTAGACAAATGTTAATGATATTGAGATTAATAATGAAAGAATATAAAATTTGATTGCCCATGAAAATAAAGTAGATTTTATCTATTGTTCTTAGTTTTAAATTTGATCTATTCAAATTTTTTAAAGAAAATTACTTAATATGTGTATTGATAGGTTTTTTTGTTATTTTCTGCTAATATTTATTTTAATTTTGTATTTATTTTAATTTCATATTTATTTTAATTTTAAATTATATTGAAGACATTTTTTATTAAGAAAATAAATTGAAAGTTTATTTTTGAGTTGAGATTATGACCTCCGAAGTATAATTAAGAAAAAAAAAAAATTAAACAGAAAACTAGTTTCATATATATTAAATATTTATGAATTTGATTTTATGATTAGAAGGCGAATGAATAAAAAAACTTATGAATGATAGTGAAAGTTTAGAAAAAAACAAAAATAGTTATTTAACCTTCAAAAATCTAGAGATAGATAACTTTAAAGAATATTTAAAAAATTCTAATTAAAATTTTTGAAAACAGATTTAAAATCTAAAAGAAAACAGAGTCTTAAATCCAAGAAAAGAAATTTGAAGACAATCACTTTATTTATTGAATGTATACAATGCATAGTTTTCCATATGATATTTTGGTTCTTTAGCATTACATAATTAGCTGCAACTCTTAAGAATCATTATCTGATGATGTTGTAGATGATGATGATTATGATAAGGATGAAGATGAATCCATAAATTCCATAAGATTCTCCATTACTTTTCTTCGTACTTTGTATCACTATTTGACTTTTTAATATTTTTAATTTTAGTTCTATTGGTTATGACATTTTAATAAATCTGACAAATGTCAAGCACCTACATAGAAAAAAAAGAGTTAATATTAGAAAAAATCTAGATTTACTCTGGGCGTTTTTCATATTCTCATCAGAACAGAGTCAGAGCTGTCAAACTCAAAAATTGTGTTTCTTTTTGTGCTCAGATTATCCAAATTATGCATTTTGTGTTTCTTTTTTAACTCGTAGAGTGCTCAGAGCGCGATCTGTGAGCTCGTAAAAATTTTTCAGATTTCATAGAGTTGTCAAACAAAACACCATTAATAGTTTTTAATTTATTTTTTTTAAATTTTTTTTTTAATATTAAAAAATGGAGAACAAAATGACGTTAGAAAATAATTTGGATAGAAATTGACAATCTGTGCTCTGAGCATTTCTTTTTTAACTCAGAGCGTCAGAGTTCGGATAAAATTTTAATTGGAGCATAGTTTGCTCTGATCGCTCGACATCTGTTCTGAGCACTGATCTAATGGGAAAAAGAAAAACGCCCTTTATAAAAAGATTTAACCTTTTTTGTGTCAATCGTGCATAAATTTACTTTAGAGTAAATCTAATAGTAACTCGAGATTTACTCTAGATTTACCATTTTTGTGTCAATCAAAAACGACATAAGCCAATTTTTTTTTTTTTTATATGTCAGAATTTTTTACTAATCAAAACTTTGCTAAGATACAACTAAAGCTTATAAAAAAATGATAACCTGATTTTTTGATTAGAAATAAGTTGTTGGTGCAATAGTGCCTAATTTTATGCATTCGACCGCATACCCTTATATATCGAGTCACAGAGATTTCGATTCAAGAATATAACACTGAATATTAAATCCATAAATTGTAATTGTGCAGTGATTTCATTTCTATTATTATTTAATAATTTAATCCATAATTTATAATCTAATTAAACTACTGGAAATTGTTTTACTTAAATTATTAAATATAACCACTGGTCTCCATTATTTATTATCTTGTAGTGATAAATTAAAAATTTTAACACCATACACACGATTTAAAAAAAAAAAATAATAACGATAAGAATTATTAACTGATATTATAATTTATAAATTACTATGTATAAATATATATATATACATACATATATATTACAATTCTAAATATAATTCAAGAATAAATATAAGTTATAAATGACAGAAAATAGAGAAATAGAAAAAATAATAATAATTAAATAATATACTTTAAATAATAATGATAATTGTGCTTGGTTGGCGAATATTTGTTACACCATTATTAATATTCTAAAATAATAATAACAAAAAAAATTGTGTTTTCTTCCGTTTTTTCTTTATTTGTTTTGTTTTTTTTTTTTTTTTATTTTTTAATTTTCACGTTAAAATGCAATCAGAGTTTAAAGTTTAATTTTTTTTATATTCTATTTTATTGTTTTTTTATTTAATCTGTTATTTACCTTGTTTTAAATTTAAAAAACGAGCAAAACACAATTTTTTCTTAAAAGCTTTTCTCTCATTTTTTTATTGTTGTTGTTCTGCTTAATTTCAAAATTTCAGATATATGATACTCTACAGATACAAAATAAAACTCACACCTGTATATTTTTGCACCTAAATACATTTGTATAGATACTTTATTTTTTTTTATTATTATAAATTAGATAAATTCATTCACAGGTGTTTATTTAAATATAAACGCACAGTAGAATCATAATATAATGAATTTAAAAATATGGTTTTTTTATTGTCATTACTGGCTTGTAATGTAAAACTCCGAAATTTGGAATGTAGTACTTATTATTATAGTATAGAAGCGTAGCGCGTACATACACATATTCAGTTTTTATTTCAATATTTAACGAAATTTATAGTTATTTAATAAAAACAATCTAATGTGATGGGATGTGTTCTTAACTTTAGTTATAAATCTGAGGAAGTTAGTACTCAGTACAAATTGTCAACATAACTGACATATTGTACGTAATTAAAGCATAATTATATTTATAAAAATTTTATAAAAAAAATTTCTCTTTCGACAGTTTTTCATCAGTTACTCCATACAAACTATAAGTGTTTCCGAAAATTTTTCAGAAATAAAAAAAATAAATTTTGATAAACCGGATAGTTTGTAAACTGTTTAAATCTAACGTATAAATTTAATTAATAAGTTTTAATGATTATAATAATTAATATTTCAAAGTAGATTTTTTATTATCAATAGAAAATTAATTCCTCTTTATATTCATTTTGATAGCAGATTGAACCATTTTAAAATGCAATATTTAATTACTAGATTCAGAAAGTTTTGTTTTTCGGAATTCGTAAAATAATTTCGGAGCTTTAGAACTTCTGTTTATTAAAATTATTACTATGTAATAATATATCACATTTAATATATTCGGAAAGTTTTTTTCAGAATTCCGAAAAAAAATTCAGAGCTACAGAACTTTTATTTTTTGGAAAGCTGTTAATTATCACATTCAGAAAGTTTTTTCCAAATTCGAAAAAGGAATTCGGAACTATAGAACTACAACTTTCAGAAAACCGTAAACTATCACATTTCTCAAATTCCAAAATTTTTTTTCGGAATTCGGAGTTGTAGAACTATTTTCTTATAAAAAACAAAGAATCTAATATATATTATTATTACAATATGACATTTTCCATATTCAAAAAGTTCTTTTTTCAGGATTCCGAAAATAAATTCGGAGTTATAAAACTACTATTAACTAAAAGCTATTAACCAAAATAACAATTATTATTACCACATCACTTATTTTCTGGCATTATACTGTACGAGTATATATATATAATATATCAATTTTTCGGTTTATTTGTATTTTAAAGTTTTTTTTTTTCAAGTAATCTATTCTATATTCTAAAAGCAAAAAAACAACAACAACAACAACAAAAAACAAATAAACTAAACCGCATTTTTATTTGTCGTTTTAAAAAAAAAATAAAAAAAAAAATATTTTTATTGTTGATTTTTTTGTTTTCACTTAAAAAAAAAAAAAACAAATTTAAATTTTTTAGTTATATTTAATTTTTATTTTTTCTTTCTTAGTTACACTTTAATATTTATTCGAACCTGATCAGATTCTAAATTCTATATTTTAATTTATTAGTATATAGTTAAAAAAAAAACATGGATACAAAGTATTTAATACTCAAAATAGAATAGAAAAAATTTTTAAAAAAAATTAAGATCTTTACTTTACTTTAAAAAAATTATTGAGCTGTGTCGATCAAATTGTGATAATGTTAGATATATATAATTTATATTTCTATATATATATATATATTTATGTATATAAAAATTAATAGTGGGCGTACATTAAAATGAAATAATAATATGTGGCATTTATAAATATAAATATTATCAATTGGATTTTAATATTAAGAATTTAATCAGTTTCATCATCTCTATATGTATAATCAATATCACCTCATTAGTTTTGTTGTTCTTAACTTAAGATGATGATTTAATAAAACCAGAACTTAAAAAATTTAATGATGTGATTTTTTTTTTTAATAATACTATATTAAATTGGTGACTAAATTCATGTTTTAGTTAACAGCTTTTTTGGATAAGAAATCATTTAATTATTAATAGAATACCGATTCAATTTCTAAACAATTTTTCACTTTACATACACACTATTAAATTTATAATTTTTTTGTTTTTTTATTAGTTTAATTTAATATATCAATATATATATATATATATTAATTATATTTTTGTGCAACGTTATCTATTCTAAACTTATTTTTTAAAATGGTTGTTTTTTTTTAAAAAAAATAATCACTGAGCAGATAATGCAAGAACAAAGAATTTTTAATAATTTTAGAAAAAAGAATAAAAACAAATAAATTCAAAAAAAAAAACATTCTATTATTAAGTGATAGATGAATAAAGTATTTAGGTGATCGCATTTTGCTTTTTTTTCACTACTTAATTTCAATTTTAGTTGTATTGTACATATATACATAATACCTAACACTTATTTAATATTTTTTTTTTTAATAACTGATAACTTTTATTCTATTTAATATGATTTTTATCGCTCTCTTTCTATCTCTCTCGCACTTTCTCTCTCGCTCACTCTCTCTCTCTTTCCCTCGTACACATTAAAATAAGATTACATCAACTATTATACTGTATTCACATTATTTAATTGAATTTTAAATTAAAATTTTAAATGAAATTAAAAATGTAATTTTTATGTCAGCTGATTAATGTCAAGTTTATATACACTCAGAAAAAAAATGTTGTTGATTATTGTTGGATTGAGGTTTTTGAAAAAAATTCATATTACACAAATGCTAAACGTTTTATGAGATAATTTTTTGCTTTAAGCGATAGAATTAATATTAAAATATTTTTAATAATTGTTTGTTTTTATTTTCAAAGACTTGTGATTTGTAATTTTGCAAAATGGAAAAAGTTTTAAGAATTTATTATTAATTTAGAATTTTAATATAATGTATGTAATAAAAAAGATTAGAACATAATTATATTGACAATTTCATGGTTATGTAGTTATTGAGATATTATACAAAGTAGTAATTTAAGTGTTTTTTTAAATATATTATTAAAAAATTATTAATTTAAAAGATTTAATAGTTATTCATTTTTAATTTGTTTTAAATGTGGGATTATTTATTAAATATACGTATTCTTATAGTGTTATCTGTCAAAATTTGTCATTTTTTTGAAAATTTTTTTAAGACTAATTAGGTATGTTTTGATGTAACTATTAAGGGTTAAATTCAAAATATAAGGAATTTACTATAAATACTGTTCTGACTGATAATCTGTTTACAAAATCTATTTTAAATTCTAATTTTTGTAATTTCCCGATTTTCCTTTGTCTCAAAACAATGAAAATATGTTATTATTATTTTTAAATTGCCTTTAGTAATTGTCATAATTATACTTGGAAATTTTTTAAAGTTCGTAGAAAAATTATAGTGATAGAATGAGTTAATAATCTATATATTAATTGATTAAATTTTTTAATTTAAAGATTAATTTTCAATTGAAATTTGCTAAATAATTTACAGTTATAATTTTATTTTGAAAAACTTAGTTTTGAAATAAATTTTAATTTGTGAATATTAGCATTTTTAAATTGTTTCTAAAGTATATATATACAAAATACATATATTATTTATTCAAATTTTAATTGAAATGTTATTTCTTGATACTTTTTAATTGATATGCACATTATTTAGTGCAAGATTTTTAATCGAAACATTTTTAATAAATTTAATTCGTTAAACATTAACTAGCCATAAATTGAATATATTAATTTAATTATTTAATTATTATATTATTAAATATTTGTTTTTTTTTTTAATATTATCTCATGTATACTCATTAATTTTTGTTTTTTCTTAAAGTTTTTACAATAATTCACATTATACATAATCTTATACTGATCAGATATTAATCATAGGTATTAATATTTTACCATCTCAAAAATCAAAATTCATTGGCTTCTTATATTTTATATTTAAAAAAACTAATCGTCGAATCAAGTTTTTAAAAATTTTACAAAGTATATGGTTTATTTTATGATCATTTAAGGCAATCGGCCCAAAAAGTTAATGAATAAGAACTTATACTTTTTATTAATAATAATTAATAAATAAATAAATCAATATAATTTAAATAAATTAATTAGATTTTATTATAGAATTTAAAAGTTAAACTTAAAATTTATCGCTGATATGATATACATATTAGAATTTGGAGTACCTACTCGAGTTTTTTAATATTGGGCGATATTGAATTAAAATTTTAATAAAACCATTTAAAATTATATGTAATGACCTTGAAATAATTTGATTTTAATATAAAATATACAATATCTCATGGTATTTATTTTAAATCCAATTTAACACTTAATTGTACAATTTTTTTTGCTATAATTATTTACAAATAAAATAAACCAAATACTTTATTTATAGGCTTCAATTGTTATAACATTTTATATACTTACATATATTTAATATGTATACATATATATATATATTGACATATTAAGCTTTATATATTTATGTTTCCATTTATAATTTATTACAATAAAAAATAAATCATTATTACTTATATAAACTTAATTATTATTTAAATAAAAATCGTATATCGTTAAATATCAACGCAATTATATTAATTAATTAATTAAACTCGTATATATTATCGTTTAAATCTATAACGTATATATTATTCGTACATTACAAAAATTTTGTTTCTTTTTTAAAAAATCGCAGATCAATAAAAAAAAATTATTAAATAATATTATAAATATTAAAAACTAAAAAACAAGAAACTTTTAAAAACTTTAATATTAAATAAAAAAAAAAAAAAAAAAATTGTAAATTGTGCCAGTTATTAAAAAAAAAAAAAAAAAAAAAAAAACATTCAGTAAAATAAAAAAAAAATATATATATAAAATTAATATTTAATAAAAATAATAAATATGAAATAATAAATAAAATTTTTAATATCGTAATAATTATTTTGTGATATAATCTCATTTCATCTCTGTTCGTTATATATTTAATGTTTTTATATCATATATTACATATATATATATATATATAATATATAATTATATATAAAATCTCTGAATAAACATTAATTCATATTAATTTATAATAATTATTGTATACAAGATAAAAATTATAAAAAAAAAAAAAAACACATAGTAGTGAAGTGATACATAAATATATATATATACATATATGTTGAATGCACATAATTAAAAAGTTTTAAACACATAAAAAAACCTAAAAAAAAAAAAAACGAAAAGGAAAATTATATATATACTTAAAAAATTAAATACATTGCAAAATAATCAAAATAATATTAAATATATATCATTAATCATCAAAAAAAATACATATATATATATAAGTATTCTCGTATATAACAGAAAGATATATTTCATCAATATATATAAGAGTCATATATAAGAATAAAATTCAATATATATACAATATAAAGGATATAATTATAATAAAAAAAAAAAAAGAAAAACGGTGCCAGTAAGATTCATTCCAAAACTTATATATATATATTAAATATTAATATTTAAACATAATTTATCCTATATACAATTACTATATACATAAACCATTATATAATAATATAATATAGATAAAGATATTAAAAATTGAAAATAATATAAAACTTGTAACTGCATATAAAACTCATCCTGTGCTCTACAATTCAAAAAATGCATGCAATTCTAAATCATCAGAAATAATCACAACTTGTTCAACAAACTATATAAAAATTTACATAATATATATATAATGGATGCATATTAAATCGGTATGTAAAGAAAATATATAAAAAAAAAAAAACTTCTTAGTAAAATTTATTCTTTTACAAACCGATTAAACAAAATATTTATTCATCACCACTGATATTTATTCAAAAATATATATACATAGATATATATATAGAAAAATTACATTTGGGTGCTCTACTAAGAATAAAAAATATTTAAAATAACAGAAATTTATACATATATATATTAACTTATATATACACACATGATATTGCAATTCATCTTAAAAAAAAAAAAAAAACAAATAAAATTTAGAAACAATTTCAATTATAAAGGAGTTCCTGTTCATCGCATATAAATCTCAACATTAAACATTTAACATCGACAGTACATTTTCTTCTGAAATAATTTATGAGAAAAAAATCATTTTAAAAATAAACATAGAATTTTAAATTAAATCAAAAAAACATAGAATTTGAAAATTTGAATATAAATATAGAATTTTTTTTTTGAATTTTAACATTGAAGTATAACTGTTTTCAAATCAAACAATTTCAAGGATACATACACATTGCATATATTATATATATATATTTATATGTATATCATCAATAAGATATCACATCATTCATAATAATTTCGTTTCATTTGTTTTTTTTTGTGTTAAAAGAAAAAAGGATATTTTCTGTCATCTCAAAGGACCTCTAGTCAAAAACAAAGTATAACACTTTACAAAAGTTCAAAGCAATATTTTGTATGTAATTAAAAAAAAGAATATTTTCCTTTAAAGAAAATTTATTTTTGGAAAAACTACATATATATAAAAAACTTGAAAAAGAAAACATAGAAAATTCATATAATATATAGAAAAAATTTTATTTAATTATCACAGCATTTTAAATTAAGAATTTTTCAAAATATACAAAAGAAAATCATTTACTTAATAGAAAATTTCATTCAAAAAAGTTTATAATTTTTAAAACTTTGGATCTTGTGCAATATCAATGAATAGCTTTTGAAAAAAAAAATACCAAAAGCTTAATTCAAGAAAAATACATATATACATATATTATTTGAACATTTAAAAGAGTCATAGAAGTAATAAGGATTTTGGGTGTTATATACATATATATATGATAATTAATAAAAAGCATTTACATATATATATATATTAAGTATAAAATTACAAAATATTATAGAAAACGCTCAACATTTTCTTGCATCTTGCATTTAATTGACATATTTTTTTTGGTCAACATCAACATCAACAT